>OY997594.1:29330955-29836224 GCA_963921825.1 Erodium maritimum | reverse complement strand
GGGTGATTGTGCCTTAACAGTTAAAATCAGCACATACATCATACCACAATTGATTTGGTTGGTGTAGTATACTACTCCAAAGATCACACACATGTGATGAATGACACATGTGATGTTTAGGCTTCAGACACAACAACAGAGATCAATCTTGATTATGAAGTTGGATAAATACATCTCATTCTTGCTCTTGTTATATGATTACGAATAGTGCTATTTTCAAAATAGATGTTTCTTTCAACCTAGAGAGGCACTTAATGGAGAGGAGAAGAGAAATAAATGGCAGTAGGGGACCATTTTGGAAAAAAGGAGAAGAACCCGAAAGTATGCGTCAATTTTACTGTTGCTTCTTTCACTATTTATCTTTCACGTTTGCGTCTCCATCCTCATCCTATATTATGCATCAGCATCACGTACAATTGGGTCTCAATAATAATATACCTTTCAATTCGTTCAATGTTGTTTTTAAGAATACGTAAAATATGAACTCAAATATAAGTCTCTAGACTACATTTGATACATGTATAAAAAAAATTATGTCCGTGGAAAATTTAGTTTCGAGGTTGGACTTTGATAAAGGAAGTCTAACTCCAATTGGGTTTGATTCATTATATTGATATTATTTGCTTATTTGAAGTTAAAGATGATAGGGTAAAATATAAGAAAATACCTTTAAGTTTGAATTCAACCCTAGCGAGTGTCCTTAATTTTCCTTTGCACGGCTACTTTTTTTTGAGCCAAAAGTGCAACTCATTAATCTAATTTTAAATACATCTGAATGCAGCAGGAATAAATCTCTGACCACGAAGAACTGACAAAAACCACAATGGTGTCGCAGTTCTTTTCATACTATAACCGTCCCTGACGGTATTGGATGGGTCAACTAACACTGAGCTGGGATGTCGTATAGGCAAGGAAAGAAGACGGGGGTTGAGAAGGTGGTACTGGAATTCCTGCTCCGAAAACTGGCCAAGGACTTAACAATAGTGGTGGGAGGCAATACATGAGTCGGGGTTCCCTATCTAGAAAAATTTTTGACTCTCTGTTCCCTAAGCATTGATCCTGCAAAGATAAACTCAAATAAAGTAAATAGGACCCTCTCGGTCAGTCATCTCCATAATTGTGAAGGGGGTCGAGGCGGTTGCGGCAGTAGAGGCCAACGAGAAGGACGCACCGACTACGACTGCGACTTCAAGGACGTCTCTAGAGATGGCGGCGACATTAGAGACGGCGGCAGCATCAGAGACGACGGCGGCAACAACATCAGGGACGGCGACCTTAGAGACGGAAACCGCCGGAGTTGCAGAGGAGGGACCGAAATAGGTCGGGAGAAGCTTCGTTGGTGGCGGGAGAAGGTCAATGTCGCAGTGACTAGAGGCGGCTCGAAGGGAACCCTAGCAGTAAAAACCTTTGCAGGATCCGTAAGGAGGGTGCAAGGGAGAGGATGTGTAGAGGAGAGAAGCGTAATCATGGCATAGACTATAGTAAAAACCATGACTATAACCATAATTTTTGGGTGTTGCGGCGAAGAACTTCTCCTAGGGTTTAGAGAAAAAAAAATATACTATCTGATATTTTGTTTTCCTTTTCCTTTGCACGGTTACTAATTCCACTAAAAATGAATAACAAGTTAAAAATACCCCTTAAAAATTATAAACCTTATACTTCAAAAAAGAATAACATTCATCCCAATTTTAGATTTTTTTCAAATGCGGAATAATTTATAGACTTCTTATATATACTTTTTTAAAATTTTCATTTTTTTAATACAAGGTATTAAATAAAGAATAAATACTATTGCAAATATTTATATTTTGAACAGATGTATTACTATAATGATTGGACCACAGAGATAATACAGAAAATCCAACGTATGGGTAGACCAGTCATAACTGAAGAAAAGACCCACAACACTTACAACCTTGTAAAGCAAGGTTCACCATCTGAAGCCAACAAGAGCAAGTAAAAAACCAATAAGCATGCGAAGTTGATAAGCAAAACTTGACAATAAATTTGCAAAGAGAACTAAACAAATGCATAATCTCAACCAAATCTTCTTCACAAAACAGTGAGAACGTAAAGCAAATAAAACTAGTTTCCTGAATGTAGTTGCCTGCATAGAGCTGGTACCAAACCTAACAAATTCAAGAAACAAGGTTGTCATTTAGAGACAGTGCGGCCATCCTATCAGTTGGGCTGCTGGCCTGCTGCTGAGCAGCAACAGTCCTCAAAACCTCTATAGCCTCTGCGACTTTAGCTTTCAAGGCTTCCGGGGACTCGAGCAAGTGCAGAACTTCAGTCTGGTCCATCTCTAGGAGCATTCCAGTCACCTTGGCTGCATTCTCATGCTCCAACTGGTCCACAAGTGGGTATAGGTTTTCACCCAGCAACTGCATAATAGGTCATAGTAAGTGAAAAGCCCAAGAGCCAATTTCACTCTGTTTCTACAAAGGATGGGATGCAGAGACTTCACTCTGTTTCTACAAAGGATGGGATGCAGAGACTAACCGTCCTTTGCTGATCAGGTGGTGAATTTGCAAGGGCAGTGGCAAGAGCAGCAATGGGCATTGGCTGTGAAATTGCAGTGTCTCTAAAAGGCATGTCATATGGAACTGGAAGCATACCTCCACCCATAGGAACATCAGGCATGTTTCGACCAGGAGGATAACGGTATACACGTCCTCCTCTAGGAAGCATCTGCTATCATAACAAGGCACAATGATTCAAACCAGAATGAGTATCTTCCAATAGTATGTACCCAAAACTAACTCCAGCTCAACTGGTAAACATCTAAATACAAAACAAATAGAAGCTACCTGTGGCTGCATCATTGGAAGTGGTTGCTGTCCATGTGGCACTGGCCCTGCTCCTGACCGCCTGCCACCTGGACGCTGGTTCTGCTGACCTGGCTGTGGCTGGACCATTGGCATAAAAAAATTTGGCCTCATTCCAGGAACCAGTTGCTGCTGATAGCCAAATCCAGGCTGCAAAATACAAACTAGCCCCGATTAACTTCTCCAAGTAACTCAAAAGCATGTGAGCTAACTTCTTCAACTTCTAATCAACTTATAACTATTCTCATTCTCGCAGAAAAATCTATCCAAACAGTCATAGTAATAATGAATTAATGAGCACCCCACCAAACTCACAACACGGAAGATACTGTTAGGAGCTTTGACAAATTGCACAAAATAGTTACCATATCAAAGTACAAAGGCAGTCATTGTACTTGTATGTTTAAATAAGCAATGAGATAGATTAGTTTATCAACACAATAACCAACTTCATTTTGTGCTTAGAACAGACTGAGACATACAACAAAGAGAAACTTACTTGGGGAGGGATCATAGCAGGAGGGTTTTGGCCATAGAATAGTTGTTGTCCAAGGCCTGGAGCACCTGGGGGGTACAAGGGCATCCGGGGGCCAATAGGAGACGTCATTGCAGGGGGGCGCATATGTGAAAATTGAGCCTGTAGAGAAAATAGATGTAAGGGATCCCAGGAATATACCATTACAGAATACATGTGTCTACGCAAGATTGCTATTTAATAACCAGAAGCGGTAGAAGTCAAAAGTGCTTTAGTTTTCATGCCAATAAATGTCCAGAAATAGTAAGCAACAAAACACAATAATACTTTTCTGAAACTAACTCCTGAAAGTTAAATGCTTTTTATTACTAGCATCAAATTATAGCTCTTAACTATTTCGTCTTCACATAACATTGCTATTAGAAAAACATTCTTTTTCATGCAGCACATCCATCAGGCTATTAGGCTTGTTTCCTCAAAATAAATATGAAAGTTCCTTGACAAGCTACGATAAAATCAAAACAATGAAGTTGTCTTATTTTGGTTTCAGAATATTACTAGTGGTGCATCAATGACATTTGTACCTTGAACTGTGTACATGTGATACATCCAGGCATTTACCAATGCAGATATGACATATTTGCAAACACATAAATATTGGATAACTACCTGCAACCTTGCTTTTCTGTCTTCTTTTCGCTGTGCAACTGCAACATATAGTGGTTTGCTAACTATCATTTTACCATTCATTTCAGCAAGCTGCACCCAAAACATGAAATCCACACAGTAATGACAAAACAGTGAATCATTCTGTATGAAATTATTACAAGGATGAAAGTACAGAAAATAGCTTACAGCTCGAGATGCTTCGTCAGCTGTTGAAAAGGCAACAAATCCTGATCCTCTACTTACACCGCTTGGATCTCGCATAACCTGTTGAAACACAAGAGAAAATCTTAAGCGACAAAGAAACAAGAAAATAAGAGTATTAATCATTTCCTGACAAAATACAAACCTTGCATGAACTAATTGTACCGAATTCTGAGAATAATTCCCTAAGTTTTTCGTCAGTGATGCTATCATCTAAGTTTTTAACATATAGGTTTAGTCCTTCAAACTTGTCAGCCGTCTCCTTCAAAGTCTGTTCAAACCGACCTTTCAACTCATTCTCTCTTTCAGATTTTTTCTGGGCTTTTCCAACGTACCATTCTTTATCCTCAAACTTCTTCCCATTGAGGGCCTCGACAGCTTGGGATGCATCATCAGGGTTCTCAAAGTTGACAAATCCAAAACATCTAGATTTTCCATCTCCATCTCTCATAACTACAGCACTAGTAATCGTTCCATATTCACCAAATATTTTCTTCAAATCTTCATCAGTCGTTGATTCTAACAGATTCTTAACATAAATATTGTTGAATTTTGTCTGATGCGTTGCAGACTCTCTCTCCTGCTTACGTAAAAATGGACCAACAAAAACTTGTTTGTCATTCAGTAGCATACCATTCAGCTTATCAATTGCATTTTTGGCAGCCTCCTCATTATCAAATTGCACAAACCCATATCCTTTAGACTGGCCCAACGGGTCAGTGGCTATCTTGCAGGATAAGATATTGCCAAAAGTAGAAAATGTTTCGAGCAGAGCTTTGTTGTCAATTGTCCTGTCCAGATTCTTCCAGTGACAAAATGGTAAGAAATATTAGAATGTTCCATAAAGAGCAACTAAAATACAAAACCTGCTACAATTCTAGCACACCATAATCCTAATAGCATAATTATGTACCTTGATAAATATGTTTCCAGTCCCACTTTTACGGATACTAGGATCACGAAAGGAATACATAATCCTGATCGGCCTACCATTCAGTGGATTGAAATTCAGCGCATCCAATGCTTGTGCAGCTGTTACAAAAACAACACACCAAAGGAGGGAAATAGGTTGTGAGAAGTTGCTATTTGTGAATATGGAGCACTAAAACAGCTACATCTATAAGGTACAAGTGCAACAAGAATATGCAACTCTCTATGAAATACAAGGTAAATTGCCTAACTGACTTTTCTAGTAGAGGTGTTTTATTAGCCAACAGCTACTATAGATGAACTAAGAGTCAGCTCACATAGAATTATTGACTGAACACAAATCGGCATCAGACAAAAATGCAATCCCTAAATCCTGATAAAAGAACTCTTGAGATCCTTCTCCTTGAACTCTTTCAAACCCAATTGCTGGATTTCCAAAAATGTGGAACAATAGCTTCAAAATCAATCAGATAGAATACTAACCAGACCATAAAAAACAACAAAAATGAGGAACAATTCATGCAAAATCAATTCCATAATCAAAAAGGTCCGAATATCATATAAGTACACAACAATTAGAACTACATTTCACCACCTAACACGCCCATCGATAAGAATCCAATAGTTTGAGCAAAAAAAAGTGAAGAAAAAGCCACTGACCATCCTGAGTGTTGCTGTAATTGACGTAACCATAGCCGAGAGATCGGCGGGTGTTGGAATCCCTGCAGACCCGGACCGAAACAACCTGAGCGACCTGGTTGAAGACGTCGTAGAGCTGCGAATCGGTGACACTGTAGTCCAGATCCCCAACGTACAACGAGGTGGACAGAAACTGCTCTCCTCCATTCACAGCCACCGCATTCGAACCAGAAATCGGACCTTGCGGCTGAACCTGAACCTGAGCCATCTTTTTTTTTTTCAGAAACGATAAAGAAAATGCTTCTTCTTTTGGGTTTTTTGCTTTTTTTGCTGGATAGGTGGCCGGAAATTGTCGCCGGCGAAGATAAGCGGAGGAGAGAGAGCGAACAGAGCACTGAGGGCACCGCACCGGAGCTCTCAATCTCTATAGAGATGCAAAAATCCCTATATATCAGGACTTGGCTGTTTCGGCCAAAACCCTAGCTATTCTCGACCTCTGATCATTTTATTATTTTATTGCTTTATTTATTATTCTTACACGAGTGCCTGGTTCCCACGAGTTTACCGATTCATTCCACGGTAAAAGTGAATCCAAGTTGCATCGCTAACAGTAAATCCGCATTTACGGCTAGCAGTCAAACTGTTTGTTAGCATTTCAGATTTGACAAAGAGAGAGAGCTTAGTAGTCTTACTTTACTTCTACTGTTTGAAGGATAGGAATATTTTATTCAAAGGTTTTTTTTTAAGAACAAAATAACCTTTATATTATCACGACAAAGAGTTGTTATATGTTTTTTTTGAAACGGGAAAGAAGTAGTATTACGATAAATCGTGCTTACAAGGAGGGACCTAACAGTCCCGGATACCAGCTGTTGTCCCAATCGGCCGTAGCCCATCGGGCGCACATGGTTCCATATAAATAGTATGTTTTGATTCGCGTATCCAAACACAAGAGTTCCTCGATCCAACGTTTCTAACTGAATGGAAATAACGATATGAAAACTACCTAGCCAATATCTTATTCGTCCTAAAACAATAAAAATAGGTTGAAAAGAAGCCTTTACTGCGGATTCCCCGAGACCTCTCGGCTGCAGGTGTCTCGGGTCTGTGGGTATAGGCCCCAGACGGTCCTTCCCACCCCGCCCTGGAGGATCATTCACCCCCCGGGAGGTGAGAGCCCCCCGAGCTGACTTCTCTTCCCTGTTCTTGTGCTTCACGTTGCACCCCTTCACCGGGACGATCCGGTTCCATCTGCGGCGCTCCAATCCAGAACGGGAACGCCCACATCGTATCCCGAGGTGCTTCATTCATGAACCACCCGTCACGGCTGGGCATGGCCGCCGGGGGCCTGGGCTGGCCATGCATGTTGGGACGAGTCCAGGCAAGAGGCTCCAGCGCCCACGGTCCTCTAGGGATTGGGTATTGATGGCGAGGAGGCGGCGAGATCATGGCTGCGACAGGATACCGTGTGTGCTTGGTGTGATGGGGACGACGCGATCAAAGGGATGTTCGGCGTGATGGCGGGCCGGTGGGAGGCTGTGGCATCGACGACCCCTGGCGGCTAGGGTAGAGAGAAACCCTGGTGAACAGACGGTCGGAGAGGGCGGAGAGAGGACGGCGGCGTCGAACCCTAATAGGGTTAAGAGGGAACCTCAGAGAGGTTTTTTGGAGGTGTTAACAGATTTCTAGAGTTGTTATATGTTTGATCTTGTGCCAAGTTTAATAATATCTCAACACATTAGAACGTCGAAGACTGTCTTGATGAAAATAAATGATTGAAATGAAAAGGTACTGTAAAACACAACTCAAGGTGTGGCCGAGTCGCCGCTCAATCCCCTAAAGATGACCCATATAGTCTAGTTGACAACCGAACCTGTGTTATGCAATAGTGAAGGAAGGACTAGCTTTTCTCAGGGATCACTTCCAGCAATCGTCCCTGAAGCCTTGGGTGGTGCTCATTTTTCTTGGCGAGGCTGATTTCCAGCCCTCGCCTGATCCTCTCAGGGCTCCCCAGCGGAGTCCCTCTTTGTTCCTGGCGCCATCCTCATAGGCGCCTCCACTCCACTAATCGGGGGCTGGAACCCTACCAAGTTTTTCCAACCTAGTAGATCGTCCCCACGTACACTCTTGTTAGGTGTAGTGTTGTGGGTTATGATTGGTCCCCTTCCCCGATGTGAAGAACGATTAGGTGTGGTGTTCTGAGTTAGAGGTGCAAAGCTCGGTGGTACACTACCTAGTTTCTTCCAGTCGGTTGCATAGACTCTGGTCTATCTCTCCTTCGGATATTCCAAGAGAGACTTGTCGAATCTGTGAATCTCCGGTATCTCTTTTTCACACGCTGGTGGCGTGGGACCAATCCGCCCACAATTCCCACAAAAAGTAGGTAACTTCGTGTAGGTGAGGGAGCAGGTGATTGGATCCCAGAACATAGGGGGCCGAAGCAATAGATTCCGGTGGAGAGGACGGTCTAAGGACTGCCAGAAGCGCACTCGGACTGCCCCACCCCAGCATTGGCCATAGTCAACGCACGGGACCTCCACCGTGGTCGCCAAAGCAGCTCCAATCTTCCCCCTGTTGTCCTGGTTTGCACGCACGATGGGAGGCCATAGGCATGAACCCATAGTTGAAGTCGGTCTAATGATAGGAGGGCTCGAGCAGCTGGAACAATTTCCCTTAGAAGTAAAGGTGCTCATCAAATCACCAAGGTTCATGCCCTCGCAACCACACCCGGGCGACCTTATTATCAAAATAGAAACCAAAGACACCGGGCTCGACGTCTTTAATCACCAAAACCTACTGTCGAGGCTCCTCATGTATTGGTGTTGATTTGTAGTAGGGTTTCCTTGCGAGGGGGACAGTCCTTCAAAAGCCTCCCGAGCATGGCGAATTGTTGCCAGGGCAAAGCTTTCGGGTCAAGAGCCGCATAAGTGATGAGGACCTACATAGGTTTTTCATACCCTAGGGAGCACCCTAATAGAATCTCCTGAAGATCCTGTATAGGAGATTTCGGATACCCCGGCCCCATAGCCAGCGGGTTGACTGGGATAGGCGACGACATGATCTCGGCCTCGCAAAGCCAGAACCCCGGGATGGGGATGAAAGGGATCCGGTCCCCGTTCGGTAGTAGAGAGGGCGGGATGTCCATCACCTTGAGTGTCACCCGGACAAGGCCGACCGAAAATAGATTCAAGTGGTCGTCCCCACCACCCGACGGCTTGTGATCATCAGCAGTGGTGTCAGGATTCACATCGATGAACAGCGGATGGGATGTCTGACCTAATCCCTCCTGTACCGAAGGTATCCCCAAGCATTTAGGCGGGCGGCCTCGTCGTGCCTTCGGCCGTGGCTGTTCAGGGGAAGCCAAGCATGGCTCAAACGGCACCATCGCTAGAGATGGTGAAAGCAAATATTGTGATGGCGGCGAGAGAAGCACTGAGGGGCTTTTGCTTTTCTTCTTCCGGTGTCCCTTTAAAGGGCTTACCAGAAGGCACGAAGGGCATGGAGGCGAGACACATGTCATCACCATGGATGGTCTTCCAAGCGGTGAGGTGACAAGAGCAGGCTGCGATGTGATGGGTGTAGTAGGTAGGGTTGCGGTGTGGTCAGATGGCAACGGCTGTATTGGAGGAGGAATAGTGGCTTCTTCCTCGGGGCAGGGGCGCGATTGGCGTGCAATGATGGCAGAGATACGGAAGCACGTGTCTCCTAGGATTTTTCTCTCGACAAGGAGAGAGAATTTTTGTTAATTAGGTATTTTTGTTTTTTTATTTCAAAGGGTTAATTATGTTGACTTACTCCAAATTATTGATATTTAACGGATAAATACTCTAAAAAATCGTAACGAATACGTATCCCGAACTAATATTTTATATAAGAGTTAATTATAATTATCTACCCTTAAGCTTAAACAATTATCCGATGTATATTATGATATTTTTGAATGAATACGTACCTTTATGTTTCAACTTGTAATGATTTTACCTCTTCCGTCTAATTTTCCATTCGTTTGTTGTTCAGTTTTTTAGAAATATCTAAAATACTCTTAACTATTATCCAAATTTACACCCTCTACCTTTCCAGCCCTAAACCTAATTCTTTTTCTAAATCCAACACTAAATTAATTTTATTTTAAAAATATAATTCTATTTTTATAAAAATCAGATTCTAATTTTATAAAATCATTCTTACTTTTAAATAATTTATATTTATTTTGAAATATAAAAATATAAAAATTATTTATATTCATTTAAAAAACATTTAGTTTTATTTTTTTATAATTATTTTAAAAATTATTTATTTATTTTCGTTAATTCATTTTCCAGTTCTTCATTTTCCTTATTTTTCTCCTTTAATTTTGTTTTATTAATCAAGTACAATCCCAAAACCTAAAAATCAATTTTCTGATCAATCAAGAATACCCACAACCCAAAACACAACATTCATCGTTGTATCAAACTTTTTTTATTGAAGTATGTATCCCACATCGGAAGTGTGTGAATAAATTGACCCCTTGATATACATCTTGATCTCTCCACCCATTAGTTCGAGCTTTTGGGTTGGATAGGGCTTTAACATGGTATTAGAGCTGGTTTGACCTACGACCCGTTTGTCACCTCCACCCTATGGTCTCTGGTCCATATGCAGATGTTCAGTCATGCGATGGCCCACATGTAGATGTTCAGTCATACACGTGAGAGGGAGTGTTGAAGTGTATATCCCACATCGAAAGTGTGTGAATAAATTGACCCCTTGATATACATCTTGATGCCTTCACCCATTAGTTCGAGTTATTGGGTTGGATTGGGCTTTAACATTTTTCATGATCATTTTTTATGAACTTATCTAAGCAAAACGGGGTGAGTATTTGTTCATACTCGATCTGCCAAGGAGACATTGTGGTCTCCGAAACCCAAATACGGGCAAGGACGAGCGGCAGCGAGCAGAGTACGAGAGGGGACCAAACTTGACACAGCGCCGCCAGATGCACTCCTAGCTAGGCAAAGGAGACGAGTTCTAAGGCCGAGACGTGAGTACAAAGGGAGGAAGTGGTGAGACGTGGCCCTTCCTCCCCATCGGTGTGGCCCGTTTCTCTTATCGGGTAAGAAGAACATAAAGAATCCAAAATCAGAAAGATGTTGACGAAGTTCGAAATATAAAACTCATAGAGGCAGGACATGGAAGAAAAGAGAAGAAGAGAACATATTTTGGAATCAAATTAGGAATTGACAAGTATAAGAATGACATTATGTGATGTATACGTGTTTCACTTTCATATGGTCAATGATGATAACTGATAAGAAAGGTGTGGTTTAGTTGTTAGATGATAATTATTGTGGGTTTCTTATTTTACCTATTATAGTAAAACAAATTGAATTAATAAAAATAATTTGTTTTATAAATTTACTACAATAATTCTTATATTTCACAAAAAGAAGGTATATTTAGGGTTAAATTTAGGTTTGGAGATAGGTTTCGGGTATTTTGGGCATTTTTGAAAAAGTGAACAGTAAACTGATGAGAAATTGGATGGAAGGGGTAATATTGAATCCGAAGATTCTGGTTCACAGTAAAGACAAGGTTGAATCCGAAGATTCTATGATGGTTGAGCTTGATGGTAGTATTTTTCCGATGAGATTCCAACAGGTGGATACATAGGCGATGGTTGGTGAGGATTCGCTCAAGGTCAGATCTTCAAATCAATCATTAGGATTTCTACTTTCCAAAACTTGAAACCCCATACCTCTATGAAGATCTCATTTTATTCTCCAATATTGTCTTCGTAATAACCTATAATAATGGGAACTGATGCAGATGTTGCAACCAATTTTCCCGAGTGCGACGTTCATCATATTGAAGTTTCTGGCAACGTATATGACTTGGTTACTAAGGGTGATATTGTAAGGGATGATGCTAGGAGACTTGAGTGTATACATCAGTCCCAACCTATTATGGCTTATTTTGTTATCAATATCGTGGACCACAAGTAACAAAGCTACTTTACTTATCCATTTTGTACTTCTTATGTTCAAGTTTCAGTGAACTCGGCTTTGGTGGCAGTTGGAGTAAAGAAAACAACAATAGGAATGGATTTCCCAACACTCCAATAGAGTTTCACCAACATTTTGAATTCTGCCAAGCCTAAAGCTCATAGGGGTAGACCCTTAAATAATACGTCATCTCTTCCTCTTGTGCTTCATATCGTCTATCGGACAAAGGCCAAAATTCGACCCTTCAATAAGGAAAGATCTATGTTCACGTGTCAAGCCACTGGTAACCAACTTAGTATTGAGCATCTTTGGGGTCAGGATTATAAGAGAAGTAATAAAGCCTTAACTACAGCTTTCCACAACCTAATTTTGAGTTCCAAAGATGAAGTGTGGGTAGAATACGATTAATGATCTATTTTTCTTCTTGTTGTTGGCTATTGTATACTTTTTGGGATTCATCCCGGGTAGGACTTGTTGTCCTATGATTTTGGGTTAAGCCCTTTTGGAGCTCCCCAGATTGAGCGTTGCTTCTAATCGTTTTTCGGGTCCTTTGACCTATCAGATCATCTCCTACTCGGAGAGGCCATCTTTTTAATAAAATCTTGCTCTTATAAAAAAATGACACTCACTCGTACACCATCTTCAAATTTAAAACACCATGATCAGAGTTCGAATCCTCCAACTATTGAAGCACACCTATCTCAGAATTATTTTATTGAAGAATCAATTCATCTTCGATGTTTAGATTTGTAGTACCTAGAATTGGATGTGAGCAAGAGCTCAGTTCAATTCGATGTAAATAGAGATTATTCTTTGGGTTTTCATCTTTCTTAATTTAGGTTTTGGGGAAAAGGCCTTTGTAAAAACGAAATCCTTACAAAAAATATCATGTAAAAATATAATTAATAAAGAATATTTTTAATAAATTAATAAATAATTAATTAAGTTAGAGAAAATTTAATATAAAAGAATTACTGAAAATATATAAAAGAGAAAAATGAACAAAAATAAAATTTTAAAACAAACAATTAAATCAATTTAATAAGAAAATAATGAAAATGAAAACAACGAAAACAAATAAAAATAATGATTTATAAAGTTATATATCTCTTGTAAAACGAAAATGAAATGTCGAGGATAGTTAGGACGCAAAAACGGGCTATAATATATGGTTAGGTTTCAAGATTATCCCATAAAGAATCAGTAATACAAGGAAAGTTTTTTCTAATTGTAATAGCCATTTGTATCTTATCTGGGATGCAAACATAGAACAACTTTTTTTTTATTGGTGATACTGTATAAATTCACCAATTTCTCAAAAGAGAGGAAAAAGGGAAGTTACATCAAGTGCAGCCAAAGTACAAATTGAAACTACATAGACCTCATAGATACCCGATGGTAACAACTACAATACATGAATTTAACTCTATCAAGAGCTCCTGAGAATACAAAGAAAATAGAAAGATCCTGCACTTGCACGATTATTGCCTACAACGAACCCTTGTCTTCTTGCAACAACCAAAAAAGAGCCTTTTCCATTCAAAATAAGAACCGAGTTTTCTCATCCCATCGTTCTTTTAAGATTTAAAACATAGATGTTTGAATTTTTCATACCACCTTCTACAAATTCACAATATCTTTAATGAAAACGCAATCATTCCTGGCTAACCAAACCTCCCAAATTATGATCCCAGCTAAATCGTTCCATCATTTTCTTACCCATGGAGGAGCCAAGAACAACCAAGAAAAAAAAGATACATCTCAAATCACATGGCAAATCCCAACCCAACCACCACCAATTCAAAACTTTTCCCCAAATCCCTAAACTTATTTTGTAGTTTTTTTTATAATTAAGGGTTTTATTCGTGCCTTGTATTTTTTTATACCAAAATAAAAAGTAGTAAGTGATCTAAAACTCAACAAATAAGATCAACCTAATAACCAAAAGCTATAAAAACCAATGACTTGCATTTCAAGCAAAATAACAAGAAAGCCCAAACCGAAGCAAATACAAGTAAAAAAAACATTCGGAGATTGTTGGCACCTCGCAAACGATGCATCTTCCTTCAAAAGACTTGTCAAACGAAACATAGCAAAGGAGTATTATTATAGCTTTAGGAATGTGACTTCCATCGGTTCAAAAACCTTATTAAAGACATATCTATTTCTACGAATCCAAATATACCAGAGGCATAAGTATCCTTTTTTTACCCAACGTTCCCACCATTTCATCACACCTAACCCAATCCCAATATGTAGTAACTCATTAATAGTTCTTGGAGAAACCACTTAGACGAGATCTCTTGGTGAGCTATCAACCAAACCAGCATCCCAAACTTAAGTGATAGACCTTTAACCTATAGGATCCAGCCCAAAGAGGAAGAGAAATGGTAGTTGGAGTTAACACATTATATATTTTAGCGGATGAGAATCGCTTAGCATTCACCTAAATGATTTTATCCCTCTACCTAGCTGGTATAACTTGTACAACATTGAGCATTTCTACCAAGTGTAGAGCCTGGCCGTCTTCCTACACAAAGCAATCACGTTTGTACCCAAAGACCAATTCACATTAATCCATACCTCATTTATTCTCCTTCCCTTGGATGTAGTAATCATATACCAGTGAGGGAAGCGAATATTTAAAGTCATTCTATCCAGCCAAACACCATCCAAAAAGTGTATCTGATTACTATCTCCCAATCTCCAATGTATTCCTTGACCTCAAAAAATATTTTGTAAAGAAGGATCCTTAGAGAGGTCAAGAATATGAGTAAAACAGAAGAAGATTTAGGCTTCTCACACTTAGTTAAGTCCCAATCTACGTGATCCCAACAAAACTTCTCACAAATTATGTGTTTCCACAATTGATCTTCTTCTGTAAAATGTCAGTACCACTTAGCCAATAGGATCGTTTTCACTTACTTAAGTCTTCTAGTCCCTAAGCCACCATCAGGGCGAGACTTACATACTGAATTCCAACGTACTTTGAAGTCTCCACCAATTAATACCAACTCCACCCATTGCTCACGATGTTGGCCTATGATCTCCCAAAGGTCCTTCCTTTCCATGTAGGTTGAGGGGGCATATACGTCAATGAAGGTAATAGGAGTCTGTAGAGCTCCAAACCTACCCGACCAAATGATAACATTATGCAAGGATATGCAGGACATTATGGTGAATACATTTTCTCTCTACATAGTGACAATTCCTCATGATGCTCCAATATAAGGCGCGAAATCGAAACCTCAATTCCTTAGAAAACCACAACTTCTCAAAAATCTAGGAGAGATTAACTTTTTTTGTCTCTTGGAGAAAGACAAACAAGGCGTTCTTTTTGCATCAAACACTCTATACTCCTCCATTCTGGGTGGAGTGTTAACCCCTCACATTCGAAGTGAGGAGTTACATAGTTCACAATTTTAATAGGTAAGAACTCGTCGGTTTCTCCTCGTCGAAGTTCTTTCCTGAATCTTCCTCTTGGCTCCTCAGATTTTGCTCCACCCTTCAGTGCGGAGCGTCACATTGATTGCCCCATTCTTCGTTCCACGCTACTCCCAAGTCCTCTCTACGTGGTCCCAAGAAGCGTGTGAAGTGAGGTGAAAATTCTGGTCTTAAGGTGGTAGTGGGATCGTTTATTGGGCCCGTTGTAGACGAACCTCATCTATTAAGTCACATGGGCTTGTCTAATGCTCGAATTGGTGTTTCTCCTTCAAGGGCTTCATCTTCGAGATCAATTCTCCTTCCTTGGATAAATGCTCTCCTCCGTTTATCAAATTTGTTCGAAAAAAGAGTCAATTTAAGGCTGGACATCATAAGCCTCTCAATCTTCCAACTGTCAAGCCTTAGGCTAAGCCTTCTCGATCTCTTCCCAAAAAATCGGAGGTTGGGAAAGCTTGGAATCTCTACAAAGATCTAGGTTTCTCCGCAAATTCTTGTGATGACAAGGTCATAAAATTGTTCTCACACTCCTCTTGAGGCGGGGGATTTTCCCTGTCCTTGGCCCTCTCTTCTAATTCTGCTAGTTTATTTTGCATTCTCTACTCTCCCTTTTTTCTTTATTATCTTTTTGGAAAATTTTGAATTGAAGGTTGAATAAAATTAGTATTTTTGTTGATAAAGAAAAGAAACAAATCTTTTAATCATCTCACATCTGATAACTTGACTGGCTTAACAATATAGTGTTATGTTCCTTCCTCCATAATCACCTATAAATAAGGAAAATAAAATTACGGTAAAAGAAAATAACGTTATGAATGTGATCAATCATTTAAAGAAGAAGAAGAAGATGTCAAAAGAAGAAAACAAAAATGAAGAAAATCCATGTTCTTGTAGTGACAGATCAAAATTCATCTTCTTAATTAACATTTGCGTCCTAGTTTGAATTCTCATTTCGTATCCAAACCAACAAACGCATTATCTTTGCAAGCACTAGAAGAAAGAAAAACTATAGATGAGGCTAGCAAGCGCTACAAACCGAAACATGGAGTAAAGAAAAAAAGCCCTAACATCAAAACTCCCCTACCATGCTAAACCTCATCTCATTCGAATTAAAAATAAAAACTTGCCTTACAAGAATTTGATTGATTTTGTTTCGAGAACACCGGGTACCCTCTCTAAAATTTCCTAATGCTTTCAACTTTTGAATTAGTTTTGGCATAACCAGAGCTATTTGCCCACATTCAACATCTGACAACTTCTATTATTTAACACTCCATCAAGCTCCTCAACCTTGGCCTTTAGTGTTCAAGTGCACAAAACCATTCCGATCAAGGATTTTGTAGACCAAAGGGGAGTCAGAGTGTCAATTAATGACCTTTTTACCCTTTATGTTATTCAATGCTATAATGTGTGTTGTTGGCCTAGTAGGAATCTTTAAAGCAAGAAATTTATTTTCATATGTCGAAAAAAAGTCCGGGTTTTTGTTGTAGAAATGGGAACATGATGTGTGTGTTTTTACTGATACGAGATTTATGCAGCAACTTCGCTAGAGTTTCATATACTAGTTTTTAGTAGAGTTTCTTGTTGTTTTGGTTTTTGTGTGCTTTATGTTTGGTGTGGGAGGTCGTGTTACCTGCCACACCAGCAGTTTCTTGTTACCTGCAAGTTTTAGTTAGACTTATATAATTGGGAATTTATGGTAATAGTAGCAGATACATTGCATTGTATTCAAGAAAGTATCCTAGAGAGATAGCCACATAATTCAAGTTGGACGATGACATGCATTCGAATCAGCTATGATTTTGAGGAGAAAAAATATCACATTATTTATCAAGTTGTAACTTTTGGAATAAGAAAGTTTATGGCCCTATGTTTGTTTTTCTCTTTTACCAAAAAATAATTAATGCATTGAAAAGGGTCTGAAATCTGGGAAGGAAACCACAAACCGGAAGGAAACCACAGACCACCAAATCAACAATAAAACTCAACAAAGGTCCAAAAGAACCCAAAAACGAAGAATCAGTCGTACCGCTCAAAATGAGAGAAACGGCTAGCCCATAACTCAAAAAATTAAACTAGTGAACAATGTCACAAGAGATCACATCAGTTTAACCCTCTGGTCTCAAAGAGGCTGAGCATAATGCACTTCACCAGTACCTTGAGATAGTGGAATGACCCAAAAAATTATTCTTGAACAAGTACTCGTAGGTCTACAAAAAGGAGAAGATAAGACGGGACAAGATACCATGATCTAAGAAGAGGGAGAAACAAGAAGGAAGAAAGAAAAGGAAAGAGTTTAACAAGAATGAGAAAAGGATCAATAAGCGACACCATTTAGGAACTAGGAGACGGAGTGCATCATTCCGCATGAATCAACGGAAGCGCCTCAAACAAGATTTTCTACCAAATGATATTTGGGTGAACTCTTATATGTTTTTATTTTGTCCGTGTATATTGTTCGAAAGATAGATTATAGCTTTCCACTAGGTGAACTCCTGCATCCCGAACTAAATGAGTTTGGATCCAAATAAGTCACCATTCTCCACAGTAAGCTCATTCTCGAATTATAAGTTATTTAAGAGAGAACTACATATTATTATCTTACATGTATGAACGAAAATCATGTATTTTTCTCAATTTTCAAATTCATCATTTCACTGCCATAAATTATACACACCAAGATCACATCACCGTCCTTATCCGCAAATCACTCAAAACTGTTAACTGAATGTCTTTTATTATTAAAATATGTTTAAAATAAAAACTTATGAAACAAATTTGCATTGAAAACCATCAATGTTCTATAGAACTAACATGTGGGTTCCCAATATTGCAGGCGTTTCACTCGAGAAGTATTTTTTGTTGATTCTCCTAAGTACTTTTTTTAAGCGAGAAAGGTACCATACTTTACTCTTTTTTTGCAAGAAAAATACATTGAAGTATGTTAGATAAATGCAACCCTGACTACTAAAGAACATACATAGAATGAGCCTCCCTAACTAACCAATGGGATGCTTTATTCGCACTTCTTTTAAAAAATTTGAGACTAACATTCTCGAGTTGAGACAACATGTGACGAATGTCCCTGATAAGAGTACTTATCGGGGACGAAGCTTGGGGACCCACTTGGATCACGTTAAGAAAAATATGTGCATCCGACCGGATCACAATGGGCCCCTTCCCCAAGGATAGAACATTTTTCAATGTTGTGCCAATCGCACAAGCTTCAATCATAATTGGTGACCAGACCCCCTTTACCACTCCATTGGCGGCCAAACATACTTGCCCTCCACTAGTTTTGGTGATAACGCCCTAGGTCGATTGCACCGGGTCTTGAAATTCTACACTATCACTGTTGACCACTGTCATTCCAGGCGGTGGTGGGATCCATTTAGATGCAGAACATGGTAATGGATGTCGGGGTGGTGGTAATGACGAGTTAGCCTCTCGCCAGGCAAGAAGGTTGATCTTTGCAGCCGATGCCACCCCAATCGCAAAAGGAGATGATGTCCCCCCAGACCTTTGCATTACGGGCCTTCCAGATATCCCACATGTGGCATAATATCTTAGCCATCCTATATGGGTTAACCTATGTTTTGACCAACTCCCACCATTCATCCAATGATAGCCCCGACCTTGGTGCTGGTATTCCCTTATAAGTCGAACCCAACACACCCGAGCAAAACCACAATAGACTAGAAGTTGACTAAACGTTTCCATCGAGTGACCATATATAGCACACCACAGTGAGACGAGAACAAAACATTGTTGAAGGTTACAATACACATGTAGGGTACTAGATAGACTATTTCATAAGAAAATTCGTAGGTGAGGGTGGATGGGTATGTTCCAGATTATCTCCCAAGACTTACGGTCTCCAACCAGACGGCTCTGGTGTCTATTAATATCCATGATTCTATACCATACCTTGGTTGAGTAATGCCCGTTTCGATCATCCGCCCAATACCATTCGTCTTGACTTCTTTATGAGGACAAAGGCGCCTCTAGGATACATTCCTGGTCCAAGGGTGAAAAGATACACTAATAAGGTCAACATCCCAGCATCGAGTACCTGGCATCATAAGGCTCGCTATCGGGGCGCACACCAACAACAATGAGATTGTCTGGATCCGTGCCTATGTCCCTATGAGCCATAGGACGCACAAGATGAGGGTGGACCGCCCATCTCCTATCGCAACCCGTATGCCGCCTACGAGTAACTACTGTGTGGAAAAGATTCTGGACCAGGTAAAACTCGGCATATACCAGAGTATCTGGCTTTAAGTACTCGGGGGACCAAGGAATCTGTTTTATGTATTGTCACACCCCAAATCCGGTTCTTGCCCGGACTCAAGGCGTGACTAGGAATAAGTGATTAAAAGACAATAACTCAACAATAAGTTCCTGGAAAAAAAACTCCAATAAGAGACTCAAATCCACAAAATTTAGTTTAAAACATAAATAACCCTCCAGGGGTGTAATAATAATCCTCCACAAAATCTGTTCCAAACGGAAATAAAATAAAAGCGAAGTCTCTATAGACACCCACACCGAGAAGCTCCCGAGCCTCTACTCCTCAATCAAGCCTGTAAACACAACAATAAACTCACAGGGGTGAGCTTGCGCTCAGTAGGGAAAACACATAACAAGGTGGACCTTAAACTCAAAAAAGTCAACAGCAAAGTCAACAAGATAGATCTCAACAAACACGGGTAATAGGTAAACCAGTCAATGCCGTGGCACATGAAGTCTCCACCCTCCGATCCACATATGATGTGTCCTCTCGGATTTTCCCTCAAATCCAGAGGAGACGCATAACATTGAGGCGACCGAAAACAACCCTTCGGGGCACTTATCATCGGGATTCTCAGAAACGTCTCCAAAGGATTTTATGTCCTCGGGAACCAAGGTATTACTCCCATAGGAAGCATACACTTGGGCAATTCAATAATAATCAGTTAATAATTGAATAATGCACTCAAACTGAAAACACGAAACAATCCAATCCCAACAACCACCAATTCATTGCCACACATAGCTCACACATCACCAGTTCACCACAACACACAGTACTCGAATCACATAGTCATAGCACACCAATCACACAATCACAACTTACCGTTCACTTACCAGTCTCGAACCAACGGGGCATCGATCACCTGATTGCACCGCTCGGTACAACTAGTCATACTCGATGCTCCAAGTAACCATTTAAGGACAACAAGCAATCATTCAAATACATTCAACGGTCAAGTACGAGTTTAATCAACCAATCATAAAAACTTTCAATCGAGCATTCACACATGCAATTCAACTAGTTCCGTTAGACTCTTTAGCCTATCCACTAAGCAACCAACAACCAAGCATGTGATCCTAACACGCAACTAATCCGAGGGCTTTGCCAAGGCCACTCTACCAGTCAAACAATTCCCAAGTATTGAAAGCGAGTTACACTAGTGATTGGCATCCTAATCATTCACCACTAGACACTTCCGGTTATTAGTAATTGAAAGACAATTATGCTAGTTATTCGCATCCTATAGGCATTTCTAGGACCTTTCCGATTTTATTAGCCTAACATGCATACTAAGCATCGTAAACGAGGGGTTAAGGCTTTCCCTACCTCGAGGTCTTCCTCTCAACACTTTGATGAAGCCCGGTGGTCACCACTCCGTTCTTCGCTCGGGTCCCGGCGTGATCTTTGCTCCTCTAGTTCGATCCCCAAAGTCTTGGACACAAAGAAACGTTAATTAGACTCCACTTAATCAGCAAGTAAGACCCCCAAAGCCCCTCCAAAGTTCAGCTCAAAACCAAGATCAACCAAGGTGAAAAACCCTCAAAGAAACCCCCACCCTGGTCTGCCACGGACCTGGTCACGGATCCGTGAAGCCAACCATCACGGTTACCATCACGGAGCCGTGACGAGTGCCGTCACGGACCCCCTCACGGAGCCGTGACGTCGCCCGTCACAGGATCCGTCACGGATCCGTGACGCACCAGGGCAGTTTCGCCCTTCTTCAACCTCCAGCTCCTTTTCTCCGAAAAATCAACTTCAAACCCCAAATTTTACCCCTTCCAACTACCAAAACAGTCCAAATCCTTCAATACTCCTCTACCCATGGTAGGAATCAACAAATAAGCAAATTTCTAAAGATTCATCAAATCAAAACCAACTTAAAAGCTCCAACAAACTAAGGATTTCTCACAAAAACACAACAAGGCTTCTTATCAACAACATCTCCCACCATTTCTACTCAAACCCAACAACATCTAGCAATTTCACCCAAAACTCATGAAAAGAGATGAAGGGAAATGAGGGTTTGAGAGCTCCATTACCTCTAGAAGAGTGAGATGAAGAAGATGGTAAGGATTTTGAGAAGGGATGGCTAGAGGAAGACTTCAAGTGGCCTCCTTTTCCTTGTTTCTTCTTCAAAGCTCCATGGGAGCTCTTCTCCCTTGCTCCTCCTCCAAATTTCGGCTACACCACAAGAAATGAGTTGGTTTTGCTCTTCCAAACTCAAATAATACCTAGATGTATCAAATGACTAAAAGCCCTTGAGCTAGAATCCCTTGTAGAAGCTTTTGGGAGGGTATAATGGTCCAAGACCACTCCCCTCTCTCCCTTCCAACCAAAAAGGGACAAGTGTCCAAGTAGGTTAATTAGTTTTCCAAAATAAATTCAAGCTCAATAAAATAATGTTTTTAGTCGATAAAAGTCTCGTTTTGACCAAAATTGACTTCCTCCAACATTATACTCAAACGAAAGGAATTTCTCCCCTTAAGCCAACCGTGATGATGGCTAAGTCGTTTGGGTTCCGGAAAAGTCCCGAGTGACTTCTTGAGTCATCGGTTGACTTTTCGGTAGCAAGTCAAACTTGCTTGAAAAGCCACCGGTTCGCCCGGGAGCGGGTCTTACATGTATCAACCCCTATACCTACTTCCCCAAGAGAGCCATATTAACTTCATGTAGATGGAGAAAACCCATCCCTCTATACGGCTTTGGCGTACAAAGCTTGTCTTAGTCCTGCAAGATTATAGGACTAACCACCCCACCAAAATTTGGCTAACGCTACTGTCACGCCCAATTTCAATAAAACCAAACTCGGAACGCGAACGTTTAAAAAAATAAAACATTTTGAAACCCTTTAAATAAATCACTTTAAAATCACCATTTGTTCATCAAAATAATCATTTACAACTCAAAAGTACGTCCCAACAAGCGGACAAAATACAAGTGTACGTCGCTAGACTCAAAAGTAAACCCGGACTCCCGCTCCTAGCTCTTCAAGCTTCGGAAGCTCACCTAGTCCAACCTGCAACCAGTACCTGTAGGAAAAGCAACTAGGGGTGAGCGTTCGCTCACCACCACGTATAACAGATTGACTACGGCATACTTAGCAGACAATGCCGGTAACACCAACAACAACCCAAACACCGGGGATCACTATCCCTAACTCAAGTAACCCGACCGACACACACACACTGTTACTTTCCTCAGTCGACTCAACACTCGGACGTAATGTAGACCCGACACAACGATTGACGACTTACACCAAGGACACGTAAGACAACCACGCAACACCCAAGATCACAAAGGATCGAACACCAAACAAGATCACAAAGGATCACACTCCAACTGATCAGTAACCCCCTTCACGCCCTTTACCGATCCCTGTCAGGCCAGGCGGTCGACCTGTCGCGCAACTTCTCCCGATCTCTGTCGGGAGGCTAGCCACACCCACGCAACCCCACGTAACTTCTCCCGATCTCTGTCAGGAGGCTATCCCACAACCTCGCCACTTCCCCCAATCTCTGTCGGGAGGCTAGCCACACCCACGCAACGTCCCCGACACAAAGTTGGGTCACCAACCTCAGGTAACCACAATCACAATCACAAGCAAAGTTCAACGAACAGCAAAAATACCGGGTTAACACTTCACAGGCTCTCATGGCCACTGTAATAACCACTTCTGGTCAACGTCAGTCAAACCTGCGAAAAACAGGAAAATTTAAAAATTTTAAGACAGACACTTAACTTAACTTAAATTGACCCCGAGGGTCATGTCGGACTTAAGTTGACCCCGTTATCGACTAAAATGAGTTACGGGGGACTCAGGGCAACTTTCTGGTCATTTTGGGAAAGATTGATTTTTCGCTGGAAAAGTCACCCGAGCGACGTTTTGGTCCATTCGAGGACCGTTTTGGACCCGAAAAGCTTAGCCGTCTTCGTAGCGGTCTTAGTTGGGCCGTTTCCTTGAAGCCCGTCCAGTTTAAAAAATTTCTTGGGAAAAGTGCCCGTTCGGGGCCCGAAACGTCTGTTTTTCGTGAATCTGATTGGAAAATATCAAGTAGATATTTTCCAAAAGGTGGGGGACCCACCTTGACACTTGTCAATTATATGGTGGTGTAATTTTTGGAGGGAAAATGGGTGGATGGGAATAGTTGGCCGAGTATGAGGTTTTAAAGGAGGAAAATTAGTTTTGTTGTTAGTTTAATTAAATTAGAAATTAGAAGAGAGGTTTTAGAGAGAGAAGGAGAAGGAGAAGAAGAGCGAAGAAGGGAGGTTGAGCTAGGGTTTGTGATCGAGCCCTTGGATCGAGTCAAAGCAAAGAGCAATCCCGTTCCCCTCGTTCTCCTCTACGGTAATACCCGAACCGATTCTCGTTTTGATTATTTTCAAGAGCTAGGGTTTGGTTTTAAACTAAGGCTTAGGGTTGTGTAGAGTGTGGGGAGGTGTTGGAGACGTTTTAGAGGTGTTTGGGGGTTTAATTTCACGTTTTCCGGTGACCGGAGGCTCGGGAGGAGCTCCGGCCACCGTGGGTGGTGGCTGGCCGGAGGTGGCAGCAGCCACCACTTGGTGGCCGAGCCCCTCCCTCAAACCCTAGGGCACGGCCAAGCCCTTTGGGTGGGGCCCACGTGCTCGGTTGTTCGTGTTTTAATGTTCGGGTGGTTTAAAACGTCCCCCGGACCACTTATTCCTAATCGAATCGAAATTTGGAATTAAATTGGAGAAGTTGTAATTAACGGGTTTTGGGAAACTTTAAACGTTAATTAATTGACTTAGAAGTCGGAATTCAATTCCGTCAAGTGCGTTGGGTTCCTTGAAATATTCTAAGACCGTAGAAACGAAAACGGGGGCTTTTGGAGCCCCGGAAGGCAATTAACCAAAACCGGGCAGATTCGCCATGACGGGCGAATCTGGCCCTTACGGGTCCTTTATCGGCAATATCGAGTAATTGGGAAGTTTGGGAGTGATCGGCATTGTCGGGGTTACGTTTGGGCGTTAAGTTTATTAATTTTCGGTTTATTCGTACTAGTTTAAAAGTACTTTGAATTTGTGTTCTTTTAGATCGTGCTACGGACCGAGGCAAAGGGAAGCTCGGCGAGTGAGTGGGTGTACTTCAGGTGTTGTTGGAGCGCTTTTGGATTTATCTACGAGGTAGGGAAAAGTAGCCGGATCTCGGCCCTGATTAGGGAAAGTTAATAGTAGAATTGCATGTGACACCGGGGTGTCGTGGGTTGAGTAGAATTATTTAAATATTAGAAAAGCATGATACGGGATTGTAGCGTTCAAGAGAAAAGCATGTGACACTTAGTAGTGTCGTAGGAACAGAGAACTTAGCGATAATTGAATTACTGGAGGCATATGACCATGCCCGGAGGTTGTTTGTGAAACTAGTGATTTTAGGACCGTTGGAGGCATCGAGTATGCCGGAGGTTGTCGTGCGTTTTATTTAATTGTTGAGTTTGGGTGGCCTTGAGAGCCCGTATTTAATTGTTGAGTTTGGGTGGCCTTGAGTGCCCGTATTTAATTGTTGAGTTTGGGTGGCCTTGAGAGCCCGTATTTAATTGTTGAGTCGGGGTGGCCATGAGAGCCGTGTATTTAATTTGGTGTCTTGAGTGGCAGCGAGTGCCCGTGGGGTTGTTGAACCCGAGTCTTGACTGTTGAGGTGTCTTGAGTGGCCTTGAGTGCCTGTGTGATTGAACTTGCCTGTGATTGTGATTGTGGTTACCTGGGGTGGCGAGTTCTAAAGGTCGACAGCCTGATCCGACTTAGTGTCGATGAATTGCGAGTTCTAAAGGTCGACAGCCTGATCCGACTTAGTGTCGATGAATTGCGAGTTTTAAAGGTCGACAGCCTGATCCGACTTAGTGTCGATGAATTGCGAGTTCTAAAGGTCGACAGCCTGATCCGACTTAGTGTCGATGAATTGCGAGTTCTAAAGGTCGACAGCCTGATCCGACTTAGTGTCGATGAATTGCGAGTTTTAAAGGTCGACAGCCTGATCCGACTTAGTGTCGATGAATTGCGAGTTTTAAAGGTCGACAGCCTGATCCGACTTAGTGTCGAGGAATTGCGAGTTTGAAAGGTCGACAGCCTGATCCGACTTCGTGTCGAGGAATTGCGATAGGTCGAACCCTGACCTGATTGAGATTGGTTACTGAGCAGCTGGTGTGCGATCCTTTGTGATCTTGTTTGGTGTTGTGTCGTTTCGTTCGAGTCCTTGAGGAGGTCGTCGATAGTTGTGTCGGGTCTACATTGTTTTTATCGAGTGTCGAGTCTGTTGAGGAAGGTGACGGGTTGTGGGTCAGTTGAGTACTTGAGTTGGGGACTGTAGTCCCGGCGTTGGGTTTGGTTTTAGTGTTACTGGCTTTTTCTGCTAATTATGCCATAGTCAGTCTGTTATCCGTGGAGGTGAGCGAACGCTCACCCCTAGCTGCTTTTCCTACAGGTACTGATCACCGGACGGACTAGGTTAGCTCTTGAAGTTCATGGAGCTTGGAGCGGAGTCTGGTCTTTACTTTTGTTGAGTCTAGTGACGGATGTTGTACCTTGTCCACTTGTTGGGACGTTTTTGTATTGTAAATACTATTATTTTGAGAAGTAAATGGAAATGTCAAAGCTTTTATTGAAAACAGGTTTCAAGTGTTCATGTTTTTAAAAGTTCGCGTCCCGAGTTCGGTTCGCTGAAATTGGGGCGTGACAGCCACCCAAGACACACCAACAGTAACTCACAGACTCAACAACCCCACGGGCACTCATGGCCACCCAAGACACACCGACAACAACTCACGGGCTCAACAACCCCACGGGCACTCACGACCTCCCAAGACACACCGAAAATAACTCACGGGATCAACAACCCCACGGGCACTCACGGCCTCCCAAGACACACCAACAGTAACTCACGAGCTCAACAACCCCACGGGCACTCATGGCCACCCAAGACACCAACAGTAAAACACGGGCTCTCATGGCCACCCTAGACACAAACATTAAAGTACGGGCTCTCATGGCCACCCAAGACGCAAACAGTAAAGTACGGGCTCTCATGGCCACCCAAGACACAACAGTAAACAATCAACCTCCGGGCATGGTCATATGCCTCCAGTAATTCTAAAATCGATAAGTTCACTGCTCCTACGACACTACTAAGTGTCACATGCATTTCTAATGTTCGATACGTTCCCGTATCATACGACACTACCCGATGTCGCCTGCCTTTCTAATATTCGATAAACTTACTTAACCCACGACACCCCGGTGTCACATGCATTTCTACTGTTAACTTTCCCTAATCAGGGCCGAGATCCAGCTACTTTTCCCTACCTCGTATGCTTTCTCCAAAAGCGCACTAACAAGCTCCGGCTTGATCTCGATCACTCGCCTATCTTTCCCTTTCCTTTGTCTGCGACACGATCTAATAAGAACACAATTTAAATACTTTTAAGTTCGCAGACATAAACTGGAATTTAATAAACTTGACGCCCAAAGGTAACCCCGACAATGTCGATCACTCCCAAACTTCCCAATTACTCGACATTGTCGATAATGGACCCGGAAAAGCCCGTTTCGCCCGACATGGCGAATCTGCCCGGGTTTTGGAAACTCCCTTCTGGGGCTCCGAAAATTCCCGTTTTCGTTTCTACGGTCTTAGAATAATTCAAGGGTTCCTATGCACTCGACGAAATCCAATTCTGACTTCCGAGTAATTTAATTAGCGTTTCAAGTTTCTAAACCCGTCAATTACAACTTTTACAATTTAATTCCAAATTTTGATCCGGGTGTAGATTAATGACTCGGGGAACGTCCTAAACCACCCGAACACGAAACCCGAGCACCCGAGCACGTGGGCCCCACCCGGCCAACCTTGGCCATGGGTGGCTAGGGCCACTTTGGTCCCGGCTCACCATGGTGGTGGCCGGCCCTAGCTCCGGCCAGCCACCCCATGGCCGGCCGACCACCCTACATGGTGGCCGGAGCTCCCCCCGAGCTTCCGGTCACCGGAAAACGTCCCTCTTCACTCCAAAACATCTCGAAAATGTCTCCAACGATCCCCAATTCTCAATACAACCCTAAACTACTAGATTTACTCAAACCCTAACTTTCAAAATTAAGCAAAACGAAGATCGATTAGGTGCTCACCGTAGAGAATGTCGATGGGAGTTCGATTCTTGGAACGTTGAGACGATCCAATGGTTTGATGCTCATGAATAGTGGAAAAACCCTAACACCTCTTCTCTTTTCTCCCCTTTTCTCCTTCTCCTTCTCTCTCTAAACTCTCTTCTCTTTTTTCTATTTTTTTTCTCTTTCTAAAAGCCTTGGCCGAACACACCTATAGGTGTGTCTTCCTTGTCTTGTCCAAAACCTAACACCACCACTTGCTTGACAAGTGGCAAGTGGGTCCCACACATTTTTGGGAAAATATCTCCTAGATATTTTCTAATCAGATTCGCGAAATTCGGACGTTTCGGGCCCCGAACGGGCACTTTTTCCAAGAAATTACGAAACTTGACGGGCTACAAGGAAACTGCTCAAATAAGACCGCTGCGACGACGGCTAAGCTTTTTGGATCCGAAATGGTCCTCGAATGGACCAAAACGTCGCTCGGTTGACTTTTCCAGCGAAAAGTCAACATTTCCCAAATTGGTTAGAAAGTTGCCCTGAGTCCCCCGGAACTCACTTTGGTCGATATCGGGGTCAACTTAAGTCCGGTATGACCCTCGGGGTCAATTTTAGGTTCAATTAAGTGTCTGTCTTAAATTTTTTAAATTTTCCTGTTTTTCGCAGGTTTGACTGGCGTTGACCGGGAGTGGTTATTACAGCTACATGGATCCGGTTAATTATTCTCTTAGGAACCCTAAATATCGACATGATACAGATCGAAAGAGATGTTAAGACTGGATGAATCATGACCTATATCCCTGCCGGTGGAGTAACTTCCCGCCCCAAGAGTGGATCCAGGTTACAATCTGATTCCCAAGATACGTCATGGCTTGGTTCCGGTTTTGTCCGATCATATTTGGTACTCCCAAATACATAAAAGTTTCAGACGTCCCTTCAATAGAAAATATATCGCAACATTCTCGTCGAATCTCAGGGTTTGTATTTGTGCTGAAAAAGAATGATGATTTAGTAAGATTTAGTACATTCCCCGATAAATCCCCGAACTTACATACGATAGCATGAATAGCCTGAGCCTCCGTTGGTATCGCACGATAGAAAATATAGCAGTCATTTGCAAAAAAAAAACATATGCAAGATGACCGGCTCCATACGCACAACTAATACCCCATGAATATCCCTTGACTCTTGCACCTACATGAGAAGTTGGGATAGACCTTTCATACAAAATAATAAAAAGTAAGGAGAGAGGGGTCCCCTTTGACAAATTCCCCTCGTTGGTCAAAATGTTTGCGTCTCCCTGCCTCTTGAGGAAACCGAGTACTTGACTATGTTCAGACAGACAGTAATGAAATCCAGACATCAAAAAATCCCAGCCGATTCATGATAGTGAGAATGAAGCCCCATTCCATTCGATCACACGCTTTTCTCATGTCCAGTTTAAGTGTCATAAAGCCTGTAATCCCATGACTCTTCCTGCGCATGTAATGAATAATTTCGAATGAGATAAGAACATTATCTTGAATACATCTACCTAGGATGAAAGCTCCTTGAGATTCACAGATAATATAGTGGATGAACGGTTTCAATCGATTGGCTAACACCTTGGATAATAAATGAAAAATAATGTTGCATAGAGCAGTATGCCTAAGATCAGTGATCCCTTCTAGATCAAACTTCTTCGAAATAAGTACAATTGTATTAGCATTAGGTCCGGATCAAAAGAACCTTGTACCAAAATGAGTTGAATAAAATGAACCACTCATCAACGACTACAAGCCAATAATGCTGATAAAACCTTGGGTTGAGGCGATTAGGTCTTAGGGCCTTATCTTTTCCCATTTAGAAGACCGCTTACCTGATTTCTCCTTCCCTTGACGAGGCCATTAAATGTAGATTCTACAAGGCAATGATGCACGACCGAGTTAGATGGGGAATCGAGACAAGTCCGGAGCTTGCGAAGTGAACAATAGTCCAAAGTAGCCAATGTTCAGTTCTCGCATTCCCATCTCCTATGTAATTTCCTGGCTGGTATCATCCTTAATGGAAAGAATAAAGTTGATATGTCTCCGGAACGATGTTTCTGCATGGAATAACTTTGTGTTTTTATCTCCATCCTTTAGCCAATGATGTTTAAACTTCTGGTGCCAGATTCTTTAATCCGTAGCGCCTTCTCATACTAAATTTGAGTTGCTTCTCATTGATGTACCCCTGTTTGATCCGTGTGCCCATTAAGTTCTGCAATAAGATGCTGACGCCATTTAATGTGATTGAGGCTTTGTCGAAAGTTGTGCCGCCCCCTATTTTCAAGAGTGTGTCCAATATTTAAGATAACCTCCTTTATCAGAGATGTGAGTGTTTTGTCCTAGTTCGCCTGTACCAATTTACCACACTCTGGGTACTAAAACCCTTTAGGCTGAAGGAAAATTTCTTAGTGACCCTTCCATCTATCTTTCTCGCAAAGTTAAAAGGATGAGTCAATGATCGGATGTAGTGACTCCAGTATTATAGAAATCCAGCTTCAGATGACCCAATGCTCTATCTAACCGGGATTCAATACACCGCAAATAATTTCTCCTCTATACCATGTTAATTGATTCCTAGTCATCGGGACATCCAGTAGGTCAAGCTTTTCAATAACTGCCTAAAAATCGCCAATGAAATATTGAGGATATGTCTCTCCTCCCCGAGTCTCATGATGATGCATAATACCATTAAAATCACCAAACAAGATGTAACGGGAACGGGAAGGCTGGTGGAGGTGACGGAGAAAGTCCCATGTCCTATATCGTAGTTCTCATTTTGCCTCTCCGTGTGTTCCAGTCAGCCTGATATCAGCATACCCTTTCCAGGAGACTTCCATATCAATGAAATTTCCATCCATATCTTTACGGGTAATCTCGACCCCAGAGACCCAAAATATTGCTAACCCCCACTGAGTATCCGAGACTGAGACATAGAGATGATCAGTAAAACCCAAAGATCGCTGAAGTAGAGCACACCCGTTCTCAAAGAGAAGCGTCTCCGATAAGAAAATCACATGAGGTATATGTGTACGCAAGAGATGCCAAAGACACTGTTTATGCGTTCTGGATCTCATACCTTGACAATTCCTAGTCAGAATTCGCAAGTCTGGTGTCGCCGCCCCAAGCGGGTTCGAGGGAGGAGAGGACGAAGACTGGTTGATGTTGGCTTTCCCCGAGCCTGGATCCTTACGTCGTTGACATTGTGGTACTGGCGTAGGACCAAACAGATCCATTGTGACTGATCGATCGAAGAATCTGAAACCCTGTCGAAGCCCAGAGGCTGAACCTGCGAATTAGCCTTTGTATCTATTGGAGGGGTGATTCGCGTCGAGAAAACCGACACTAGGCGAAGAAAGGAGGGAACCAGACTAAGGTCGATAGGCCCGTTGACGCTGACAGAGAGAGGCTACCGACGTGTGGGCTAGAGGCGGCACAATCATTGCCCTAACAGACATTATTGTGAAATATTTCCCAAATCCTTTTTGGGTTTTCAACTTTTTTCTCTCTTATTTACTGGTTTTTTTCTTCTTATAATCTTCTATCCCTGAGGTCCTATTTCTCTCCTTGTAACTTCCGTTTTTTGAACGAAAGAACATTTTTATTACTTATTTTGTGGATAAGATACAAACGAGTACATCAGACAGAGATTGACCCGATCACATAAGGACAAGGGTTGAACGAGCCTCCCTAATGAGTCAGTTGAAGGTATTGTTCGTTTTAACAAAGACGAGTTTAGGGTTACAACTTCCTTGACTTGGGTAGTTTCCTTATAAATTGTTTTTTTTTGCTGATAAAAATAAAGCTTCTAAAGAATGTCCTTCAACATTTTGTAAGAACGGATTGATTTGAATGCAACGTTCACTTCATAGTTCTTTAACGTTAGAGACAGGAACATAACTCCCAGAATTTCCCCTTCATTTTACTACTCCACCTAGATTACTACTCTGTATTTTAACCTTCTTTCAAAGGTTTTTCTCACAGCCATATTCCCTGCAAGTAGATTTAAAAAACAAGTCAAAAACGGGGAAGCAATTATCCTCTGTTGATAGGTTCTTCAGGTTTATGGACACATACAAAGTAGTACAGCTTTTCTACTTTCAGAACCACACATTATCCAAACAAAAAATTAAGGACTACCCCCAAAATAAAAAAAAGCAATGAGAAGTTAGAATGGAGCACCAAATCATTAACAGGGTTGGCTGACTGGTACATATAGAGCAACAGAAATCCATAAAAAGTTTTGAAGATAATGACAACCCGAAACAAAATCAGTCTACGCATATAATGCCAGCTAATTTATCAGCTGACAGCAACACAATAATGAAGTGGAGCTCAACAACCAACTTATAATAATCAAAACACCATAACACACTTATTGAATTAGCACTAGATAACTTGTGGGTAATTCTTAGCTTGCAGTCGAACCCTCTTCTTATACTCCACAGCATCCTGCGTGAATCATCAGTATTGTCTCAGTTCTCCATTGGCAGAATATCAATAATCACAAGGGTGGAGCATACCTGAATAAATAGGTGATATCCTTCTGTTTGTGCAGGATCGGCAGGATTTGGCTGGTCCAACAGGTCCTGGATTCCAACAAGAATCTGCTTCACAGTAATGGCTGGTCTCCATCCCTGAATGAGCGACTTAGTGATTACACTCACATACTGAATCAATGCAGTTAATTTCCTTTGTCAAAAATACTTACACTGTCCTCGTTGAGTATTGACAGGCAAACAGTTCCTGATGGGTAGACATTAGGGTGGAAAAATCCAGGTGGGAATTTACATTTAGGGGGCTTGCTCGGATAGTCTTCACTGAAATGCAATGTCAGAGGATAGAAACCACCTTCCCAATCAGTCTGCAATAACACATCTGGCAATTCAATATACCATTTTCCCTCTTTTTACAATTTTATTTTCACATCACAAGTGAAACATAATGGCTACTGAATTATGGGCACTATCATTTTAATCAGCAATTCATATTTTCTATATATCCTATTTCTTAGTTGCATTTGCAGCATTTCCTAATTTTTAGTATTTGTATTTACTATTCTTATTTGGTTGTGGAGATCATTGGATGCCATGATACTTCTGTTAGTTTAGGATAGCAGCTATATACATGTTGCGAAGAGGAATAATAAGGGGATCAATAGAAATTATATCTTCAAGTGAAATCAAAGCACAATTAGCAAGATGCAGTATCAAACCTCCAAAAAAATCTAAACTTCTAATCATAAGGCTCCTCATGAAACCAACTCTCAATGCTCACCCCATCCCACTGACTTGAATCATGGAATGCTGTAACTCACAACCATTAACGAAATAGAGAGCTTACACACACACACACACACACACACACACATGAACGGCTACAAGCTATCAACATGCATTACACAAATCAGCCTCGTCTTAATTGCAAATATCAGATCATTACAAGATGTAACCATGAACCCATTACTTCCAATTACTTCTTAAATCAACCGAGACTACATGTTATAACATACTTCAAACTTATATATAAATATATAGACGTATGTTTCCCAATCAAACTCAATCAGGAGGGGATAATAGTTAATTCTGAACTCCATTCTAGTTGAAGCTTAGACCTTCTGAACTTCTAATTTTGGTCTTGCATGCTTGTGCTTGTAGCACTAAGTTGAAAACATGATCATTAACTAACATCCAAATTCGAATGATACAACAGTCTTATACACAAAATTAGAGTACAGATTAACAAAGAAACTGATTGATTCCAGGCGAATTCTATAAACCAAAGAAAGATGAAAGGCTTCCTTTACCAAATTGCATAGTATCACAATACACAGCTCAAAAGCTAGCATTAGTCATAAAAATTGAAGAGCAGGACACACATACCCCAGCTTTACCAGGTATAATGCAGTTCCACACCATCAAATTGACGTTTCCATCAGTCATCGTCTCTGGCCTCGCAACGAACCCCGGCACAATTCAAACGAAACCACACGAATAAAGCATTCGGTAACAAAACCTAGAACGGAGAGAGCCAATGCTTCAGGAATTGTACGGACGTGAGGATGGTTCTTCCGCCAGGACTTCCGCTCCTCCGTAAGACGACCGCGAGCGATTCCAGACATGGCTCTTCCTCTTCTCTCTGGATTTGGCTTCTTCGTCTAGCCTCTGCGCAGTGCTTTTCTGGAGCGGAGAGAGAGTCGCTTCGTGATCTTTGGGCTCAGTTCCGAGTCGAATTCGATCGTCGGTTATTTAAACGAAGATTGAGAAATATAAATGAAAAAACGGACGGTGGAGGTTTATTTGGGATCTAGGTGAGACTTTACGAGCGACGTAGATTTGTTGTCGCTTTATGCTCTTTGGGTAATTTTGATTCTGTGATAAGGAGAAGAAAAACAAGTCAACCGAAGTAATTTTCCGCCCCGGCGTGAGAATCACGCCACTATGTTCCCTGCACGTGACTCTCACATTTCGTAACGGATGCGCGGTGCTGATTCGCTATTCTGGTCCAGCACGTGGGACTCGGACTGATGCCCAGCCTTTTACTTGGCCCTTTTTATTGGGCCAATGATCCCTACCATAAGCTTTACCATTATATCTACGTTTGATCACTGGCCGTTAATAGGCCGGGTGATCTTAGAATAGGTACATCGTGGGGATTATGGTTTGGAGTTTAGGGTACATAATTTATATGGTGATTGAGACGAATTGTGATGTGAATCTCTGAATTTGAGAGATCACCATATTGTGAGGATATGTATGAGGATCATAGTTTGTAAAGGTGCTGAGTAAATGCTAACTGGATGATAAATTATGCTTTTATTGAATTTATTAAATTCATATTTAGAACACTATATAAAATTAGAAAAAAATTGATAAAATTAATTAATTAATAAAACTAAAATACAAAAAATAAATAATTAAACAAAATTAATAAAATATAATGGATAATTAAACTTGACATTTCATTATTTCCCGAATAGTACATCTAACTACAATGCTTTTGGTACATCAAATTTATTAAGTCATCTAACTACTCGGAATCGTCGCCGTCGTTTGACTTTTGGTAAGTCGCTCCAAACCGACCCCATATGTGCTCAATAAGGTCTTGTTAGAGTTGTCGGTGAGTCGCATCGTTTGTGGCGCTGATTCGAGTACACACCCATTCTTGGTAGGGAAAGGGGCCTCCTTGATGCCATCGTTGAGGTGGTGTCCAACCAGGTATTTCCGGAGGGGGTTCGAAATACGATTCGTCATCCCCTGCCTTGTTTTTTTCGCGTTCATTCTCCACAACCATGTTGTGTAGAATGATACAAGCATGCATCATATCAGCCAAAGTATCAGCATTCTAAATACGAGTTGGCCTTGAAATTATGTGCCACCGGATTTGAAGGACACCAAAAGCACGTTCAATATCTTTCCGAGCACCTTCTTGGACTTTAGTAAACGATTTCTCTTTGCGAGTATAGGGATGGCGAATCGACTTCATAAACTAACTCCATGTGGGGTAAATGCCGTCAACTAAATAATACGGGCGGTCGTAGCGATGCCCGTTGATCTCGTACTCTACAACGAGGTCACGACCATGGAAAGCATCGTCGAATAAGTGGCCGACGTTGATGTCGTTGTTCGAGCCATCCATACCGAAAAACGCATGCCAAATCCACAAATCACGAGACGCTACCGCTTCCAGCATAATGGTTGGATCCCCATGGTGGTCTCTCTGACCGAAGGCTCCTTACAATGTGACTGGGCAATTATTCCACTCCAATGCATGTAGTCAAGACTGCCAATCATACCGGGGAACCCTCGGTAGTACCCCAAATCGAGTAATCGTTGCATGTCCTCTAGTGTTGGCTTCCGCTCGTATAACTTCATGAACACCTCAATAAGGGTCTTACAAAAACATTTTAAACATTTGAGTGTAGTACTTACCCTCATATGTAGGTTTTCGTCCAATGAATAGGGATGAGCACCCATACGCTAGCATTCGGATCGCGGCGGTGCATTTCTAGTGCGTCGATAACCTCAAGCGTCCGAAACTGTCCCCCTTTTGGACGAAGTAATTGTCATGCGCTGCAACCGCATCTGTAGGAACCGCCCCCGGTCGATCCCGGTCGAACCGGTGATTTCTGGCAAAAGTTGACTTTCGGCCGGAAAAGTCAACCAATGACTCCGGGAGTCATTCGATACTTTTCCGGAACCCAAAAAGCTTAGCCGTCGTTATGGTTAGCTTAGTTGGGCTGTTTCCTTGCAAATGGTGAATTTTACGAAAAAGTCAACTTTCGGTCAAACTAAGCCTAATTAAATTAATTGAGCTGGGATTTTATTAGGTGGAAGTGGTCTCTACATGGACACTTGTCCATATTAGCTTGGAGGGGAAGAAAAGGGCCCAAAAAGACCCTTTTGACCCTCATTAGTTGGTCTTGAGAGGATAAGAGCAAGGGGGCACTTTAGGGACTTCACCCTTAGGTTAAATGACTCAATTTTGGACCAATTCATCTCATTGTTAGTGTGGTGGCCGAATTCTACAAGAGAGAGGAAGAAGAAGAGCTTCCATTGAAGCTTGAAGAAGAAGCAAGAGAAAATGAGCTCCTTTTAGGCCATTTCTTCACCCAATCTTCTCAAAAACTTCACCATCTTCATCATCTCATCATTCTAAAGGTAAGTAAGCTCTCACAATCTCATTTCAATCCATTTCAAGTTATGGGGTCTCCTTAGAAATTGCATGAACTAGTTAGGTTTTTGAGTATTTGTTGTTAGATGATTGTTTAAGAGAAGAATGAGATTGATTTATGTAGAAATCAATTGATTTTGGTTGTTTTTGGGTTGAAAATCTCTTGGGTAATTGTTGTTTTGATGATTCCCACTTTGGGTAGTGAAGTATTGAAGTTATGGGACTGATTTAGAGGTTTTGGGTGGTTAAAAAAGGAGTTCTTAATTGTTTTCCAAATTTACACTCTCATACCCTCGCAACCTCAAATCTGTTAAATGAATTAATTCTTTTCAAATATTTATAAATAACCTTTATCTTTATAATTAAAAAATAAAAAAAATTATAAATTCCTTAGATCAATTTTAAAAAGGGTTTACTCCATGTCCTAACCTCGTACTACACTTAATTGTCAAATCCGCACCCAAGCTTTGGAAAATTGTCAAATAGTAACGAATTTCAAAACTGAATTATTAAAAATAAAAAAAGTACTGTTTAAATTGACTTTTTCCGTGAACAGTGAATCATGTGCTGCCCACGTGACTCATTTTATAATGGAGCTTGCGCGAGCTGAGGTCACGAAGAGATGAAATTCGAAGCTTGGACATAAAGAGATGAAGTTCGAAAAGCTGAGATGAAGAGATTAGGTCACAAAGAGATGAAGTTAGGCCAAGTTAACATCCGTAGGAAGAACATATTTGAGGGTAAACTCGACTTTTCACTTGGCCAAGTTAACGTCCGTTTAAAATTAGAAATAGTTGGCAATTTCATTAATTGACCGTTACTACATGGCAATTTCAATTGTACAGGGTTTGGATTTAACAATTTTTGAAAGTTGGGCGTTAGGACATGGAGTAACCCCTTTTAAAAACTGATTTAAACTATTTTAATTTTTTAAAACCCTAAATTCTTTAATTTCTTTAATTTATTTTTTTTCTTAAATTTCTTTTTTCTTTAAATTTCTTCAAAATCTGTCATAAAAAGTTCTTTTATCTTATTAATAAATTTTTAATATATTTTCATAACTTTTTATGTACATTTTTATTATTAATAATATATAATTTTCATATTTATTAAAATCAACCTTCATCTTCTCCAGAGCTTAGTGGTGTGATCGGAGGAGTGTTGATGGGGACGTTTGGTGGAGGAGGGATATGCGGACGGGGAACGACGGGAGGACACCGACGACGACGGATCCCGTCTAGGGGAGGAGGCCGACATAGATCTGACAAGCCATTGTCAGATCTACGGCCCATACCTCATCTCGCCAACGTTGTTGAAGACACGAGCACCAGAGCACGGTGAGAGACACCGGCATTGATGGAGGTGCTCCGCTCGCCGTCAGAGCGAACAGGACAAAGTAGAACGGCCTCGTCGGAGACGGCGGAGAAGAAGCTCAAGGGGCAAGCAGAGATTCGTCCAGATGAGCAATGGAAGCAGAGATGAGAAGAAGGATGGAGAAGAAGAGACATGGGAGAGAGGACCTCCGACAGCTCATGGTCGAAGCCAGCCGGCGGCGGCGACAAAGAGAAAGGAGCACCGTTGAAGGTGGTGTACCCCGAACTTTGCTAGTTTTTAATAAATAACAAAAAAAAACTGATTTTAAATATTTAATAATGAAAATTTTAATAATAAGAAAAACTGATATAAAAAACTAAATTTTAAACAGTTTTTATAATAAACAAAATATCTAAAAATAATTTAAACCATTTTTTATAAAAAAAACTACAATTTATTTTAATAATTTTTTATTTTAAAAATATAAATCATTTTTAATGAAAAATATATATATAAAAGGATGGATTTAGGGTTGGATTTGGGTTGGGAGGAAGATTTTGGGTAGGATATAGGTTAGGATAGATATTTAGGGTTGGAGTTGTTTTAGGGTTGTAAACAGTTAGGGCATTATCGGAATTATAGAAAAAATGAACAGTGAACAGATGGAAAAGTGGATGGCAGGGGATAACGGCGTAATTAATGGATAGTTCGGGGTAGGTGATTGTTACGAGTGAACATTTGGGTAGTAAACCGTTAAATACGTATAGTTCGGGGTATGCCAATGTAATTTACCCTAAACTATTAGATTTTGTTTTAACGGTAATCATAACCAATATATTAATGAAAAATAAAATCTTGACCTAAAAGTACGATTTTGACCTTTTAGATGACCTCAGATGGCTATAAAATATCGTACATCACGGCGTAGCCTTTTCCACCCAAAAAAGGCTAGGGTTTTGTCAAAGTCTAACATTGACATCTTTTAGGTTCCCCACCAGCCGATTCCATATACATATGATTTGGACTACACAAGTGCTGATATCTTGCATGCACTTGCGCGTTGGTACCAACACTTTGTATGCACGAAAAAGGACATGTGTCAGTATTTTAATAGAGGGGTACCAGCGCTTTGCACTAGTATTTCATATACATAGGCGCTGGTACTTCATATACACGGGTGCTGGTATTACATGTACCAGCACTTGCGCGATGAACTTCATATACACGGGTGATGGTACCATATGTACCAGCATCTACGCGTTGGTACCAACGCTTTGTATGCGCGAAAAAGGACACGTGTCGGCATTTGAATGGAGGGGTACCAACGCTTTTCCTGGCACTTCATATACATAGGCACTGGTACTTTATATATACGGGTGCTGCTACCACATGTACCAGTGCTTGCGCGTTCGTACCAGCACTTTGTAATACGTGAAAAAGGACATGTGTCAGCATTTGTATTGAGGGGTAACATCGCTTTGCACAGGGAGTGCCAGAGCTTTTTCGCGCGTGTGAATAGTAGCTGCGCGTGCGTGAATAGTAACCATGCGCGCGCGCACGCGAAAAGGCCACGTGTCGCCTTTCTGTGTGTCTGTAGTTTGCACAATAAGATCTGGTTCGCATTTGATACCGAGACTATATATATAGGGAAGGTTTCAGCTACGAACTCTAATTGGGGTGAGAACTGCGAACTCCAATTAGGAGAATGACACATGGCAGAAATTTGGATGAAACATTTTTTTTCTTTCTCAAGTTCGCTAATTTAATCATTCCCGCTTCGTTTTAACTCCGATTTATTTTATTCTTGCACCATTATTTTTATTTTTCCAAGATCTATCTATAGAGATGCATATTGAATATATTTGGAGCACGGAAAAACAAAATAGGGAAAGTATGGCGTAACTACACAGACAAAATGTAAATTTACAGAAATAAAATGTAATTACATTTTAATTCCGCATATTTATATTTTATTTCCATAGATTTACATTTTCTATGTTCATCCGATTCACATTACATCACACTTTTCATATTTTGATTTCCCGTGCTCCAAATATATTCAATATGCATCTCTATAGATAGATCTTTGAAAAATAAAAATAATGGTGCAAGAATAAAAAAAATCGGAGTTAAAATGAAGCGGGAATGATTAAATTAGCGAACTTGGGAAAAAAAATAAATGTTCCATCAGAAATTCTGTCATGTGTCATTCTCCTAATTGGAGTTCGTAGTTCGTACTCCAATTGGGAGTTCGCAACAGAAACACACTCTATATATATAGAGAGATAAAGTACAGACTGTTCCTACTGTGCAAACTTAAAATGAATCTGAGCTGTTAGATTCGTGAGATCTAAAGGCCTAAATAATGCCTGCTCGCGATAACAATTTTGTAAATAATTTGAACTTTCCTCCCCTTTCACCGTTATAGCGCGTGTTGACCACACCTGCAGCACACAAAGGTACCAGCACGTGTATATGTAAGGTACATGGACTTGTGTGTGTAAGGTACCATCACTTTTTTGTATGTAAGGTACCAACACTTTGCATGTAAGTATCATCACTTTGTATGTAGATACCGGTACTTTGTTATGTATATCAGCACTATGTTATGTAAGGTACCAACACATTCTATGCATGAATGCGGACATTCAACCACATTACAGTAACGTGAAAAGGACACGTGTATGAATCTTGTGCGTATTAATGACGTCATCTTGACTGTATTTTGTGACTCTTATGAGTTCGTAATTTGCATGATATGGTACGGTTTGTATTTGATACAACCTTATTAGGCCTGTGTACGCTTTTTTACTGACTATATATTTCTTATTAACAAATATATAGTTAATATATTTGATATAGTTGGTTTTTTCTCTTTAGAGAAGAAATCAAATGGAAACCACCTCTTAACGTAAAAACCGTGTGAGTCAATCCAAGCCATCCAATTTAAGAATGTATGGATGAGATGCAATTGAGTTGTTGACTTGTTGACTGCAAAAACACAACACTTTTTGGTAAGTGGTAGAGGCTTTTTAGTAAAGCTATCATATTATACTTTTTTACCAATTCACTAATTTAATTTTTCCCGCTTCGTTTGAACTCTGATTGGCTTCAAACTTACGCCAATATTTTTTTTCAAGGTCTTTCTATCAAGATAAGTGATGAATATGTTTTGAAGCACGAAAAAAATTATTTTGGGGCTTATTTAAAAAAAAAATTATATCTGGGTAATTTTTATCAACACTTTACACTAGGTTTTATCAACAGTCTAGAATATATCATAAACTAGACATAATAGTATTTTCTATACATATTAAAATGAACTATATTAAATGGTGATGCAACTAGCGCTGACCCTAGGTTTTTTGGCGATTCCAGAAATCATCAACGGCGACCTTTAGGGAGGCGATGGCGGCTAGTTCCCAAAGAAGGCTTTAGAAGGAAGGTATTGGGCCTCTTATCCCTCCTTGGTCCGTTCCTTTTTTCGATTGTTAGTTGATTGAGTCCGTGCTCGTCTCGGTAAGGGATTTGGTCGATGAGGTCTCGACGTCCCTGTAGCCCTATCTCGGTTGAGCTTCGCTCCCGTGTGGTCATGCTGATGGATAGAGTTCTCCAGCCGTCTCGATGGCTCTTTTCATTCTGACCCTCGTAGTTGGGGCGGTGGGAGGAGGGGATTACCGGCTCATCTCTATTCCTAGGTCAGACGCGAACCTCGGTGGTTAATGTCGTTTGGTAGCAGGCATAAAAGATAGATTGATCTATGGTATGGTAGCTCATTAATTGATATTTTGATTACATTGTGTGGCGCCTTCATTTGTGCTTAGAGAAAATCAAAGGAAAAAGGAACTACAGCCCCGGGTGTAAAGACCGAGAAAAATTTAACGTTTAAATTATTAAATAATAACGTCGAGGTTGGGAACGAGTTTGTTTTGTGTAAAAAAAAACTGGGCTGGTTCGTTCTTTGGGCCTGGCCTAACCAGCTGGCCCAAACCCTGGGTATAAATACCCACTTTTAGGGTTTGAACCCTAAATGGTCTGCCTCTTCTCTCACGCACACAGCCTCCTCCCTCTTCCCTCACGCCCACGCCGACCTCCCTCCTCAGCTCCGACCCGCGCCTCCCTCGTCTCCACGCCGTCTTCTTCTCCCTCACTGGATCCGGCCACCGTCGTTCTCTAACCCTCGTCTCCACGCCGTCCCCGACCTCCCAACCCCGTCCTACCTCTTTCCCCTCCACTTCTCAGTCCAACCGAGCCCGTCGCCCGTCGTTCCCCGCCGCCCGAGCTCCGTCGCGCCTCCACGGACTCGCCGTCGCCGTGCACGGCCAGAGCCGAGATGGACTCGCCGGCACCGTCCCCGAGCTCCTCTCGCCTCTCTCTCCCAAGCCTCCATCGCCGGCCTCACTCGGATCTGAGCCGCCGCCGCCGTCCTCGATGGTAGCGAGGCTGGAGCTACCTCTCCATCGCCGGCCACGCCCTCGAACCCGAGCCCCGTCGTCCCAGATCTGAGACGGGCGAGAGGCCACCGAGCTCCGCCGTGCCCCGCCGCCCTTACTTCCCTACGGTGAGCCACCACCGTGAGTCTCCGGCCGGCTTTATCGCCGTCGAGGGTCTTCGGATTTTCTGACCGAGCCCTCCCTCTCCCTTTCGTTGTATTTTCGACTTATGTTGAATCTGTTAGTGCGAAAACAAAACTGTAAATCTGGATCTGTTTGGTTGGAATCAAAATCAGGGTTTTTGGAAAGAAAAGTTTGTAAAACGAAAAATCAGATTTAAGGGAAAAAGGATTTAAAATAAAAAGGAATTAAAATCAATTTGGTTTTAAAAACGGTTTTAAAACGAGGAGTTTGAGAAACAAATTTGTCCGGAAAATAAACTAAAACGACGTTGGTTTTATGGTTTGGGACTGAAATCGTCAGAAATAAAACTTTGGTTTTAGAAAATCGATTTAAGGAGAACAATCAGATTTGATTTAAAATGGACCTTGAATGTTGAGCGTGGAATGAATAACCGGACTGTTGAAACAGACTTAGGTTGGGTTTAACAGGGGAACGCTGAATCGGACCTCGGGATTCGTGCATTGGGACCGTGCCTCGGAAACATGCATCGGTTTCGGTGCTCGGGTACTCAAACCCGATTCGCCGTGATCCCGCTTTTATCCCGCTCGAGTTTAAAGGACAACTGTCGGTTTTAAACCGGATTAATCGTGACCTTTAAATTAACCTGGGAACCGCCTCTAATTATGGCTTTCGTGTTATCTTTAGCGTCCGGCTTCGATCGAAGTGAAGCCCGGAGGTAGCGAGCCAGAACGTCAGCAGCTAGGAAACGTAGCGGGTGTTCTTCGGTTGAGGTAGGGAAAAGTAGCCGGATCTCGGCCCTGACTAGGGAAAGTTAACAGTAGAATTGCATGTGACACCGGTGTGTCGTGGGTTGAGTAGGTTTATTTAAATATTAGAAATGCATGATACGGAATCGTATCAATTATTAGAAAAGCATGATACGGGATTGTAGCGTTTAAGAGAAAAGTATGTGACACTTAGTAGTGTCGTAGGAACAGAGAACTTAGCGATAATTGAATTACTGGAGGCATATGACCATGCCCGGAGGTTGTTTGTGAACTTATCGATATTAGGAGTACTGGAGGCATATGACCATGCCCGGAGGTTGATTGAGAAACTGTTGATATTAGGACTGTTGGAGGCTTTGGTTAAGCCGGAGGTTGATTGTTTATTTGTGTTTGGGTGGCCTTGAGAGCCCGTGCTGTTATTGTTGAGTCTTGGGTGGCCATGAGAGCCCGTTTTACTATTGTTGAGTCTTGGGTGGCCATGAGAGCCCGTTTTATTATTGTTGAGTCTTGGGTGGCCATGAGAGCCCGTGTTGTTATTCGTGTTTGGGTGGCCATGAGAGCCCGTACTTTACTGTTGGTGTTTTAGCTGGCTTACGAGTTAGAGTCTCGGTAAGTTGCAAGCGTGTTTCATTGTCGAGTTTGGGTGGCCATGAGTGCCTGTGGGGTTGTTGAACCCGTGTCTTTACCTTTGGTGTTTGGGCGGTCTTGAGAGTCCGTGTACTAAGGTTGGTGTCTTTGGCTGGCCTGACCGAGTTAGAGTCTCGGGGGGGGGGGGGGGGGGGTTGCAAGCTTTTTTTAGCTGACTTACGAGTTAGAGTCTCGGTAAGTTGCAAGCGTGTCTTATGGTTGGTGTCTTGGGAGGCCGTGAGTGCCTGTGGGGCAGTTGAGTCCGAGTTTTACTGTTGGTATCTTGGTGGCCATGAGTGCATGTGAGTGTTGATTCTGTGTTGTTATTGGTTGTTGAACTTGCTTGTGATTGTGATTGTGTTTGTGGTTACTTGAGGTTGGGGGCCCGCTTCATGAAACGGGGGTCCACGATCACACGCGTCTGCATGTTCAGACGGGGTAGGGGGCCCGCCCGCCAATAAAGGGGTCCTGGCCGCGCGTGTGTGGTTTGGGTTTGTGAGCATACTTTGGCTGGCTTACGGGTTAGAGTCCCGGTAAGTTGAACGCATTCTTTGGCTGGCTTACGAGTTAGAGTCTCGGTAAGTGCAAGCATTTTTCCGGCTGGCTTACGAGTTAGAGTCTCGGTAAGTTGCAGCATTCTTGGGTTGGCCTGACCGGGTTAGAGTCCCGGGAGGGCGTGAGCATTCTTGGCAGCTGGTTTGCGATCTTTTGTGATCTTGTTTCGTGTGCGATCCTTTGTGATCTTGTTTGGTGTGTGATTCCTTGTGATGCTGTTTGGTGTTGCGTAACATTCTTTTGAGTCCTTGGAAGAGGTCGTCAATGGTTGTGTCGGGTCTACTTTACGTGTCAGGGTGTTGAGTTTGGTCAAGGAAGGCAACAGTGGGTGTATGTTCAGTCAGAGTACTTGGGTTGGGGATGGTGTTCCCCGTTGTTGAGTCGTTGTTGGTGTTACCTGTTTTGTCTGCTAATTATGCCGTAGTCAGTCTGTTATCCGTGGTGGTGAGCGAACGCTCACCCCTAGCTGCTTTTCCTACAGGTACTGTTCGTGGGACGGACTAGGTGAGCTCTCGAGGCTTGTAGAGCTAGGAGCGGAGTCCGGGTCTTGTCTTTTGAGTCTAGTGACGGATACCTTGTACTTTTGCCCACTTGTTGGGACGTGTTTTAAACTGTAATTATTATTTTGTTGAACTAAACTGGTATTTTAAAGTGATCCAATGAAAACAGGTTTCAAGTGTTTGTATGTTTTTAAAACGTTCGCGTCCCGAGTTCGGTTTACTGAAATTGGGGCGTGACACCGGGCTTTGCTAACGCATTGGTGCGTTGCACGGTGCGTTGGTCTTGGTGAAATACAGGGCGATAGAGGCCTCTTCACAAGAACCGTTTACTGAACCATGAAAATGTTATCCTTGAATTGTAGGGGATTAGGTAAGCTGGCCTCTGTGGAATATCTGAAGGGTGTCATACGATGTACGAAACCTCAACTGATTTTTTTATGTCAAACATTAGCTCCGGCGAGGCGAGTAGAAATCCTAAAACTAAAACTGGGAATGACAAGAGGTTGAGAGGTGTCAGCGATTGGACATCAAGGGGGAATGATATTATTGTGGGGTTTATCGACGTCAGTGTTCAGGGAGTAGGCGAGGAGGAATTTCGATTCACTGGGATTTATGGGGTAGCCAAAAGGGAACTCTTGTGGCAGACCTGGGACCTCCTCCGGTCGTTAGGGGCAGTAAACCCCTTCGGAAAGTGGCTCCTTATGGGCGATTTCAATTGTATTCTAGATTAGCGGGAGAAAAAGGAGGGCCTTCAATATCCTGAAAACCTTATTGCCTTGTTCCGGGAGGTCCTGCACGATCTGAATCTAGCAGATGTACCGATTCAAGGATACGAGTTTACATGGCATAGTGGAAGTGATTCTAAATTGAGAATGGCGTTGCAATTAGACAGAGCACTTATCTCCCAGAACTCCGAGTATTATGGCCCAAGCTCATTTAGACAATGTCGGAATATCCACTTCCGATCATCTACCCATTATATTTTACTCGACTTATAGGGTGGAACCTGTCAGTTCACACCACTTTCGTTTTGAATACATATGGGAAAAAGATATGGAATGTGGTCACATTATTCAGACGTGGTGGGGTGATCCCAAGGATCCCCTATACTGGCTAAGACAAAGGAAATATAAGAAGCTTTGGAGAAATGAGGTAAGGAAGTCTACAAAATGTTATCAAAGAAAATAGTCAGATATGAACGAGATATCTTGTGCTTAAACTGTCACGCCCCAAATCCGGTTTTGACCGGACTCGAGACGTGAACTAAAATAATAATAAAATAAACTAAAAGAAAATTTAATTAACAAGAATCTTTAAATATAAGTATGATAATACGGATAAAAATTTCAATTCAAATGAGTAAGGACAATGTTGATACGAAAATGGGAGTACGTCTCTATTACAAGTAAAACCCAGACCCTCAATGAGCTCCCGAGCCCTGAGACGTCCTCTAAGTCAACTCCCCAATGAAACCTGTAAAACAGTGAAAACAGAGGGGGGGAGCTTACGCTCAATAGGAAAAAGTAGTAAAGTAAAACAGGGCTCTCGCTTCGTCAGCAAAATTACTAAGTCAAGAATATAAACTTAAAACTGAAAACATGAATAGAAAACCAACAGGAAACCAACGATAACGATAATAGCACCAAACTAGAGAAATATACAAACAACGGGAACAATATACTGCTAAGACCACTACAAACATCACTCAGATCCGATATCATCCAACATAAGACAAGTACCCAAGACAAACCGAGCACCACACACAACTCAACACATACATCATACCAGAATACCCCTCGGTCTAGATGTCTTCCCGGAACACACAACATCGGGGTGAAACAAGTCTTCCCGGAACACGTAGCATCAGGGTGAGACAACAATACACCATACCGGAATACCCATCGGCCTAGGTGTCTTCCTGGAGCACGTAGCATCGGGGTGAAACAGTCTTCCCGGAACACGTAGCATCGGGGTGAGACAACAGTACACCATACCGGAATACTCATCGGCCTAGGTGTCTTCTCGGAACACGTAGCATCGGGGGTGAAATAGTCTTCCCTGAACACGTAGCATCGGGGTGAGACAACAGTACACCATACCGGAATACTCATCGGCCTAGGTGTCTTCCCGGAACACGTAGCATCGGGGTGAAACAACAATATAAACATATAGGACCGACACCCCCTCGGTCGGATATCTTCCCGGAAACACCCTCGGGGCAAGTAAATAACAATAACACACAATACCAAAAAAAAACACATTACACCAAGTAATGTTATCAACCAAGTTTACCGACACGACTTACCAAATACGTCTCATCGGTCTATCATTCACCCGATCACATCACAAGGTACAATCATATCACATTCAACACATTCACTCAACCAATCTTGTCACGGAACAAACATTCATATCGCATTCATCATAATTCCCATGGCATACTATGATTCTTGATTTAACCAAGAGTGCATCATGCATCGATATTTAAGGACGAACGAACATAACAAAACACAACCAACACGTAATCCTAAGGCTCGACATGGCCATTCTACAGCACATCAATTCCCATAATTGAAAGCGGTTATTCTAGTGAATCACATCCTACATGCAAACTAAGACTCTTCCGGTTATTAACGTCCTATATGCATACTATTAACATTCTTTAATTAAAGCGGAATTTACTACTCTTCCCTACCTCAAAGTTCTCCAAACGCTTAACTACCAAAGCCGTCTAGTAGTATCCTCCTCCGAGCTCGAGAAAAAGGTCTAGGAACATAAATCAATACTATAATTAATAAACATTCAAAGTCGGTTTTAAGGTGAAAAACCTAAAGTGCCCCTAATGACAAAACTTGGGACAAAAGGGTAAATTGGGCCAAAGGTGAATTTGGGCCGGACCAAGCCCAATACGGGAAGCCCACGGGTTCAAGACTCGGCCCGGACCGTGCCCCTCAGAGGCCCGGAACCAGACCCGGACCGTGCCCCTCAGAGGGCCGGTCTGGATACCGTTTCGTGCTGCTCAGAGGGCCGGCACCGAGCCCGGACCGTTCCGCTCAGATGGACGGTACCGAGTCCATCCCGTTCCGCTCAGAGGGCCGGAACCAAGCCCTTTCCGTGCCAAATCTGGGCAGGGTCAAGCTCCTTCTTCCCCAACTTCGTTTCTATGAAAAACTATTTCAAAAACTCCATATTAACATCATCAAACTCCAAAATCAGTCACCAAAAACCCTCAAGCTTCAACACCCATAATGAGTTTCTTCCAAACATCAACAAACAATTCAATTCTAACCAAAACCTTCACTAAACTTCAACAAAACAATCATCTAACAACAACTAGAGCAAAACCCAACGAGTTCATGCAAAATCCAAGGAAACCCATAACTTGAAATGGATTGAAATGAGATGGTGAGAGTTTACTTACCTTTACGATGATGAGATGATGAAGATGATGAAGTTTTTGAGAAGAATGGGTGAAGAAATGGCACAAATGGAGCCCTTTTTCTCTTGCTTCTTCTTCAAGCTTCAATGGAAGCTCTCCCTTTGCTCCTCCCTTGTAGATTTCTGCCACAACACAAATTATGAGCTCAAATGGTCCAAAATTGAGTCATATAACCTAAGGGTGAAGTCCCTAAAATGCCCCCTTGCCCTTATCCACTCAAGACCAACTCATGAGGGTCAAAAGGGTCCTTTTAGCCTTCTTTCTTCCCCTCCAAGATAACATGGACAAGTGTCCATGTGGGGTCCACCTCACCCAAATTATCTTCAGCTCAATTAATTAATTAGGCTTAGACTCTAATTAGGCTTCGGTTGACCGAAAGTTGACTTTTTCATGAAATTAGTCATTTTAAAGGGAACGACCCAACTAAGCTAACCGTAACGACTGATAAGCTTTTTGGGTCCCGGGAAGGTCCCGAATGACTCCCGGAGTCATCGGTTGACTATTCCGGCCAAAAGTCAACTTTCGCCAGGATTCACCGGTTCGACCGGGATCGACCGGGGGCGGTTCTTACAATCTACACCCCTTAAAAGAATTTCGTCCTCGAAATTTAAACGAACGTACCTCAAGGGTCAAAAAGGTTGGGGTACTTCTCACGAACCTCATCCTCGCGCTCCCAGGTCGACTCTTTTCCGTGGTGCCGCCACTGCACCCGTACTAGTGGGATAGTCTTGCCACGCAAGACCTGCTCTCGCGTGTCCAGAATCCTGACTGGCTTCTCCTCATAAGAAACATCATCGGCTACCTCTATGTCCTTCCACTCAATAACGTGGGAGGGGTCCGTAGTGTACTTCCGCAGTTGGGAAACGTGGAAGACGTTATGAACGTTCCCAAGCTGCGGTGGAAATGCAAGACGGTAAGCAACGGCTCCCACTCTGCCCAAAACCTCAAAAGGTCCGATAAACCGCGGGGCCAACTTGCCTCCGCCGCGGTGAACCGCAATAATCCCTTCTTCGGGCTCACCCTCAGAAACACATGATCACCAACTGTAAACTCGAGAGGTCGGCGTCGTCTATCCGCATAACTCTTGTGTCTGCTCTGTGCGGTCTTTAACCGCTCTCGAATCAATGCGACCTTCTCGGTCGTCTCCCGAACAAGCTCTGGCCCAAGTAAACTGATGTCTCCTACCTCTGCCCAACACACGGGCGATCTACACGGCCGATCATACAACGCCTCAAACGGTGCCTTCCCAATACTGGCCTGAAAGCTGTTGTTGTAGGCGAACTCGGCCAATTGTAAGTGGTCCTCCCATGACCCTCGGAAGTCCAACACACATGCTTGCAGCATATCCTCTAAAATCTGTATCGTGCGCTCTGACCGACCGTCGGTCTATGGGGGGTACGCCGTACTGAGCAAGACCTCGGTCCCCAATGCTCTCTGCAAGCTCTCCCAAAATCTGGAAGTGAATCGAGGATCCCTGTCGGACACAACCGACACTGGAACCCCGTGGAGCCGGATGATCTCCCGAACATACAGACGGCTCAGAGTGTCAACCGTGTCGGTCATCCTCATCGCTAAGAAGTGCGCCGACTTGGTCAGTCGGTCGACCACTAGCCAAACAGCGTTGTGCCCTCTCGGTGACCTTGGTAAGCCACACACGAAGTCCATCGTGACGTGCTCCCATTTCCACTACGCGATCGGCAGTGGCTGTAATAAACCGGCGGGACGCTGATGCTCGACCTTCACTTGCTGACAAGTAAGGCATCTCGAGACAAACTCTGCAACTGCTCTCCGCATCCCGCTCCACAAAAACTGCCGTCGGACATCTCGATACATCTTGGTGCCACCCGGGTGCACAACAAGACGTGAGTGATGAGACTCTCTCAAAACATCGTCTCTACAACCACGTGGCACAAACAGTCCTCCTCGGTAACGTAGACCCTGATCGGTACTCTGCTCCCACCCCTCGGTGTAAACACCGCTGATAATCCTCTCCCGGATCTATGCTGCCTCTGCATCCTCTATCTGTGCCTCCAACACTCGGGAAACTAGTGTGGGCTGTGCCACCAGCGAACACATGGCCATGCCATCGGTGATCTCATCTAGCTCGAGTCTGAACGAGCTCAACTCCTCCATCATGTCCCACTCTCGGACTGATTTACCAGCCAGGCAGTACACCGACTTCCTACTCAGGGCATCAGCGACAATATTCGCCCTGCCCGGATGATAGAGTAGCTCGAAGTCGTACTCTTCAAGTAGCTCCATCCACCGGCTCTAGCGCATGTTCAGGTCTCGCTGAGAAAAGATGTACTTGAGGCTCTTGTGATCAGAGAACACTCGAAACCTCTCACCATACAGGTAATGTCGCCAGCTCTTCAGTGCGAAGACAACCGCTGCCAGCTCTAAGTCATGAGTAGGGTAGTTGCGCTCATGTATCTTCAACTGTCTGGATCCATAGGCAACCACCTTCCCGGACTGCATCAGTACACACCCAGTCCCTCACCGGACGTGTCACTGTACACATCATATCCGATCCCCCGCTCTAGTACGATCAACAAAGGAGCGGTAGTCAAGCGAGCCTTCAGCTCGGTAAAGGAGTGCTCACACTCATCAGTCCACAGAAACTCGGCTCCCTTGCGTGTCAGGGCAGTCATCGGCGCGGCCAGGCGTGAGAAGTCCTAGACGAACCGTCGATAGTATCCTGCTAAGCCTAGGAAGCTGCAGATCTCGAAGACACTCTTGGGTCGTGCCCACTGCGAAACCGCATCGATCTTCGCTAGATCGACTAGTATACCCTCTCGGGACACAACATGCCTGAGGAACTTCACCTCGGCGAGCCAAAATTCGCACTTCTCCAGGTTGTCATACAACTGGTGAGTGCGCAACAACGTCAAAACTGTACTCAGGTGCTCCTCATGCGCCTCCTCACTTGGCGAATAGATCAAAATGTCATCCACGAAAACCACGACGAACTTGACCAAGTACGGTCGGAAAATGCCGTTCATCAAGTCCATGAACGCTGCAGGTGCGTTCGTCAGCCCGAACGGCATCACCAGGAACTCGTAGTGCCCATACCGAGTCCGAAATGCGGTCTTCGCCACATCCTCCTCCCGCACCCTCAACTGATAATACCCTGATCGTAGATCAATCTTCGAGAAGCACTTTGATCCTCAGCTGATCGAACAAGTCATCGATCCTCGACATCGGATAGCGGTTCTTCACTGTGACCCGTTTCAACTTCCGGTAATCGATGCACATCCTCAGCGCTCCTCCCTTCTTTTTCACGAAGAGGGCGGGCGCTCCCCATGGTGAAGCGCTCGGGCGGATAAATCCCTTCTCCCGAAGCTCCTCGAGTTGTCGCTTCAGTTCGACCAACTCGGCTGGTGCAAACCGGTACGGGGCCATGGATATCGGCGCCGTCCCCGGTATCAGATCAATCCTAAACTCAACATCACGTACAGGCGGTAGTCCTGACATCTCCTCCGGGAAAACCTCCGGGAACTCACATACCACTCGTGGCAGCTCTCTACTCTACACGGTCTCCAGCTCATCTCCCACGGTCAACGCTGACCGGAGAACTCCGCTCCTATTGCCCAAGACAAGTGACAATCGTGTCGCCCGACACCACGAACACCTGCCGACAATAACAATCGATCGACGCTCGGTACCTCGCGAGCCAGTCCATCCCCAAGATAACGTCAAATGCAGTCATGTCCAACACAAGCAAATCACCAATAAACGGGCAATCAGCCACTCTAATCTCACATGCACGACATACGGTGCTCAGGACCACATCTCCCGTAACCGGGGTATCAAGACATAAGGGTCGACTCAACGTCTTTACCCTCAACCCCAATGAACCAGCAAAAGTAGAAGAGATGAAAGAATGTGAAGCCCCAGTATCAAATAAGAAAGACGCCCAAGAATTGTAAAGCAAGCACGTACCCTGAGTGGTCTCATGACCGGAGTGACGTCCCTCAGCTCGAGAGTCAGTGACAGCATAAACCCAGCCATGCTGTGCTTGAGGTCCTCCCCTCGGGCTGGTGGAAGGGTCGTCTGCTGTGGAGCCCTCTACTGATGTCTCTGTGCTGGCGCACCCCCTACCTGTCGTGGGGCTCGTGGAGCCTGAGTCTGGCGTGGGCGAAACGAAGGTGCCTGGCTGGGCTGCGTCTACGGTGGTCGCTGCACTGGTCCTCCTCCAACTCGGTCGGGACACGCGGCAAAGATGTGTCCAAGTCGGCCGCAGTGGTAGCATGTCCTCTCAACGGCACGCGGCCTCTCCTCGACCCTCGTCGGACGACCCGCTGGGCAATCTGTAGGTATACCACTCATCGGGAAATCTCGGACCAGATGACCCAAATGCCTGCACAGGGGGCAAAACTACGCTAACGGGGCAGGTCCAACGGACGCCACTGCTCCGAACTGTCGCGGCCCACCAGACTGAACCTGTGGCTGGAAGGATCTTGAGGTCCTCTGCCTCCTCGGATCGCGGCTCTCTGACGGCCTCAGGAAGCCACTCGGTCTCGGCCTACTCTCTCGAGCTCTGGCGGTCTCTAGTGCCTGGTCCACTAGTGCATAATACTCCTCAGTCCTGAAGGCAATGACTCGATCCGCGATCGACGGAAGGAGCCCTCCCTTGAATCGTCTACATCGGAGTGCCTTAGTCGGCACCATCTCCGGTGCAAAGCGAGACAGAGAGGTGAACCTCGCCTCATACTCCGATACAGACATCCTCCTCTAGAGTAGCTCAAGGAACTGCTGGTGTCTGTCCTCACGGGCTGATCTCGGGAAATACTGCTCCAGGAACAGTCTTTCGAACAATTGAAAGTCGTCTCCAACCCTGCGCTGCTCGCGATGCCACCAAAAGTATGCCTCATCCCTCAGCTGGAACGCGGCAAAGGATACCCTCATGTGCTCGTCTACGATTCCCGATGTATCCAAGTTGCGGGTGATCTATCCCAGCCACCTCTCGGCCTCGAGGTCTGGCTCCCCAGAAAAGATAGGAGTACCCAACCTAAGGAAGTCCCTCAGTGCCTGGGCTGTGTAACTGTCGCCTGACTCGGCCTCACGGCAGCATCTGTAGTGACAGTAGGCACAGTCTCTGGTATCGGTGCTGCAGTCTCCCTCTGGGCGCTGATTGCCGTGAGAACTGCGCGAACTACCTTTTCCAGAGGGGTCGCATGGGTTGACTCTGCGACCGGAGGAAATCGGGGCGGTGGCCCTGACGGTCCAGCCTCATCTCTCTCTCGTGCTCCTCAGAGGAAGCACCCTGGGCACTCACTGCCCCTGGTCCCTAGCTGGGCGACCTCTAGTGCCTCTCGGGATGTAGGTACGAGCCATGTCGTATATCCACTACACGGATAACGCACATGTCCAGTTTATGAAACTCGTGAAAGCGACACGCTTAAAACACTAGCGTTCACACACGCTTCACAAATTTCATACTCGGACCAACAATATACTTAGTCTTAGTATAGTTATAGTTAAACTCATGTAATCACAAAAGTCCGCACACTTGTGCGTCTCATGAAATCAATCCAACCACAGGGAAACCCGTACACTTGTACGTCACATAAATGGATCACACAGTTCAACAATCCTACACAGGGTCACACAGTTCACATTACTCAACAACTCCACTAGTATCAATATCAACTTAGTTACAAGGTTCTCAACACTTGTTCTTTCTAACACAACATTCATGTCGATATCGTGTCGTTACAACCCGGTTCAGGCGTCCCAGAACCTCGTTGTAACCACTTGACATCCCCCTATCACGTTCGACTATAGTGGCGCCCCTGAGTCAACCCGTCATAGTACAAACACTTCAGTTTTGCAAAAATTTGGGCATAACCCGTTCGAAAATTCTACTAACCATCCGTTTACGGGGGACATTCAATTCATACCTTGCACGAAACATTCCGCACACATAGCATACAACAACACGTCGCAGTTTTACACCTCGGGTCTCGGTAATTACACGATTATCAGCCGGCCAAGTCAACATTTCGATTTAACCAATCAATCAACGGCCGGCCAAGGCGGCAACCCAATAACGATCACTTAACAATCACATCATAAACCGCATCGAGCATCGCTCGTTAAACCAACCTCGATCTCAACCGATCGGTAAACAATTCAACCGAGGCGCACAACATAACACAGAATAAGGCAAGACTCAAACAAGGCATTTCGTCAAATTTAAAATAAATTAAAATGAAATTTATTTAACAAGAATCTTTAAATATAAGTCTGATAATACGGATCAAAATTTCAATTCAAATGAGTAAGGACAATGTTTGATACGAAAATGGGAGTACGTCTCTATTAAAAGTAAAACCCGGAGCCTCAATGAGCTCCCGAGCCTTGAGACGTCCTCTAAGTCTACTCACCAATGAAACCTGTAAAACAGTGAAAACAGAGGGGGTGAGGTTACGCTCAGTAGGAAAAAGTAGTAAAGGGAAACAAGGCTCTCGCTTCGTCACCAAAATTACTAAGTCAAGAATATAAACTTAAAACTGACAACACGAATAGAAAACCAACAGGAACCCAACGATAACGATAATAGCACCAACTAGAGAAATATACGAACAACGGGAACAATATACTGCTAAGACCACTACAAACATCACTCAGATCCGATATCATCCAACATAAGACAAGTACCCAAGACAAACCGATCACCACGCACAACTAAACACATACATCATACCGGAATACCCCTCGGTCTAGATGTCTTCCCGGAACACACAACATCGGGGTGAAACAAGTCTTCCCGGAACACGTAGCATCGGGGTGAGACAAAAATACACCATACCGGAATACCCATCGGCCTAGGTGTCTTCCCGGAACACGTAGCATCGGGGTGAAACAGTCTTCCTGGAACACGTAGCATCGGGTTGAGACAATAGTACACCATACCGGAATACTCGTCGGCCTAGGTGTCTTCCCGGAACACGTAGCATCGGGGTGAAACAACAATATAAACATATCGGTCCGACACCCCCTCGGTCGGATATCTTCCCGGAAACACCCTCGGGGCAAGTAAATAACAATAACACACAATACCAAACAAAACACATTACACCGTCTAATGTGCTTACCGACACGACTTACCAAATACGTCGCATCGGTCTATCATTCACCCGATCACATCACAAGGTACAATCATATCACATTCAACACTTTCACTCAACCAATCTTGTCAAGGAACAAACATTCATATCGCATTCATCATATTTCACATGGCATACTATGATTCTTGATTTAACCAAGAGTGCATCATGCATCGATATTTAAGGACGAACGAACATAACCAAACACAACCAACACGTAATCCTAAGGCTCGACATGGCCATTCTACAGCACATCAATTCCCATAATTGAAAGCGGTTATTCTAGTGAATCACATACTACATGCAAACTAAGACTCTTCCGGTTATTAATGTCCTATATGCATACTATTAACATTCTTTAATTAAAGCGGAATTTACTACTCTTCCATACCTCAAAGTTCTCCAAACGCTTAACTACCAAAGCCGTCTAGTAGTCTCCTCCTCCGAGCTCGAGAAAAAGGTCTAGGAACATAAATTAATACTATAATTAATAAACATTCAAAGTCGGTTTTAAGGTTAAAAACCTAAAGTGACCCTAATGACAAAACTTAGGCCAAAAGGGTAAATTGGGCCAAAGGTGAATTTGGGCCGGACTAGGCCCAATTCGGGCAGCACACGGGCCCAGGACTTGGCCCGGACCATGCCCCTCAGAGGGCCAGAACCAGACCCAGACCGTGCCCCTCAGAGGCCCGGAACCAGGCCGGAATGTGCCCCTCAGAGGCCCGGAACTAGACCCGGACCGTGCCCCTCAGAGGGCCGGTCTGGAACCCGTTCTGTGCCGCTCAGAGGGCCAGCACCGAGCCCGGACCGTGCCGCTCAGAAGGCCAACACCGAGTCCGTCCCGTTCCGCTTAGAGGGCCGGAACCAAGCCCTTTTCGTGCCAAATCTGGGCAGGGTCAAGCTCTTTCTTCCCCCCAACTTCAATTCTACGAAAAACTACTTCAAAAACTCCATTTTAACATCATCAAACTCCAAAATCAGTCACCAAAAACCCTCAAGCTTCAACACCCATAATGGGTTTCTTCCAAACATCAACAAACAATTCAAATCTAACCAAAACCTTCACTAAACTTCAACAAAACAATCATCTAACAACAACTAGAGCAAAACCCAACGAGTTCATGCAAAATCCAAGGAAACCCATAACTTGAAATGGATTGAAATGAGATGATGAGAGTTTACTTACCTTTAGGATGATGAGATGATGAAGATGAAGTTTTTGAGAAGAATGGGTGAAGAAATGGCACAAATGGAGCCCTTTTTCTCTTGCTTCTTCTTCAAGCTTCAATGGAAGCTCTCCCTTTGCTCCTCCCTTGTAGATTTCTGCCACAACACAAATTATGAGCTCAAATGGTCCAAAATTGAGTCATATAACCTAAGGGTGAAGTCCCTAAAATGCCCCCTTGCCCTTATCCACTCAAGACCAACTCATGAGGGTCAAAAGGGTCCTTTTAGCCTTCTTTCTTCCCCTCCAAGATAACATGGACAAGTGTCCATGTGGGGACCACCTCACCCAAATTATCTTCAGCTCAATTAATTAATTAGGCTTAGACTCTAATTAGGCTACGGTTGACCGAAAGTTGACTTTTTCATGAAATTAGTCATTTTAAAGGGAACGACCCAACTAAGCTAACTGTAACGACGGATAAGCTGTTTGGGTTCCAGAAAGGTCCTGAATGACTCAAGGAGTCATCGGTTGACTATTCTGGTCGAAAGTCAACTTTCGCCAGGATTCACCAGTTCGACCGGGTTCGACCGGGGGCGGTTTTTAGATAAACGGTAAGTGTGATTGTACCAATATCCGGAAACGCAGAGCCATTCAGAAGGTATATGAGGAAACATTAGACAGGATAGGGGAGTTCTGGAGATAGAGGACGAAACAACACTGGCTGACTGAAAGCGATAGGAACACGAAGTTTTTCTTCGCCTCTGCTTCGAAACCCTCCACTTCATGAAGAACAAAAACAAAGGGCGAGAGGGGTGGGTGACACTTAAGCTAGATATGAGCAAAGCCTATGACAGGGTAGAGTGGGGCTTTCTGTGGGACATCATGTGTGTGTTTGGCTTCGGGGAAGAATGGACATCGTTACTAAGGCAATGTACCTACTCCGTCACGTACAATATGTTGTAGGTGGACGACAAGCTAGGTTTGTCCAACCAGAAAGGGGTATTCGGCAAGGGGATCCTCTATCTCCGTACCTGTTTTTATTCTGTATGGAGGGTTTTACCCGCCTACTACAGGCAGTAGAAGGTTAAGGTGATATTCTGTTAGTCTTAGTGCCCGTAATTCAATCATAAATGTCCAAATGTATATATCATCATTAGCAATAAAATTAAAGCGGCTTTATATAATTATGTGTTGAAGTAATATATCGATGTGTGTTCTGATCTATGCCCACCATGCGAATAGAACCATAGATCGAGATAGATCACACTCGATGGGTCCCTAGTCAACAAAGCTTCACTATAAGCGACTAGTATGAAAGATGGCTCTTTATGGCTTATGTTATGTTAGTCATTGGAATGAGATTCAGGAGTCTGATCATACATATCATGTGGGACATGATATTGGACGACCTGACATGAATATGTGCCATAGATCAATTCATGAACATATTCATTGTCGTAGCTTGTCATGTATCATTACACCAAGGAGTCTTTGTGATCGCTATGCAGTAATCAACTAAGTTTGACCTGAGCCTAACGTTGTCTGTAACAAGGCTTCCATAACAGACATGATTGGCTTGGGGATAGATTGCATGAGTGACACGAAAGACGGCTAAGGGATTTATCCCTCATACTACGGTATGGGAAAGATATCGGTTCTCGTCCGCTTTATCGAGAGTGACTGAAAGAATAGCATGGTCATGCGCATGATACTGGGTATCATATATTTAGTCATCTCACATATAAAGGAACAGTGATTGAGAATAAAAAGGATGACGGCTTTATGCCTTATCTCAATCAGGATATCGGAGATAAAAGGATAATGACAGGGACGACGGAAAGGTTAGAATCGACAGAGTCGATTCGTTATGCAATGTCAGGCAATACTAAAGTCTCGTTAGTTGCCACTTAATAGGATCAAGTAAAATGAGATTTTACATTGATCTATTGACATGCATAAACCTAAGGGTCACACCGGAGGATGAAACTCATTGACACATTTATGGAGAATGGCCAAAAGGGAGTTGTCTCGGGACATGACCAAAACTGGGTTTTGGGTCAACTGCCCGTAAGTGAATAGGACTTCACGCATCGAGACAAGGCTTGGAGTCTTGGGATTGGTCGTGTCGGATAATGTTGGACATTTCCGGTATGGAAGGCTTGGAGGCGATGAGCGAATAACGGGACCTCGTTGGAAATGGCCACGGGCCATGTTCTAAGAGGCCCATGAAAGGCCCATGGAACTAATTAATCAAGTCTTGATTAATTAGTACTAAGTAAGCAAGACAAAGATTAAGGTGTTGGTGATTCACCACCTAACTCAATCTTGTATTGCCATATTTTGTCCTATTTACACCTTACTTGTCACCATGCTTGTCCCATGCATTTAGTTGGACAAGTATGGGGTTTGTTATGTTTAAGTCATCTTTTTTCAACATAACAAACACAAGACAAGAATAGGAAACACAACTTTTCTCCCCCTTCCCTTGCAATTTCGGGTTTGGCAAGCTCCCACCTCCAATTTTGTGTTCTTGAGTTCTCCACTGCGAGTTGGTTCATCTCCAACCCTACCTCAAGACCCAACCGTGGTATCAGAGCCGCGCTACCTTCGGGATTCACAAGACGGTGTTCAAAGTTTCGGTTTTGCTTGAAAGTTTCGTTTTTGGCATGTTGTTTTGCTAAATTGTTTGATAACATGTTTTAAATTCTTGTTTATGGATTTAATGCATGTAAAATGAAATTTTGAAAATGATTTCAAATCTGGAAATTTGGAATAAAATTTGATTTTTCGGGTCTCGGGAGCAGGACTCTCGGGGAGCCGAAACCGGGACCGAACGGGGCTCCGTTGGACGGAGCTAGGCCAAGCATGACCATTGGATGGTTGATATGCCAATGCTAAACCGTTTAGTTAGTTATGACGATTTTGGAACCGTCACGACGAACTCGAAGATCAAATGTTCAAAAGTTTCATTTTTGAACGGTTTCGATAAACCGAGCATCAAAAAATTTCGAAACTTGGCTATTAAATAAAACCGGAAAATCACATGATGTTTGATAACACGATGTGTGATGTGATGTTGACATGGTGTACATAATAGCCCCGAGCTCGACTTAATTATTTATCGCTTTTCACGGCCTGCGAGCCGTTAGAGTTAGCGTGTAATTATTCTTTCAAGGTGTTGTCGTCGAACCACTTGTTTGTAATATTTATTTATTCCCGACCTGCAAGTCGTGTATTAAATTGTAATATTTTACTCAAGACGAAGAAAGGGAGAAAAGGTCATTTGGTGGCTTTTCGGGTGTTGGCATCGGCTTGGAGTCGGTGGAGCTCAAGTATCTAGTGGGAGTTAGTTTAGGGGGCTATTATGTACACATTTATCGCTTTATGCTTGATTTAGTTTATGCATGACTAATTCTATGTGTTTTAGAATTGCATGCTTAACTTTATTCACCGAGCATATCACCTCACATGCAAAGATAAAACTGGAATTTTAATCCTTGTGTGTGAGCCCTTAGAATCGTCATTACATTGGATGTAGATGACGGGTTCGAAGGAAGAATTACATTGGATGTAATTTGAGGCATCATTGCATTTGGAATGTAGTTCATGTGCTCATCGCATCTAGGATGTGTCAAAGTTTTAAACACAACCGAACAAGTAAAAACGGGTCATGTCCGATACCTCCCAATTATCAACACCTTACTACTTCCCGGTCCTATGGGTGTCGTGCGCATTAGCGGAGCATCCATGGGAAAGCGGGGTAGTAGGTTTGGACGACATATGTGGGTTTCGTGCGCATTAGCGGGGCACCTACATAGTGACGGGCCATAGTTAAAAAATTGTGGACCCGACTACGATTCTCAGCCTGAGGTTGAGCTTGGGTAACAGATAGGGTAAGCCGTGTACATAAGTACATACCCTAGCCAAGAGTCACATTGTATGTGATTGGATGGAGTTCTACCTACATAGCTCGATTAAGTGGTGAGCATTGGTTCAGCTTAATCGAGTGAATCAAGGATCTTGGTTTCAGATTCTAAAGGTTTAGAATCGATTGTTGGTGTTTTAGCTTGATCTTCATAAAATTTATTCAGATTACTGATTGAATTTTATCTGTTGTAGATCAAATGGCAAATTCAGCGAACATTAATAGTTTGTCATTAAAGCCATTATTGACAGGGTGAAGCTAAATGGGACAAACTATTTGGACTGATACAGAATTTTGAGGATAGTCCTCAAGTCTGAACGCAAAGAATATGTCCTTGACAAGGCTGTCTCTAAGACCATATCAGAGTTACATGAAGTGTCATTAACTGCTGAGAAGAATATATCAGGCATCTGGGATCCAAGGATATTCTGATGGTCAACAAGGGAATTGGAATTGGCAAGGGCGGGGATCATGCACACTTGACAGGAAAGATGAGACACTTGAAAATGTCTGCTTCTACTGCCAACAACCTGGTCATTAGAACCGGGATTATAGGAAGTTCACGGCTGATCTGAAGAAGGGTAGTGGGACTGCGCCTTCAACAAATAGCCTGGATGATCTGAAGAAGGGCAGTAGGACTACGCCTTCATCAGGAAACCTTGATGATCTAAGGAAGGGCGGTGGGACCGTGCCTTCATCCGGTATTAACTCTATAGAGCTACATCTCTCTACTTCCAAAGATTCATGGGTATTAGATACCAGGACTGAATCTCACACATGCACTAATATATGGTGGCTGAAAGTATGAAAGGTTAGGAAAGCACGAAGTAGACCTCAGAGTTGTGGCAAATGTTGTAGGATACATGAGTCTTGCTTTGCCAAGTGGCCTTGTCTTAGTATTGTATAATGTATATTGCATACCTACTTTTAGTAGGAATATTATATCTGTATCCGTGTTTGACAAGGATGGATATAATGTTAATATTGGAAATGGAGTTTTCAATGTTCTATGCAATGATATGTTTTATACTAGTATTGACTTGGTTGGAGGATTGTACATATTAGATATGGGTAACAATGTCTCAAGTTCTATATATTACGTTAATACCAAGAGGTCTAAATCCAACGATTTAAACCTAACTCTGTTATGGCATTGTCATTTGGGCCGCATAAATAAGAAGCGCCTATCAGCACTTCAGAAGTGCGGGCTTTCAGGTTCATTCGAATTCCATTCGATCGATAGGTGCAAGGTTTGTTTGATGGGCAAAATGACTAAAGTTCCCTTTATCAATCGCGATAAAAGGGCGGGTGAATTATTGGGGCTGATACACTCGAATGTGTGTAGACCAATAAGTTTACTTGCCAGGAGGGGTTTTAGCTACTTTATCACATTTACTGATGATTATAGTAAATATGGTTATGTCTATTCGGTGAGACATAAGTATGAAGCTTTTGATAAATTCAAAAAGTTTAAGACTAAAGTAGAAAACCAGCTCGACAAAGGTATTAAGACACTTCGATTGGATCGAGGTGGAAAATACTTGACCATAGAGTTATTAGATCATCTAAAAGAGAATGGGATCCTTTTGGAATGGACTCCTCCTGGGACACTGTAGTTGAAAGGTGTAGCCAAACGGAGAAATCGGACATTGTTAGACAATGGTCCGTTCCATGATTAGTTGGACTAATCTCCCAATCTCTTTTAGGGGTTATGCTCTAGAGACGACCGCATTCATACTGAATCGGGCTTCGACGAAGGGTGTGTAAGGAACACCATTTTAAAAATGGTACGGGATGATGCCCGCTTTGTCATTCCTAAAGATTTGTGGTTGCGAGGCTTATGTGAAACATTTGGTTTCGACTAAGCTCGAACCAAGATCTGAGATATGCACCTACGTGTGGTATCCCAAAGCAACAAGGGGATACTACTTCTACAATCCCAGTGAGAACATGGTGTTCGTCGCTTGGGGTGAGGTCTTTATGGAAAAAGAGTTTTGTTTCCAAAGACGTCATTGGGAGGAATGTGCATCTCGAAGAAATTCAGGATGGTACAGAACTATCTAAACCAATTGACAACCCAGTAGAAAGGAGCCAGAGATTGTCGTAGAGTAAGAACCAATTCCTGTTACAATTCCGGAAGGTCCAAGGCGATTTGAAAGGATCAATCTTCCACCTCCAAGATATGGTATCCGGAGGTGACAATGAAGTCATGGTGGATCACGATGATCCAGCCACCTTTCAGGAAGTCGTGGATGGGCCCGACTCCGAGTTATGGATGGGAGCCATGAGGGAGGAAATGCAATCCATGTCGAACAACCGAGTCTGAGAACCGGTAGATCCCATCAATGGTGTGAGGACCATCGGATGCAAATGGATCTTCAAGGTGAAGATGGACATGGACGGCAACCCTCTGACCTACAAAGCTCAACTGGTGGCGAAAGCTTATAGGCAGATCCAATGGATTGACTATGAGGAAACCTTCTCCCTAGTGGCTATGGTCAAAATCGATTCAAATTCTTCTTGACATAACTGCGTATCATAATTACGAGATATGGAAAGTGGATGTCAAAACCGCTTTCCTAAATGGAAATTTGACTGAGTACGTTTGTATGTCTCGGCCCAAAGGTTTTGACGATCCGAAGAATAAGGGAAAGATTTATAAGTTGTTGAAATCCATTTATGGATTGAAACGAACTTCTCGGAGTTGGATCCTTCGTTTTGATGAAGCTGTAATTGGATTTGGCTTAATCAAGAACGAGGATGAATTTTGCGTTTATAAGAAGGCTAGTGGGAGCAAGATTACCTTTCTGGTTCTCATTGAAAACGACATCCCAACCTTGCACGAGACTAAAGCTTGGTTGAGGAAGTGTTTTTCAATAAAGGACTTAGGCAATGCTTCTTATATCTTAAGGATTCAGATATGTAGAGATCGCATCTAGAGGGTCTTGGATTTAAGTTAGGGAACCTATGTGAACAAGGCATTGAGTAGGTTCTTAATGCTCGATTCAAAGAAAGGACTCTTACCCACTAGTCATGACATTCATCACAGCAAGACTCAGTGTCCTAAGACACCTGATGAGCTGAAAAGGATGATGAGAATCCTATGCGCCTAGGGGCAGGATCGATCATATATGCCATGACATGTATGAGACCGGACGTCTCGTAAACCTTATGTTGTACCACTAGACATCAGTCTAACCCGGGGGAAAGATGATGCTGAACTAGTCGTTAAAGGATGAGTAGACGCTAGTTTTCCAAGACAAATCCAGATGACTTTAGAAGTCAGTCAAGATATGTGTTTATGTTGAATGGCAGAGCTTTAGCTGGGAGAGTGTAAAGCAAGATACCATTGCCGAATCTACGATAGAGGCCAAGTACATGGATGCTGCAGAGGCAGCTAAGGAGGCTATGTGGATTTGGAAATTCACGATAGGGTTGGGTGTAATTAAAAACCCATCCAGCCCGGTGAATCCATTTTGCTACAACACAAGGGCCTTTGCGCAAGCTAAAAGCCCAGATCGCATAACAAATCCAAACATGTACTACGGCGTATCCACCTAATCAGAGAAATACTGAACTGAACTGAAGTGAAGATAACCCATATTGCAACAGATGATAACATAGCCAACCCTTTGACTGACTAAGGCAGTGTCGCTGCCTAAACATGTTAGACATGTAAAGTCGATGGGGACATATTGTTAGTCTTAGTGCCCGTAGTTCAATCCTAAATGTCCAAATGTATATATCATCGTTAGCAATAAAATTAAAGCGACTTTATATTACTTATGTGTTGGAGTAATATATCGATGTGTGCTCTGATCTATGCCCACCATGCGAATAGAACCATAGATCAAGATAGATCACACTCGATGGGTCCCAAGTCAACAAAGCTTTACTAGAAGCGACTAGTATGAAAGATGGCTCTTTATGGCTTACGTTCTATTAGTCATTGGAATGAGATTCCGGAGTCTGATCATAGATATCATGTGGGACATGATATTGGACGACCCGACATGAATATGAGCCATAGATCAAGTCATGAACATATTCATTGTCGTAGCTTGTCATGTATCCTTAGACGAAGGAGTCTTTGTGATCGCTATGTAGTCAACAACTGAGTTTGACCTGAGCCTAACGTTGTCCGTAACATGGCTTCCATAGCGGCCAGGATTGGCTTGGGGACGGGCTACATGAGTGACACGAAAGACGGCTAAGGGATTTATCCCTCATACTGAGGTATGAGAAAGATATCGGTTCTCGGCCGCTTGATCGAGAGTGATTGAAAGAATAGCATGGCCATGAACATGATATTGGGTATCATATATTCAGTCATCTCACATATCAAGGCACAATGATTGAGAATAATAAGGATGACAGCTCTATGCCTTATCTCAATCAGGATATCGGAGATAAAAGGATAATGACAGGGACGACGGAAATGTTAGAATTGACAGGGTCGATTCGTTATGCAATGTCAGGCAATACTAAAGTCTCGTTAGTTGTCACTTAAATAGGATCAAGTAAAATGGGATTTTACGTTGATCTATTGACATGCATAAACCTAAGGGTCACATTGGAGGATGAAACTCATTGACACATTTATGGAGAATGGCCAAAAGGGAGTTGTCTCGGGTCATGACCAAAACTGGGTTTTGGGTCATGTGCCCGTAAGTGAATAGGACTTCACGAATCGAGACAAGGCTTGGAGTCTTGGTATTAGTCGCGTCGGACAATGTTGGACATTTCCGGTATGGAAGGCTTGGAGGCGATGAGCGAATCACGGGACCTCGTTCTAAGAGGCCCATGTTCTAAGAGGCCCATGAAAGGCCCATGCAACCAAGGCCCATGGAACTAATTAATCAAGTCTTGATTAATTAGTACTAAGTAAGCAAGACAAGGATTAAGGTGTTGGTGATTCACCACCTAACCCAATCTTGTCTTGCCATACTTTGTCCTATTTACACCTTACTTGTCACCATGCTTGTCCCATGCCTTTAGTTGGACAAGTATGGGGTTTGATATGTTTAAGTCATCTTTTTTCAACATAACAAACACAAGACAAGAATAGGAAACACAACTTTTCTCCCCCTTCCCTTGCAATTTAGGGTTTGGCAAGCTCTCACCTCCAATTTTGTGTTCTTGAGTCCTCAAAGAGAAGAACTACGTGGCTTTGATTCCCATGTGGATACGTAGGTTGTCACGCCCCAATTTAAGTAAACCGAACTCAGGACGCGAACATTTAAAACATTTTGAAACCTTTTACATAAATCACTTTAAAATTCCCATTTATCCATCAAAAATAATATTTACAACTCAAAATACATCCCAACAAGTGGACAAAAGCATGGTATATGTCGTTAGACTCAAAAGTAGACCCGGACTCCCGCTCCGAGCTCTTCAAGCTTCGGAAGCTCACCTAGTCCAATCTGCGACCTGTACCTGTAGAAAAAGCAGCTAAAGGTGAGCGTTTGCTCACCACCACGGATAACAGACTGACTACGACATACTTAGCAGACAATGCCGGTAACACCAACAACGACCCAACCCCCGGGGATCACTGTCCCCAACTCAGGTAACTCAACTGACACACACCCACTGTTACTTTCCTCAACCGACTCAACACTCGAACACGTAATGTACACCCGACACAACGATTGACGACCTCCTCCAAAGACACGACAGACAACCACGCAACACCCAAGATCACAAAGGATCGCACACCAAACAAGATCACAAAGGATCGCACGCCAGCTGCTCAGTAACCCTTTTCTCTCTCGCCCTTTACCGATCCCTGTCAGGTCAGGCGGTCGACCTGCCACGCAACTTCTCCCGATCTCAGTCGGAAGGCTAGACCACAACCTCTCCCCTACCCCCGATCTCAGTCGGGTTACTAGTCACACCTGCGCAAACCACGAAACTTCTCCCGACACACAGCCGGGAGGCTAGCCCACAACCTCTCCCCTACCCCCGACCTCTGTCGGGAGGCTAGCCACACCACCAACCTCGCAATCCTTCTCCCGATCCCAGTCGGGAGGCTAGTCCACAACCTCTCCGCTTCCCCCGATCCCATTCGGGAGGCTAGCCACATCACGCAACTTCCCCGACACAAAGTCTGGTTTTCAACCTCAGGTAACCACAATCACAATCACAAGCAAAGTTCAACAAACAGCAACAACACAGGTTCAACACTCCACAGGCACTCATGGCCACCCAAGACACCAACAGTAAAACACGGACTCAACAACCCCACAGGCGCTCACGGCCTCCCAAGACACACCAACAGTAACTCACGGGCTAAACAACCCCACGGGCACCCACGGCCTCCCAAGACACACCAACAGTAACTCACGGGCTCAACAACCCCACAGGCACTCACGGCCTCCCAAGACCCACCAACAGTAACTCACGGGCTCAACAACCCCACGGGCACTCATGGCCACCCAAGACACCAACAGTAAAACACGGGCTCTCATGGTCACCCAAGACACAACAGTAAAGCACGGGGTCTCATGGTCACCCAAGACACAACAGTAAAGTACGGGCTCTCATGGCCACCCAAGACACAACAGTAAAGTACGGGCTCTCATGGCCACCCAAGACACAACAGTAAAGTACGGGCTCTCATGGCCACCCAAGACACAACAGTAAAGTACGGGCTCTCATGGCCACCCTAGACACAAATTACACAATCAACCTCCGGGCATAACCAATGCCTCCAGCAGTTCTAATATCAACAGTTTCACAATCAACCTCCGGGCATGGTCATATGCCTCCAGTACTTCTAATATCGATAAGTTCACAATCAAGCTTCGGGCATGGTCATATGCCTCCAGTAATTCTAACCTCGATAAGTTCTCTGCTCCTACGACACTACTAAGTGTCACATGCAATTATAATGTTCGATACGTTCCCGAATCATACGACACTACCCGGTGTCGCCTACCTTTCTAATATTCGATAAACCTACTTAACCCACGACACCCCAGTGTCACATGCATTTCTACTGTTAACTTTCCCTAGTCAGGGCCGAGATCCGGCTACTTTTCCCTACCTCGTATGCTTTCTCCAAAAGCGCACAAATAAGCTCCGGCGTGATCCCAGTCACTCGCCTAGCTTTCCCTTTCCTCTGTCTGCAGCACGATCTAAATGAACACAATTTTAAGCACTTTTAAACTCGCAGACATAAACTGGAATTTAATAAACTTGACGCCCAAAAGTAACCCCGACAATGTCGATCACTCCCAAACTTCCCAATTACTCGACATTATCGATAATGGACCCGGAAAAGCCTGATTCGCCCGACATGGCGAGTCTGCCCGGGTTTTGAAAACGCCCTTCCCGGGCTCCGCAAATTCCCGTTTTCATTTCTACGGTCTTAGAATAATTCAAGGATTCCTAGGCACTCGACGGAATCGAATTCCGACTTCCGAGTCATTTAATTAGCGTTTAAAGTTTCTAAACCCGTCAATTACAACTTTCACAATTTAATTCCAAATTTCGATCCGGTTGTAGATTAATGACTCGGGGAACGTTCTAAACCACCCGAACACTAAACCCGAGCACTCGAGCACGTGGGCCCCACACGGACACAATGGAAAAATTCCCTTTTTGCCCCAAAACGTTCCTAACGAACCCCAAACCTCAACCATTCAATATTTAAACCAATTCTAACCAAAATCCAACCATAAACAAACCGTTTAAACTCAAACCCTAAATTTCAAACGTACCAAAACGAAAATCGGTTAGGTGCTCACCGTAGAGAATGATGGTGTGAGCTTGAATCTTCTATCGTTGAGACGATCCAACGGCTTGATGAACGAGAAACGTCACAAATTCCCCAAGCCTCTTCTCTTTTTCTCTCCTCCTTCTAACTCCTTTCTCTCTCTAAAATATCTCTTTTTTTTCTCTTTTGAAATGCTTGGTCGAGACTAACATGTGGTCTACTTTTTGTTTTAATTCAAAACCACACAACTTTCCATAATTACAAAACTAACCTCAACTTCTCATCTTTTTGTTTTTGTCCCAAAAACCTAACACCACCACTTGTGTAACATGTGGCAAATGGGTCCCATACCTTTTGGAAAATATCTCCTAGATATTTTTCAGTCAGATTCGCGAAATTCGGCCGTCTCGGGCCCCGAACGGGCACTTTTTCCAAGAAATTATGAAACTTCACAGGCTACAAGGAAACGGCTGAACTAAGATCGATGCGACGACGGTTAAGCTTTTTGGATCCAAAACGGACCTCAAATGGACCAAAACGTCGCTCGGTTGACTTTTCCAACGAAAAGTCAACATTTTCCAAATTGGTCAGAAAGTTGCCTTGAGTCCCCCGGAACTCACTTTGGTCGATAACAGGGTCAACTTAAGTCCGGTATGACCCTCGGGGTCAAATTTAGGTTCATTTAAATGCATGTCCAAAAATTTTAAATTTTCCTGTTTTTCGTAGGTTTGACTGGCGTTGACCGGGAGTGGTTATTACATAGGTGTCTTGGAGACTCAAGCCAATCATTCGTTAACTGTGTTCTTGTTTTGGTAAGAAATAGTGCTGAATTTTTCTCTTGTGAATCCATTCTTTGTTAGTTGTTTCATGGTTTTAATCGTCTCTTGGTTTTCCTTGATTTTCCGCTGCGAGTTGGTTCATCTTCAACCCTACCTCAAGACCCAACACGACGCTCTCCGATAGGAGATCCGACGTCAAGGACGCGGCGTCCAGTGCAAATTCTAGAGGTGATCCGGCCGAACCTGCCTCTGGTGGGAAGATACGGGGGATGGCTTCTACCGTCTCCTTCCGAACCGGTACCGGACAGCCACACCGAGAGAGGGCCATGAAGACGGCGCGAGGGGAGGGAACAGAATAGGCCAACACGGGTTGGGTCGTGGGCCTTGGGTCTCCAAATTCTGCTGGTGGGCCAAGGAGCTTCACAAGTGGGCTTTAAGGCCCAAGGAGGTCACAACTCTGGTCCACCATTCGGGTTGGGTCTGGGGTGCCCAGTTGGAGCAGGCTTGTTTTAGTTACGATCCAGTCCAACATGGAAGATGCATCACAGATAGCGGCGGGGGGCTCCAAGCACTTTCGCCTCGCGGAATGAGTCCGAAGAGGTCTAGAGGGGGGTCGGTCGGCTGTACCGCCCCTCTGGACGTAAGGTGGCAACGGTTCCACCAAAAGCCGACATGGTGCTTCCCTACCAGCTCGGAGGTCAGCAATCCTGCGTTTAAGAGCCCTACCATTATCAGTCAAGGGAGGACGACGCACGTTAGCATCCTGGGGAGTACCCAGTCCACCATAACAAATATGTACAATTGGCCTGCTCGGCCATTGCCCCTTCATTTGGAGCTGCTTTATCGGTGTCGTCAGACGCTGTCGCAATACTACCCTCCAGACAACTACTGAATCCCGTAGAGTGCTTTTACTTTTATGTTCTTGTCATTTCATCTTCTTTGTTGCACTTTCATTTTTCCAGTGTTTGCTTGCATGTAAACGCTTTTAATTTTTAATATTACCTCATTTTGCTAAAAAAATGATATTACAATTATACCCTTACTTGTGTGACAAAGAAAGAAAGTAGCCTGAATTATGGTGGATTGGGGGTGATGATGTGACATTATGGTGAATGTTATATCTTAAGAGCGTGTGATTTGGATGAGTTCACACAGTTTTTAGGATAAGAGGGATTTTTATTAAATTTGTCCTTCTTTTCTATATTTGTTAACTACCCTTAATAAATTCATGAGTGTATGGTTTGTATAGATTCATACAATATTTAAGATAAAAAAGGTTTCCATTAGATTGGTACTCTTTCTCAATATTTGTTAACCATCCTTAATAAATTCCTGGTTCCCTCTCTCTGCTGCCCATAATCCTGTGATCGTTGTAGCATAGCTTTTCCTTTCACTGGTTAAGGATCGACGTCCTTGGCTCTCTTCATCTGATCAAACGCCGGTCCCTCCCTCTCTCTGCTCTGTGCCCCACAAGATACTGTTCGCAGTGGGGCATTTTTCTCGATGCCCTGAGGATTTTCTGTCCCTTTTGATCCATCCGTTGGGAACTCTTTGTCAAAGTTATGTCACACAGCCCGTAGTCCTTAATGATTATCTACTACAATCCTTTCATCGTGTCAAAGATCAATTCAACAGCGCATAGAATTTAGTGTTTGAATAAAATTCAGATGTGGTGTACTTGTAATTATAACACAACATCATTCCAAGGATGGAGCCATGAGAAAGAAAGCTCTGCCACCGACTTAAAGTAACTCAGAACACTTGGATTTCAAGCAAGGTTGCCTACTAAATTGTGTTATTCTAGATCAGCCATATAACATAAATGAGATATATGACTTGGGAAAGTAGTAATACAGGCAAACACGTCTAGTTTATTTTTGATAAAAGTCACTGTTCAACTTCCTGTATTTCAAAGAATATATGATTGTTTGCATACATATATACTACGTGGGTATATCACAAAATCAACTTCCTGTTACAAGTTGTTAATGCTATCTGTTTCCTTCCCACAACCTGGTCGCCAAATTTGCAGATCACTGTGTGTTTGCATTTTCCGTCATATGATCCAAATCCAAAACATAGTAGTGCAGCAAAATCATCTAACTGTAAGTCACACGACGTAATGGAAAAATCAGGCAGTACATCAGTGGAATAGAAATTAGGTCCACAGTACCATCCAGGTGTATCTGCAGCGTCCAGATAATCACTGTATAGTGTAGCTAGGAAAGCTGCATTAACTACATACTGAAGAGGTTGAGGCCTTCCATGGTTTAGCTGGATCAGTCCTCCTGTCACAAGTTCCGAAAAGGTTACACTGAGATCAAATAGGTACAGCATACATAATCTACATTAAATACACGAGATAGCTACCTCTACTTCTGTTGAAAGTAGTGAAAAATGGCAGGTAAGAACACATGATTATACTGGTCTGGTTGTGAAAAGTCCTCAATATTTCTTCATAAGGATACCCAGGACTCAAGAACAATCTTAAGCGACTCAGGAGCACCTATAACACATAATAAACAAATAAATATTATCAGCACCGAAACCAGGCTTATTATCTCCAGATAGCTCTTAAATTGGGTTAAAAGTGCAAATTATATCCTGGAGAAATAATTACTAAAACTCTATGTCCAAATAATACCTGAAGTAAAAATAGAAGAAAAAACAAGTATTTGGGGAACAAAATCTGAAACAAACCAATATAATAGATGTACACAGTTTTCAAATAGTAACTGGACAAGATTACAATAAGGTAATAAGGAACTCCACTAGCTTACCTGAGAACCAGCAAGCTTGTTGTCCCAACTAAGTACACCATAATCCGGGCCTCCCCAGAAAGCACCAGCGTGTTTTCTTCGAACTATGGATTAGTACGAAGCCAACGGTCATGCTATGGGGGAACGGATCCGGTAAATGGCTTAGAGAGCAATACAGAGAGTAATGTCAAGGATCGATGCACTAAGACGAAAGGTCGAAAGTGGGGAATCTTCCCCAAGATAGATAAACATAAGTCGTGCCGAAGGCCACGAGCGCCTAACGTAGGATTATTTTGTCGAGAACTCCAACTATGGGCCCGAGATGTTTAGGCGTCGATTACGTATGAGCCGACCACTTTTTATTTGGGTGATGGAAAAGGTAGTGGGGCATGACGATTACTTCGTTCATAAGTCGGACGCTTTCGGACGCATGGGGTTATCAGCGCACCAAAACTTCACCACAACGATACGAATGTTAGCCTAAGGGTGCTCGGCAGATTCGTTGGATGAATCCCTCCGACTTGGGATAAGTACCATACTCGAATGTATACGACGGTTTTGAAAGACCGTTGTTCAGATTTTTATGGATGAGCACGAGTGTAAACCAACTACGAAGGACTTGACCCGATTATTGGAATCAGGATACAGGCGAGGGTTCCCCAGCATGATTGGCAGTCTTGACTACATGCATTAGGAGTGAAAGAATTTCCCAGTCGCGATGTGAGGCTGCTTTGACTGGGGAGATCACCACGGCAGTCCAACCATAATGATGGAAGTTGTAGCGTCTCGTGATTTGTGGATTTGGCATTCGTATTTCGGAATGGCTGGCTCGAACAATGACATCAACGTTCTCAACGTTGACCACTTATTCAAAGACGCCCATACCGACCATGACTTTAACGTGGACTTCGAGATCAACAGGCATTTCTACGACCGACCTTATTATTTGGTTGACGGTATTTACCTACTATGGAGTCCTTTCGTAAAGTCCATTTGTCATCCGGCCACATGCAAACACAAATTATCTGCTAAAGTCCAAAAATGGTTGTTCGTCTTTGGACTATGAGTGCTTTGGCTGATATCATGCATACTTGTATCATTTTACACAACATGATTGTAGAGGATGATCGTGACCAATACGAACAATATGTAGCGGCTCGAAAAAAGGTGACAAATGATAACGCACACCGAAAACTCCAAGATGATCTTGTTGAGCATATATGGAATTACTTTGGAGCGAATTACGAATCAGAAGACAAGTGACAAAGCTTTTTATTTGTAAGGATGATTTTGTCAATATGTTTTGGGTTGTATTATTCGAGGATGAATAAAATTTGAAGTTCCAATATTTCTTCTGCTTTATTAGTAATTAGAAAAATATTAATTCAGTATCCACTCAGAACCATAAACCCCACAATAAACCTCACCACTATATGACATAGTTTATCTATGGGGTTCAGACTCATCATTATGTCTAGTCAACATTATAAACCTTAAACCTTTACACTATACATGCTCTTATAGCATCTGGAGCATCGCTAAAATACGTCGTTTTCGTTCGAAGGAAGCTGTTGTTGCAAGACCCACTACAAAGATTGGAGTCGTTATCGTTGTGGTTCTCTGAACTAGTTATCGTTGCTTGTTACTGAAGTCAGCAATGGCCCGAACAGCTGTCGTTCCACACGATCATCCACTAATTGGTGACACATGGAGGCAATGTTTGGAGAATAAAAAGACAGTTGCTTCTACAACAGTCGAAAAAGTGCTTTTTCTAACAAAAAAAGTCTAAATTCAGCTCCTGAGTAATATCTCCCGTCTCCTACTTCTTCCCACACTCTCAACTCATTCTTTTTATACATTTCTTTTTCTTAAATCTATTACCTCCCACTCTTACCTGAGAGATAATGTCGAGCGAAGAGCAACACAATTTTTTGATAGTCGAGTTTTCGGAGGACTACCAAATAACAACAAATTTTTTAACATGTGATGCTTGAGCACACGAACTTCAGCAAGTGACGCATGAGGTGCATCCCCTAATTATTACCATATGTCATATTCGAGCTCCATAATAGCTCAAGTGACGCATCGATTTAGTTCACCTCCGTCTATCCTGGGGAAGCTAAACCCATTAAAGGACATGACAGTTGATGAATTCCTCAAAAAGATTTCAATTTTCTTCAGCAACACAAAGACCAGGTGATACAATACAGACAGACGAGACTTGGATTTTAGTAAAAAGTTAAAGCGAGTACAACTTGGACCCAAACTTTCCCCACTAGAATTAGACCTAGATCAAGAGTCATTTGTGAAAATCGAACAATCAGGTGAGAAAGTTTAATGGCTATTTTTTACAGGCCCATAAAAATCGAACTAGTGGTCAGTCTGATGACCAGCTTATGAGCAAGCTATACAGTTGTATGCACATCATAAGAAAATGAAAAACTTTTCCTTTCGATATTGGTGGGATGCGGTCCGATTTAGGCCAAAATGAATGGGGTGGAGGGCATTCAATCCAAGAACCGAATGAGGTTGGATGAAGCTGATACAACTCGTCCAAAAAACCATTATTAACGGTCTAGGATTCTGGTTTTGGTTCACAACCATAATGGATACTACTTCTTGTTCAAAGAGTTACATGTCTACCTCCGAAAGTGTATCCCAGAAGGTAGAAGGCAGCAAAAAGGGAAGAACTAGACTCAAGCGGCAAGTAAAAGTTACAGTTGGTCCTAGTTAGTGAGAAAGTTTTGGGAAAGTGTCCCAAATAACCAAAATACGAGGTTATAATGTATTCAAGACCTAAATGACAGGATAGTAAAATTAAAGAGAAGGGTAATTTTCACCTCAATCCCCTAACTATTAATTTTTTCACCTCAATACCCTAACTATTTTTTTGTGGCGCCTCACTACCCAAGAATGCATTTGTGTGGCACCTCACTACCCTATAGTGCATTTTTGTGACATTAAAAACTGATTTTTTAAAAGAAATTTTGAAAAAAAATGGCATGCTTTTAAAAATTTGATTGTTAGTGAGTGCTATTATGGACTTTTTAAGTGTTTTCATCCAAAATGGATGACAAATTGACGGCGGGTATCAAAGTGAAAAAAAAATGCATTCTAGGGTATTGAGGTGCCACTAAAAATAGTTAGGGTATTGAGGTGAAAAAAATAGTTAGGGTATCAAAGTGAAAAAAAATGCATCCTATAAGTGATTTTTCATAACATCACTTATAGGATCAGCAATCGTTTAGCTTGCTTGAGGAGAAGAGGTTAAGGATGAAAGGAGAAAAATAGTTTCTCTATTCTTTCAGCTTGATTGATACAATTTTATTTGTAGTCCAATAAATTGTTGTAGGTTGAAAGGTGAGGCAATACAAAAAAATCGAATTGAAATATATGGAAAGGAAAGACCACTATATTATAAAACAGGAAAAACCATAACATTGACAACCAACAACAACAATTTGAAAAGTAAGAAATTAGAAATATAGAGCATAATGAATACGAATCAATCAAGCTCGCCAAAAAGATTTCAAACGTGCTCGATGAGGTCTTCTTTCATTACGTTATGAGCATGTTGATTGTGGATCCTTTTGATGTTTGATAGTATGGCATAGGCGAGGACGAAGGTTCCCTACCTGAATATTGGCTCGTTAGACCCATCTTGATCTATTTGTTCAATGTAACCTTCATACATTTGTCATTCTGCCTCGACAATCATATTGTGCATAATAACACAAGCATTCATGATTAAGCCAAGTGACGGAGGGCTTCCACATTCGACTCCGATGAGTGATAATGTGAAACTGATCTTGGAGGACCCCAAATGCTCGTTCAATATCCTTCTTATAGGCTTCTTGGACTTGAGCAAATTTCTCGTGCTTTAGAAGTTAAGCCAACGGGGTTGTTTTCACAAACACTGGCCACCAAGGGTAAATACCATCACCCAAATAATAAGGAAGATTATACAGGTATCCATTTACCGTGTAAGTGACCGGAAGTTTCCAACCATTGACGATGTCCGAGAAAAACCTTGATTAGTTAACCACATTTATATCGTTGTTCGAACCCGTCATGCCAAAAAATGCATGCTAATTCCACAAGTTCCTCGTGGAAACGACCTCGAGCAGTACTTTCGGTATGCTACTGTGATCCCTCCTTGAATGAACTCCATTGGTTGATATGTGATTCATATCAACCAATGAATGTTTCTGTAGATAGGCCTGACCAAAACTGTAATTATTGTCTTGCAAAAAAAAAACGCACTCAAGAGTCGTTCTATCGCCTATTCTCATATACTCAACAATATTTTCGCCATAAATTTAATAACACAATTGCATAATGGTTGTAGTACATTTTTGATAAGGATTGAATGATATATGTACCAAACCGTCCATGCCTTGCTTAAAGTATGCATCTTTTTCTTCCAATTCACACATAATACGCGTGAACACATCCGGTGGTCTTCGGAAACGACGACGAAATTACAACTTGTTGTAAACCGGGGAGTTATAGAAATAATCACGCATTAAACGTTCCTGCCCAAGCACATAGTCTCTCTTGGCGTACCGTTTCTTTGGACGCAGTTCCGCTGGAGGTGCTGGGTTCATGGATCGATCATACAAACTTTGAACCTCTTCAGATGGATTGATGATGTTATTTTCGATTGAACTTTTCAAAATTCGCTCGAGTTTCCTTTGGTTGGCGAGAAGCGCGAAACGTTAATCGGAATTACCCGTCGTTTTATTTCAGAAGTAGAGATTACAAGAATGTGAAGTTGGAAGAGTAGAATCACAAATTGTGATTTTTGTGTATATGAACATGTCAATTTATAGTAAATCTAGATTATCTACCAATTAATTTTTTCTTATTCTAACATATATTTTGATTAAAACGGGTCAAGTACATGTCAAGGCAAATATGACCGCTGATGTCAACAGATATATGTGACGGTCTTGATAGCGTCGTTGCCTAAACGTAGCCTCTTTTCGCCGTCGTTTCAACCTCATCCACATCGATTTCATTGACGTGTATAAAACACCGGCTTTCCGTCGCCGACTACAAACTCATAAAATCAACATCTTCCTGCCGTAGGCATAAAAAAAATCTTAACACCCCAAACACAACATCTCAAACACCGATGCCCCAATCTTAGAGCATCCACAACGCTCCCCACCGATAGTTGGTGAGGAGGTGCTGACGGGATGATTAAAATATAATTTTTGAGCGTCACTGCCACCTCCAATAGTCACTACCCTACAATGCTACGTGGTAAATAATTGATGGTAAGTGCTTTTTTCTTCACAATTTTGCTCACCGCCGGCGTTGAGAAGAGGTGGTGAGCTCACTGTCGGTCCTCCCCGTCAGCGAGCTCCCCACCGTTGATTGCTCCCCGCCAACAGTTCCCCGCCCAATGTTGTGGATGCTCTTAGCACCCCAATCCAGATGCTCTTAAGGTGAGTAGCAAGTATCTATCAACTAACTTAAATTATAAAACCCCACTTATTTACAAAGGGGTAATTTTGTGAAATCAGAAATGTGGGGTAGGTATTTGCAACAAGTATTATTTGAAGAGAAAATTTCAAAAAAAAAGGGTCAAAGGGGTCGGATCGGTCAACGTCGGTCAAATTGGCGAAAAACAGGAAAATTTAAAAATTTTAAGCAGACACTTAAATGAACCTAAATTTGACCCCGAGGGTCATACCGGACTTAAGTTGACCCTGATATCGACCAAAGTGAGTTCCGGGGGACTCAGGGCAACTTTCTGACCAATTTGGGAAATGTTGACTTTTCGTTGGAAAAGTCAACCGAGCGACGTTTTGGTCCATTCAATGACCGTTTGGGATCCAAAAAGCTTAGCCGTCGTCGCAGGGGTCTTAGTTGAGCCGTTTCCCTGTAGCCCGTGAAATTTCGTAATTTCTTGGAAAACGAGGTGGAAATTTGGATCGAGTACGAAAAGTAAAGAAAAAAAAGGGCCTAATATTTTGGCCCATGTCCTTGGGCCCAACTTGAGCCCATTTGTTTCTACTCATTTGTTCACTTAAGGGTACACTAGGTTTAAGTAAGTTCTGCCGTAACCATATTCTAGTACAGAGAGAGAAACCTATGTCTTTGGTTTATTGAAGGGGGCGGCAGCAAGATTGAAAAGGGAGATCAATCTTCAACATCATGTGGTGAGTACAAGTCTTGGAGATGGAGGTGAGTATTAGAAGTAGGTGCCGTGTGGTATTAGTATTCTTTCCATCTTTTTTCTTGGTGCAACAATCATTGGTGGGGTCAAGACAAGATCAAGGGAGCAAAAATTCATTTTGTGGGGTTTGTTTGCTACGGGATCAAGAAGGACCAGAAGTTGATGGTGTCATGGTGTGATTATGCTCTCATGTAAAAGAAGATTGTACCTTGTGTATTTGAGGGTCAAATGCACGGTCAAGATGAACAAAATTCAAGGGTTAGTAATTTTTCCTTATCCTTAATTTTGGTAAGTTGTTGATATTTTTATCTTGGAGCTAAATTTTCGGGAACGAAAGTTAAGTTATTTTCTTTTGTGGGTTACCGTTGTATATCGAGAAATAGGGAAGTAGAGTTTGTAATTTGTGGAAATTGGAAATTTCGGGTTTAGAAACTTTAAACGCGAATTAAATTACTCAAAAGTCGGAATTCGATTCTGTTGAGTGCGTAGGAACCCTTGAATTATTCTAAGACCGTAGAAACGAAAACGGGAATTTTCGGAGCCCCGGAAGGGCATTTCCAAAACCCGGGCAGATTCGCCATGTCGGGCGAATCGGACCTTTCCGGGTCCAGTATCGACAATGTCGAGTAATTGGGGAGTTTGGGAGTGATCGACATTGTCGGGGTTACTTTTGGGCGTCAAGTTTATTAAATTCCGGTTTATGTCTGCGAATTTAAAGGTGTTTAAATTGTGTTCTTATTATATCGTGCTGCAGACCAAGGAAAGTGAAAGCTAGGCGAGTGACCGAGATCACGCCGGAGCTTATTTGTGCGCTTTTGGAGAAAGCTTACGAGGTAGGGAAAAGTAGCCGGATCTCGGCCCTCACTAGGGAAAGTTAACTGTAGAATTGCATGTGACACTGGGGTGTCGTGGGTTATTTAGGTTATCGAATATTAGAAATGCATGATACGGGATTGTAGCGTTTATGAGAAAAACATGTGACACTTAGTAGTGTCGTAGGATCAGAGAACTTAGCGATAATTGAATTACTGGAGGCATATGACCATGCCCGGAGGTTGTTTGTGAAACGAGTGATCTTAAGACTGTTGGAGGCATCGATTCTGTCGGAGGTTGTTGTGTGTTATTTATTGTCGAGTTTGGGTGGCCTTGAGAGCCCGTGCTAGTTATTGTTGAGTCTGGGTGGCCTTGAGAGCCGTGTTATTATTGTCGAGTCTGGGTGGCCTTGAGAGCCCGTGTTATTTATTGTCGAGTTTGGGTGGCCTTGAGAGCCCGTGTTTTTTATTGTCGAGTTTGGGTGGCCTTGAGAGCCCGTGCTATTTATTGTTGAGTCTGGGTGGCCTTGAGAGCCCGTGCTATTTATTGTTGAGTCTGGGTGGCCTTGAGAGCCCGTGTTATTTATTGTCGAGTTTGGGTGGCCTTGAGAGCCCGTGTTATTTATTGTCGAGTTTGGGTGGCCTTGAGAGCCCGTGTTATTTATTGTCGAGTTTGGGTGGCCTTGAGAGCCCGTGTACAAAGGTTGGTGTCTTTGGCTGGCCTGACCGAGTTAGAGTCTCGGGGGGTTGTAAGCTTTCTTTAGCTGGCTTACGAGTTAGAGTCTTGGTAAGTTGCAAGCGTGGTTTATTGTTGAGTTTGGGTGGTCATGAGTGCCCGTGGGGTCGTTGGACCCGTGTCTTAACCTTTGGTGTCTTGGGAGGCCGTGAGTGCCTGCGGGGCTGTTGAGTCCGTGTTCTACTGTTGGTGCGTCTTGTGTGGCCATGAGTGCCTGTGGAGTGTTGAACCTGTGTTGTTGCTGTTTGTTGAACTCGCTTGTGATTGTGATTGTGGTTACCTGAGTGAGAGAGGTTACTGAGACAGGTCGACCGCCTGGCCCGACTTTGTGTCGGGGAAGCGCATGAGTGAGAGAGGTTAGTGAGACAGGTCGACCGCCTGGCCTGAGTGGTTCGGCAAAGCGCGTGAGTGAGACAGGTCGACCGCCTGGCCTGAGTGGTTCGGCAAAGCGCGTGAGTGAGACAGGTCGACCGCCTGGCCTGAGTGGTTCGGCAAAGCGCGTGAGTGAGACAGGTCGACCGCCTGGCCTGAGTGGTTCGGCAAAGCGCGTGATTGAGGGAGGTTACTGAGTAGCTGGTATGCGATCCTTTGTGATCTTGTTTGGTGTGCGATCCTTTGTGATCTTGTTTGGTATTGTGTGGTTGTCAGTCGTGTCTTTGGAGGAGGTCGTCAATCGTTCTGTGGGGTCTACATTCACGTGTCCGAGTGTTGAGTCAGTTGAGGAAAGTATTGGTCGTGTGTGTGTCTTTTGAGTCGTTGTTGGTGTCACCGGCTTTGTCTGCTAAGTATGCCGTAGTCAGTCTGTTATCTGTGGTGGTGAGCGAACGCTAACCCCTAGCTGCTTTTCCTATAGGTACCGTTCGCAGGCTGGTTTAGGTGAGCTTCTGAAGCTTGAAGAGCTTGAAGCGGGTTCTGGGAGTTTTGAGTCTAGTGACGTGTACCTCGTTTTGTCCACGTGTTGGGGCGTATTTTAAGTTGTAAATATTATTTTGTTGAACTAAACTGGTATGTTAAAGTGATTTAATGAAAACAGGTTTCAAGTGTTTTTATGTTTTTAAAACGTTCGCGTCCCGAGTTCGGTTTACTGAAATTGGGGCGTGACAACTTGGTATCAGAGCTCGAGGTTTCACACCTCGGACTGTCCGTCAATTAGGTGGGGAGGGTCGAGTCAGTGTAGACCCGTCGTGTCTCGAGTCTTATTTTGTTTGTGCGTATGTTGCAGCATTTTGTTGCTGGCATACTGATTGTGTGTGGTTGCATGAACTATTTTTAAACTGTCGCGACTCGACTCAGGGGCGCCCCTGTAGTCGAGCGTGACGGTGTTGATGTTAGGTGGGTACAATGTAGTTCGGGGACGCCTGGACCGGATTGTAACTACACGATGTCAAGAAATGAGATTTTTAATGAAGTGACGGTGTGTTGGGTACGAAATCATCATCGCTACGGGACGGGTCTTGGACCGGCCCGAAAGAAAACGTGGCTGGAGCCTCTGTTTTGGCCAGGTAGGTGGCACGGTCTATTTGGCGTGCCGGCCCGGTAGGTGGCATGGCCCATTTGGCGTGCCGGCCCGGTAGGTGGCACGACACGACTTGGGTGCCGGCCCGGAAGGTGGTACGGCCCGGGTCAGTTGCCGGCCTGGTCCAGTAACCCGGTTTCAATTGTTTTGTGGTTGTTTCGTTGTACGGTTAGGTTTGTCGTTGCGCGGCTTAGTGGGCGTTTGTGCGGTTTATTTGAGGGTTCGCTTACGTATTATTATAATTGAAGTTTTAATAGTGTGAGCAATGGTGTGTGCTCAGTTGAGAGCGTGATCCCCGTCTTGAGGTTTCCCTACGTGATCGGATATTTGGGTGTTTGAGGTTGTGAACAATAGTGATTACTGATTTGAGGACGTGTTTCCCGTGTCGAGGTTTATCTTACTTGAGCGAGTACTTGAGGTGTTGATAGCGTGAGCAGTGTGACGTTTGGCATCAGGTTTTGAGGTAGTGGTTTGCCCTGGTTAGATTGGTAAGTCCTTGGTGCGTTACTAGTATGCCATAACCGAACGGGTGTCCGTGGAGGTGAGCATAACGCTCATCCCCTTTACTACTTTTCCCGCAAGGGACGAGTAGCGAACACTGGTTTGGTTGCGGAAAGTTATAAGTAAATGAATAGAGGACCGGGTGAGGGTTCGTGCTAGACTTTACCAGAGTGACTAATGGAGTGGTTTTTGGTCTCTGCTTTGAGCGTCATTTCTGTTGGATACCGGGGCGTCACACTCGTTTGTGTCGTCGAGTTGTGCTGAGAGGTTGGGGCTGAGTTTAGAGCCGTTGAGTCCACCCCTGCGTCTGGACACGCCGGTGGGTGGTGGTGTGGTGTTGACAAGAGTCTGTCGTGCTTGCGAAGTCAGAGAAGCGAACCGACACAGGAGGTTCGAGAGAGGGCTCAAGAGCCCTGATGCTGGATCGAGTCCTCACCCCGAGGATCGGGTATGTCGGAGTTGGTAGGCGCGACGACGGTAGTGGAGCGAGGTTTTAGAGAGACTGCGAGGATCCGTGAGGATCGGCAGCGACTGAGCTTGTGCGTGTATCCGTGGGAAGGATACTTACGAAATGACAACCTTTGACGTAAACTTGGGAATGGATTGGCTGGCGAAGTACCGAGCCAATATCGACTGCTTTAGGCGAGGAGTGACAGTGTCAGCAGGCAACACGAAGGTGTTGTGTGTGCTGGGTAGTAATAGCGGGGTTCTCCTGTCGGCATTGTCCGCAGTGGAGGAAGTATCGGTCGTGCAGAGCCGAGAGTTACCGCGAAGGGTATGTGAGTTCCCCGAGGCGTTTCCTAAGGAGTTGAGCGGGTTGCCACCAGTTCGTGAGGTGGAATTCAGGATTGACCTGGTGCCGGGAATGGCAGCGCTATCGATGGCGCCTCACAGGTTCGCGCCAGCCGAGTTGACCGGGCTGAAGAGTCAGCTCGAGGAACTTCGGGAGAAGGGGTTTATTCGTCCAAGCACATCGTCGTGGGGAGCGTCAGCACTCTTCGCGAATAAGAAGAGTGGAGAGCTTCGGATGTGCATGGACTACCGGAAACTGAACCGGGTTACGGTGAATGACCGATACCCGATGCCCGAAATTGACGACTTGTTCGACCAGTTGAGAGGGTCGACGTATTTCTCGAAGATCGACCTACGATCCGGATACTACCAGTTGCGAGTCCGAGAGGGGGATGTCGCAAGGACTGTATTCCGGACATGCTATGAGCATTACAAGTTCTGGGTGATGACTTTGAACTGCCGAACGCACCTGCAGCATTCATGGATCTGATGAACAGTATATTCCAGCCGTTCTTAAATCAGTTTGTGGTGGTGTTTTGTAGACGGCAAGGATGTGGGAGATAGTTGCCGGCGGTACTGCTGCCGAGGGCCGGGATCGTTGTACTAATTGGGAGTTAAGGTATCGCGGAGGTTTGTACATACCGCGTGACGGCGGAGGCGACGAGCTGCGAGAGTCGCAGCTTTCGCGTCTAACAGTGCACGTGAATGACACTAAGAAGAGCGCGACATCGGGTGGCATGTCTAGTAGAGCGGGATGCGGAGAGCGGTCGTGGGATTAGTATCACGGTGCCTCACTCGTCGGCAGGTGAGAGCCGAACATCAGCGTCCCGCTGGTATACTGCAACCACTGCGGGTTGCACAGTGGAAATGGGGGCATGTCACGATGGATTTCGTGAGCAGTTAGCCGAGTTCGCCTACAACAACGGATTTTAGGCCAGTATCATGATGGCACCGTTCGGAGCGTTGTATGGTAAGCCGTGTCGATCGCCCGTGTGCTGGGCAGAAGTGAGGAATAAGAGTTCACTGGGTCTAGAACTGGACCGAGAGACAGCTGAGTCGGTCGTGCCGAAACGTGAGCGGTTGAAGACCGCGCAGAGTCAGCAGGAGCTAGGATAATAGACGACGCCGACCTCTCGAATCAGCAGTCGGTGGTCATGTATCCCTAGAGTTGAGTCCGAAGGGTGGACTGGTGCGTTTCAACCGTGGCGGAGGCGGGTTAGCCCCGCGGTGTATCGGGCCTTTCAAGGTCTTGAGTACGCCTTTGAGTGGGCGGATGTCGAGGTAACGGGTGATGTCCCGTATGAGGAGAAACCGATGTAGGAAAGGGATCCACGAGAGCAGGTCCTGCGCGGAAGAGGTAGCCGGATCTCGGCCCTGACTAGGGAAAGTTAACAGTAGAAATGCATGTGACACTGGGGTGTCGTGGGTTAAGTAGGTTTATCGAATATTAGCAAGGTAGGTGATACCGGGTAGTGTCGTATGATTCAGGAATGTATCGAACATTAGAATTGCATGTGACACTTAGTAGTGTCGTAGGAGCAAAGAACTTATCGATGTTAGAATTACTAGAGGCATATGACCATGCCTGGAGGTTGATTGCGAACTTATCGAGATTATGAGTACTGGAGGCATATGACCATGCCCGGAGGTTGATTGTGAAACTGTTGATATTAGAACTGTTGGAGGCATTGGTTATGCCCGTAGGTTGTTTGTGCAAATCGTGCTTGGGTGGCCATGAGAGCCCGTGTTACTGTTGTGTCTTGGGTGGCCATGAGATCCCGTGTTAATGTTGTGTCTTGGGTGGCCATGAGAGCCCGTGTTACTGTTGTGTCTTGGGTGGCCATGAGAGCCCGTGTTACTGTTGTGTCTTGGGTGGCCATGAGAGCCCGTGTTACTATTGTGTCTTGGGTGGCCATGAGAACCCGTGTTTTACTGTTGGTGCGTCTTGGGAGGCCGTGAGTGCCCGTGGGGTTGTTGAGCCCGTGAGTTACTATTGGTGTGTCTTGGGAGGCCGTGAGTACCCGTGCGGTGGTTGAGTCCGTGCTTTACTGTTGGTGTCTTGGGTGGCCATAAGTGCCTGTGTAGTGTTGAACCTGTGTTGTTGCTGTTTGTTGAACCTTTCTTGTTATTGTAATTGTGTTTGCCCGAGGTTCGTGACCCGACTTTGTGTCGGGAAGTGGTGTGGAAAATTGGCTGACTTACGAGTTCGAGTCTCGGTAAGTTGCGAGCATTCTTTGGCTAGCCTGATCCGTGTTCGAGTCTCGGCAGGTTGTGAGCGTTTTTAGGCGATGAGAGGGCAGCTCCCTTTCCGACTAGCTATCGGAAAAGTAGCTCGGTTTATCGCCAACTGGTCGACCGCCTAGAGCCTGACAGGGATCGGCAAAGCGCGTGGTGCAGGCTCGAGCCCAGCCGGGTAGCAACCGACACTGAGCAGCTGACAGGAATGCGATCCTTTGTGATCTTGTTTGGTGTGCGATCCTTTGTGATCTTGTTTGGTGTGCGATCCTTTGTGATCTTGGGTGTTGCGTGGTTGTCTGTCGTGTCTTTGGAGGAGGTCGTCAATCGTTGTGTCAGGTCTACTTTACGGGTCTGAGTGTTGAGTCGGTTGAGGAAAGTATCAGTGTGTGGGTGTCAGTCGGGTTACCTGAGTTGGGGATAGTGGTCCCCGGAGTTGAGTTTGTTGTTGGTGTTACCGGCATTGTCTACTAAGTATGCCGTAGTCAATCTGTTATCCGTGGTGGTGAGCGAACGCTCACCCCTAGCTGCTTTTCCTACAGGTACCGGTCGCAGGTTGGACTAGGTGAGCTTCTGAACCTTGAAGAGCTAGGAGAGGGATTCTGGGTTTCCTTGAATCTAGCGACGTATACCTTGCTTTTTGTCCATTTGTTGGGACGTACCTTTAAGGTATAAATGTTTAAACGATTATTTTTGATGAACAAATGGCGATTTTAAAGTGATTTATGTAAAAGGCTTCAAAATGTTTTATTGTTTTAAATGTTGCGTCCCTAGTTCGGTTTTACTGAAATTGGGGCGTGAGAGCTCGAGGTTTCACACCTCGGACTGTACATCAATTAGGTGGGGAGAGTCGAGTCAGTAAAGTCCCGTCGTGCGTTGGGTACGCAGGTCGGAACCGTGTGTAGACCTGTTGTGTTTTGAGTCTTGTTTGTGTTTGTGTGTATGTGTAGTATGGGGTTACTGGCATACTGTTTATGTGTTACTGCGTGAAACATTTTTAAGTTGTCGCGACTCGACTCAGGAGCGCTCCTGTAGTCGAGCGCGACGGTGTTGACATCAATGCGTGCAATGTAGTTCGGGGACGCCTGACCGGGTTGTAATTACGTGATGTCAAGAAATGAGGTTTTAAAATGAAAAGGAGAAAGTTTTGAAAATGCGTTGGCCCCGTGGGTGTGTTTTTTATTTTCTTTGGCCTTGTGGGCGTATGTTTAAGTTGGTTGGCCCGGTGGGCGTGTTTCGAAGTTGGTTGGCCTTGTGGGCGTGTGTGTGTGGGTTGATTGGTCCGGTGGGTGCGTTTTGATTTTGGTTGGTCTGGTGGGTGCATTTTGATCTTGGTTGGTCCGGTGGGTGCTTTTTGATTTTGGTTGGCCCGGTGGGTGGGTTTCGGTCTTGGTTGGCCTTGTCGGCTAGTGATTGAGGTTTGGGTGACTTGTATTTGGTCTGTAAATCGTTGTACGTGTGGTGTTAGTTTGGTGGTCGTTGTCTGTGACGCACAAGTGTGCGGGTCGCTAAAAGTAGGGTAGGATGCGAGGGCCCTAGGATAGACGTGACGGTGTGTTAGGTGCGAAGTCGTTGTAGCTACGGGACGGGCCATGGACCGGCCCGATAGGAAACGTGGTCGGGGCCTCTGTTTTGGCCCGGAATGGGTCACGGCACAACTGGCGTGCCGGCCCGGATGTTGGCACGGCCCAGCTGGCGTGCCGACCCGGAAGGGGGCATGGCCCGGCTGGCGTGCCGGCCCGAATGCTTGCACGGCCCAGCTGGCGTGCCGACCCGGATGGGGGCACGGCCCGGCTGGTGTGCCGGACCGGATGTTGGCATGGCCCAACTAGCGTGCCGGCCCAGAAGGGGGCACGGCCCGGCTGACGTGACAGCCCGGAATGGGTCACGGCCCGGCTGTCGTGCCGGCCCGGAAGGGGGCACGGCTCGGCTGGCGTGCCGGCCCGGTAGGTGGCACGGCCCGGCCCAGTTGCCGGCCTGGTCCAGCCAACTACTTTCAAAAAAGGCGGTTTTGTTGTTTCGTGGTGCAGTTTGAGTGTTGGCTTTGCGTGCCGGTGTTCACGGTTGTGTTGGTTGTAGAGGTCGTAAGTTCGGTGTTAAGGGATGAGATCTTGGGTTCGAGACTCATCAATAACCTGCGGTAGTGATGTAGCGCCTCGGCGTGAGAGTCTCACCACGGAGAGGGGCTAGGATTGGTGTGTTGCGGCGCCTTACGACCTAGGTTTCCCTATGTGAACGGGTGTTCGAGGTTTCCCTCGCGTGAACGAGTGGGTTGAGGTTTCCTTCACGTGAGTGGGTTATTTGAGGTTTCCTTGTGTGATCGGGTTATTGGGGGTGTTGATAGTGTGAGCAATATTGTTTGCTTAGTTGAGGACGTGTTTCCCGTGTCGAGGTTTATCTTACATGAGCGAGTACTTGAGGTGTTGATAGCGTGAGCAGTGTGACGTTTGACATCAGGTTTTGACTAGGGAAAGTTAACAGTAGAAATGCATGTGACACTGGGGTGTCGTGGGTTAAGTAGGTTTATCGAATATTAGAAAGGTAGGCGATACCGGGTAGTGTCGTATGATTCAGGAATGTATCGAGCATTAGAATTGCATGTAACACTTAGTAGTGTCGTAGAAGCAGAGAACTTATCGATGTTAGAATTACTGGAGGCATATGACCATGCCCGGAGGTTGATTGCGAACTTATCGAGATTAGGAGTACTGGAGGCATATGACCATGCCCGGAGGTTGATTGTGAAACTGTTGATATTAGAACTGTTGGAGGCACTGGTTATGCCCGGAGGTTGTTTGTGTAAATCGTGTCTTGGGTGGCCATGAGAGCCCGTGTTACTGTTGTGTCTTGGGTGGCCATGATAGCCCGTGTTAATGTTGTGTCTTGGGTGGCCATGAGAGCCTGTGTTACTGTTGTGTCTTGGGTGGCCATGAGAGCCCGTGTTACTGTTGTGTCTTGGGTGGCCATGAGAGCCCGTGTTACAGTTGTGTCTTGGGTGGCCATGCGAGCCCATGTTTTACTGTTGGTGCGTCTTGGGAGGCCGTGAGTGCCCATGGGGTTGTTGAGCCTGTGAGTTACTATTGTTGTGTCTTGGGAGGCCGTGAGTACCCGTGGGGTGGTTGAGTCTGTGCTTTACTGTTGGTGTCTTGGGTGGCCATGAGTGCCTGTGGAGTGTTGAACCTGTGTTGTTGCTGTTTGTTGAACCTTTATTGTGATTGTGATTGTGTTTGCCCGAGGTTCGTGACCCGACTTTGTGTCGGGAAGTGGTGTGGAAAATTGGCTGACTTACGAGTTCGAGTCTCGGTAAGTTGCGAGCATTCTTTGGCTAGCCTGATCCGTGTTCGAGTCTCGGCAGGTTGTGAGCGTTTTTAGGCGATGAGAGGGCAGCTCCCCTTCCGACTAGCTATCGGAAAAGTAGCTCGGTTTATCGCCAACTGGTCGACCGCCTAGAGCCTGACAGGGATCGGCAAAGCGCGTGGGGCAGGCTCGAGCCCAGTCGGGTAGCAACCGGCACTAAGCAGCTGACAGGAATGCGATCCTTTGTGATCTTGTTTGGTGTGCGATCCTTTGTGATCTTGGGTGTTGCGTGGTTGTCTGTCGTGTCTTTGGAGGAGGTCGTCTATCGTTGTGTCAGGTCTACTTTACAGGTCCGAGTGTTGAGTCGGTTGAGGAAAGTATCAGTGTGTGGGTGTCAGTCGGGTTACCTGAGTTGGGGATAGTGGTCCCCGGAGTTGAGTTTGTTGTTGGTGTTACCGGCATTGTCTGCTAAGTATGCCGTAGTCAGTCTGTTATCCGTGGTGGTGAGCGAACGCTCACCCCTAGCTGCTTTTCCTACAGGTACCGGTCGTAGGTTGGACTAGGTGAGCTTCTGAAGCTTGAAGAGCTAGGAGCGGGATTCTGGGTTTACTTAAGTCTAGCGACGTATACCTTGCTTTTTGTCCATTTGTTGGGACGTACCTTTAAGTTGTAAATGTTTAAACGATTATTTTTGATGAACAAATGGCGATTTTAAAGTGATTTATGTAAAAGGCTTCAAAATGTTTTATTGTTTTAAATGTTGCGTCCCTAGTTCGGTTTTACTGAAACTGGGGCGTGACAGACCTGATATGACACAAGAACCTATTGTTCCAGAGTATTGAGATTGAAGTTGTTAAACGTGATATTCAGTTGCTTTCAGTTTAATGGTTATCAGATACTTGCAGTACTTTCCCTTTGATTTCTCATAATACCGTTATTCTTAAGAATTGAGTATTATTTCCTTTTTAGTCTTTTCATAGTATGTTATTGGTTAATGGCATTAACTGCATATTGTGCGACCGTGCTAAAACCCTTTCATTACCAAAATGAGGCTAACCTGTTTATGATTTTCCCTATTGAGCGTAAGCTCACCCCTATTTGTTTTATCTGTTGTTTATACAGGCGTGATTGATGAGTAGTGGGCTCGAAGCTCGGGAGCTTCCGGAGAGTCTGGGCTTGTTTAGAGACGTCTTGGTCATTGTAATAAGGTGTGCCTACCTTCCGACCGAGTGTCAGTATTGAGGTGTGCCGACCATCCGACTAGAACTCAGTAGAACGTGCTTAGATTTTGTAATAAGGTGTGCCTACCTTCCGACCGAGTGTCGGTAGAACGTGCAGTGATTCGGTTATAAGGGGTGCCTACCTTCCGATAGAGTGTCGGTAAAACGTGCTATTTCCAGTGAGAAGGTGTACCTACCTTCCGATAGAGTATCGGTAAAACGAGTGATGAACCGTGGTAGGATGCGCCTTCCCTCCGACCGAGTGTCGGTAAATAGTGTTATAGCCGTGAGGTCCGGCGTGTTAAGGGAGTCTGGTTATGTGTGGATTGCTACTGACTCATTGCGTGATCGTCATTGCTTCACTTGTGTGTATGATTTGGAGGTCAATTAAATAAAGGGTAGAAACTCGGGTGGTACTGCGGTACTTTTCCGATAAGGTGTACTTGACAGAGCACGAGAACTCTTGAATTGTGTAGTTTGATGGGCATGAGAACCCTGTGTACTGAATTGTGTATTTTGATGGGCATGAGAACCCTGTGTACTGAATTGTGTATTTTGATGGGCATGAGAACCCTTTATACTGAATTGTGTATTTTGATGAGCATGAGAACCCGGTGTACCGAATGCCTTGGGAAATTGATTATTAATGGTCCCGCTTAAGCGGGTGGTTAGTGGAAAATACTAATAGGTCATGCCGAAATTTCTGTAGAACTGAAATGTTTGCACTATCACGGGTTGACTCAGGGGCGCCACTGTAGTCGAGCGTGATGGTTGGATGTCAAGTTGTTACAATGAGATCCGGGGACGCCTGAATCGGGTTGTAACGACGTGAGATCGACATGAATGTTATAAGAGAAAAGTAAGGGGTTGAGATTATGGAAAGAGTTGAGACTCATGGGAAGGAACTAAGGATATGAATTGTGGAACTGAGCTGTTACGATCTAAACGCCACGTGATGGGAAGATACCCGACCGAGGTCGACACCGGTCTGGTATGTTGAGTGTGCAATTGTTTGAAGTTATACCCCCTGTGGGAGTTGACTGCACTACTTGTCTGATTGCACTGCTTGCTTGATTGCATTACTTGCGTGATTGAACTACTTGCTGGATTGCAATACTTGACTGATGTTATGAAACGCACGAGGTGCGAATTTATTTGTCTATATAAATATTATATAGGACTATACTACATGTGACTATACTACTTACTATCGGTCAAAGTGGGATCCATATGAGACGCATGAGAACGTCATGTTATGATAAATCGAATCAATGGTGGTAAACTTACTTATGAACAAATACTTTATGAATGCAGTGAGTGTGCGAGATGTCACGTTTTTATACCCCGAGGGGTACCAGGAGCCGCCCAGCTGTAGGGCAGAGCCAGACACCAGCTGTTGGACTGGCAGAGGCAGCGAGCGTCCAGGGTGCTGCTTCCACAGAGCACCAGAGTTATGAGGGTGGACCTGTTAGTCTTAGTGCCCGTAGTTCAATCCTAAATGTCCAAATGTATATATCATCGTTAGCAATAAAATTAAAGCGGCTTTATATTACTTATGTGTTGGAGTAATATATCGATGTGTGCTCTGATCTATGCCCACAATGCGAATATAACCATAGATCGAGATAGATCACACTCGATAGGGTCCCTAGTCAACAAAACTTCACTAGAAGCGACTAGTATGAAAAATGGCTCTTTATGGCTTACGTTCTGTTAGTCATTGGAATGGGATTCCGGAGTCTGATCATAGATATCATGTGGGACATGATATTGGACAACCCGCCCTGAATATGTGCCATAGATTAAGTCATGAACATATTCAGTGTCGTAGCTTGTCATGTATCCTTAGACCAAGGAGTCTTTGTGATCGCTATGTAGTCAACAACTGAGTTTGACCTGAGCCTAACATTGTCCGTAACAGGGCTTCCATAACGGCCATGATTGGCTTGGGGACGGGCTACATGAGTGACATGAAAGACGGGTAAGGGATTTATCCCTCATACTGAGGTATGAGAAAGATATCGGTTCTCGGCCGCTTGATCGAGAGTGACTGAAAGAATAGCATGACCATGCACATGATACTGGGTATCATATATTCAGTCATCTCACATATCAAGGAACATTGATTGAGAATAATAAGGATGACGGCTCTATGCCTTATCTCAATCAGGATATCGGAGATAAAAGGATAATGACAGGGATGACGGAAAGGTTAGAATCGACAGGATCGATGCGTTATGCAGTGTCAGGCAATACTAAAGTCTCGTTAGTTGCCACTTAAATAGGATCAAGTAAAATGGGATTTTACGTTGATCTATTGACATGCATAAACCTAAGGGTCACACCAGAGGATGAAACTCATTGACACATTTATGAAGAATGGCCAAAAGAAAGTTGTCTTGGGACATGACCAAAAATGGGTTTTAGGTCATGTGCCCGTAAGTGAATAGGACTTTACGGATCGAGACAAGGCTTGGAGTCTTGGGATTGATCGCGTCGGATAATGTTGGACATTTCTGGTATGGAAGGCTTGGAGGCGATGAGCGAATCACGGGACCTCGTTGGAAATGGCCACGGGCCATGTTCCAAGAGGCCCATGAAAGGCCCATGCAACCAAGGCCCATGGAACTAATTAATCAAGTCTTGATTAATTAGAACTAAGTAAGAAAGACAAGGATTAAGGTGTTGGTGATTCACCACCTAACCCAATCTTTTCTTGCCATACTTTGTCCTATTTACACCTTACTTGTCACCATGCTTGTCCCATGCCTTTAGTTGGACAAGTATGGGGTTTTTTTTTATGTTTAAATCATCTTTTTTCAACATAACAAACACAAGACAAGAATAGGAAACACAACTTCTCTCCCCCTTCCCTTGCAATTTCGGGTTTGGCAAGCTCCCACCTCCATTTTTGTGTTCTTGAGTCCTCAAAGAGAAGAACTACGTGGCTTTGATTCCCATGTGGATACGTAGGCGTCTTGGAGACTCAATCCAATCATTCGTTACCCGTGTTCTTGTTTTGGTAAGAACTAGTGCTGATTTTTTTCTCTTGTGAATCCATTCTTTGTTAGTTGTTTCATGGTTTTAATAGTCTCTTGGTTTTCATTGATTTTCCGCTGCGAGTTGGTTCATCTTCAACCCTACCTCGAGACCCAACAGGACCGCCAGGGTCACCAATTAGAATTCCTCCAATCGCAGAGCCGACTCAGCCGGTCCTTATTGACGAGGTGGTCCGTGCAGTATTAGCAGCGCTCAGCAGGAGACTGCTTCACCGGCACCAGAGTCTGTGCATATTGCCGACGCAGTCACTACTGAGAGGCCGGGCCAGATGGACAGCCACACGTCCCAGGCTCTCAGAGATTTTTGTAGGTTGGGTACACCTATCTTTTGCGGAGGTTCAGACTCCGAGGCAATGTCATTATGGTTGGAGCGGATTACCCGCAACCTTGACACTTCTGGGATTTCTGAGGGACGTCTGAAAGTCTCTTTCTCCACCTTCCAGCTCGAGGGTGAGGCATATTATTGGTGGCAGTCTGTTCAGACCAGAGTGGGTGATGATTTTCAGCTGTTTAGTAGACTGTTCCTGGAGCAGTATTTTCCTCGATCTGTTCGAGATGATAGACACCAGCAGTTCCTGGAGCTGCGGCAGAGAGGGATGACCGTTTCTGAGTATGCGGCGAGGTTCTTATCCTTGTCCCGCTTCGCACCTGAGATAGTGCAGACTGAGGAGAGTCGTTGCAGGCGATTCGAGAGAGGGCTCACTTCATCGATTGCAGATCGGCTTATTGCTCTTAGGACTGAGGTGTACTCTACACTGGTGGATCAGGCCTTAGCTGTGGAAAGGCATTTTCGTGAGATCGCCAGGGCGCGAGATATCAGGCCGAGGCCGAGTGGGTTCCTGAGGCCGTCTGAAGGCCGCGATCCGAGGAGACAGAGGAGCTCGGGATTCTTCCATCCTCAGACTCTGTCTGGTGGGCCGAGATCGGACGGATCGGTAGCGTTGGTCGGATCTGCCTCATCGGAGCGGCCGCCAGTATGCTACTTTTGTCATCAGTCAGGCCATCGGAGCCAAGATTGTTCGAGAGACGACACGCGCCGATGTCATACTTGCGGCCAGGTCAGACATTTTGCGAGACAGTGTCCCGTCGCAGGTAGAGGGACACCAGCGCCGAGGGTCCCACAACAGACAACGAGGTCATCAGCACCAAAACATCATCAGAGGGCCCCGCAGCAGATGACTTTTCCACCACCCCCGAGAGGAGGACCTCAGACTCAGTAGGGCAGAGTGAACGCAATTGCCGGGCCCCGAGCAGAGGGACTTGATTACGATCATGAGATCGCTTAGAGCACTTGTTTACTTTTAGAATTTGGATATTATGTTTGTTGACACTTGAGTGTTACGCTTGTTGGTTTGTTATGTGCCATTTTATGTTGGAACGATATTTTGAGAACCGTTAGGCCACCCGTACCTTAACACATTGACCGGGAGTTTGAATTATCATTTAGTATCGGTGTGAGTTGAAAATGGAGTAACAGACCGTCTCATTCCTATGAACATGCCGTACTAAAAGTTCCCCTCCCTATTTCGAACGTGTTGATCGAACTTTAAGAACCGGGTTGGGGAACATCAAACGTTCATCGAATGCTATCAGCATCGGACGCCGAAACGGAGGAAGGCTACGGCCTGATCAATAGACAGTCTGACCGGTCACCAGAGATAACAGAGTGACGATGAGATCAGAGTATCGCAACGGAAGCATGGTAGACCCTTAACTCACGGCGTCGTAACATCCAGCTTCTTCTACCCTCGCTAGAAGATTTAGGTCATAAGATTTGAACCTTCGAGACGAATTTGTCTCGACATCCCGTTTAACGAGCGAAAAGTTGCACGAGTGGGTGCCGTACGTGAGAGATTGGATTAGAGTATGTTTCCTACGTCCTTCCCAGAAGGACTAATCGGTTTGTCGCCAGTTCACGAGCCACCCGGAACATGCGGATAACACTGAAAGTTAATCAGACGACTTTCCCAGCAGAGAAGAATACGGAGAACACGAACCGAGTACCAATGCATATCTCCATCAGCAAGAGAAGAACGAACGCCAAACGTCCCGCGAGTAATAAGCATAACCATTAAGTTACGCCATAGAAGTGAGAACACCTCACGTTGAAATTCGGAAACTGATAGCGGAATACGACTACCACGAGCTTCCAGGCCAGTAACTAGATGACACCGCACAAAGCATCGTATGGTAGGTCAGGTTTTGTGCCCATGAAGAAAAAAAATGAGAATTTGGAGTTGACCAGTGACTGGTCCTAATTGTGTGAAGGACGTTTGAAGATTTACGCGCCAGAGTGGGAAATACCATTCAAATCCTCGAGATTTTAATGCTTTTTGTGGACTCATTATTATGATGACTCGGGAGAAACGACCTATAAGTTGGTTGAGCGATAGTATACGAGCAGGTGTTAACGTTAAGAGAAATGTCGCGGGTTGGATAACCTTCTTAATCGATCGTAGTTGGGTGTTGATGGTTTTGGCATGGTCTAGGATTGTGGTATGTTTCGAGACGTGTCGCCTTCCAACCGAGTATCGGTGAATAATATTATTTATGTGATTGAGGTACGCCTACCTTTCCATCAGATGTGGTGAAACGAGCGGTTGTTCCAAACCCTGTAGTGGTTATGAGAACCTTTGATTGGATGATTGCATTGGTGTGTTACTTGATTGCCTTATTTGTGTTAGGTCGTGACATGACCTTATTGACGTTCCAGTGTGAACTATTCTTGTGACGTTTACTAAAGAGAAACTGAGAAGTTACATCTGCGGATGGCTCCGTCTTTATCCGACTTTCGGGTGTTTCGGTAAGACACCCATATCGAAGGAAAACTCCGGGAGAGCATGTCTAGACCAATGTCGTTTAATCCGGTGTGATACCTACACCGTTGAGGATTCCGGTTAGAGGTATTTACATCGAGGTTGTTTGTGACGGCCCGCTATCTACACCGACGCCGGATTCCAGTATAAGTTATCATGATCGTTATCTGTTATTTCTCAGTGTCTGTGGGCTAATCGACTTGTTTTGGATACGCATTGTTTCCTTGTGTTAATCTAATTTGTTCCGCGGTGAAATTGTAGTCTGTTGAGTAAGACTGTTGTCACCGCCAAGTATGGCGTTTGAGCAACTAGCGTGACCTAGTGAAGCACGATTACGTGAAGGTCGCGTAGATTTGAAAACGGTTAAAGACCGTGCAGAGCCGACAGAAGAGTTACCCAGATGAACGGCACAGACCTCTTGAGTTTCAATTGGTGATCAGATATTTCGGAGAGTGAGTCTAGGAAAGACCTTTAGCGGTTCGACCGCGACGGAGGCAAGCTGGCCCCGCAGCTTATCGTCCAGTTTGAGATCTTCAGGCATAACTAGAGCCGTTGCCTAGCGTCTCCCACGTTCCCAACTACAGAAGTGCCCCATGGATCTCGCGATGGTGAGTCTTAAACAGGATGTTCCCTGAGATGAAGACAAGAGGAGCGCGTTCATGTTAAATTTCGAGGACGAAATTCTTTTAAGGGGGGTAGACTGTAAAACCCCACGTTTTTACAAAGGGGTAATTTTGTGAAATCAGAAATGTGGGGGTAGATCTTTGCAACAAGTATTATTTGAAGATAAAATTTCGAAAAAAAGGGTCATGGGGGTCGGATCGGGCCGGGTATTGTAAGAACCGCTCCCAGTCAACGCCAGTCAAATCTGCGAAAAACAGGAAAATTTAAAAAATTTAAGCAGATACTTAGTTAAACCTAAAATTGACCCCGAGGGTCATACCGGACTTGAGTTGACCCCGATATCGACCAAAGTGAGTTCCGGGGGACTTAGGGCAACTTTCTGATCAGTTTGGGAAATGTTGACTTTTCGCTGGAAAAGTCAACCGAGCGACGTTTTGGTCCATTCGAGGACCGTTTTGGATCCAAAAAGCTTAACCGTCTTGCAGCGGTCTTAGTTGAGCCGTTTCCTTGTAGCCCGTGAAGTTTCGTAATTTCTTGGAAAAAGTGCGCGTTCGGGGCCCGAAACGTCCGAATTTTGCGAATCTGAGTGGAAAATATCAAGGAGATATTTTCCAAAAGGTGTGGGACCCACTCTCCACTTGTCAACCAGGTGGTGGTGTTAGGTTTATGGGGTGAAACAAGAAGATGAGGACATAAGGGGGGTTCGGCCATTTCAATCAAAAAAGAGAAAAAAGGGTGTTTTTAGAGAGAGAAAAGAAGAGAGAAAAAGAGAAGAGGTTGGGGAAGTTGTGACGTTTCTCGTTCATCTAGCCATTGGATCGTCTCAACGTTAGGAGAATCGAGCTCACACCGTCTTCCTCTACGGTAAGCACCAAACCGATCTTCGTTTTGTTAAGTTCAAAAATTAGGTTTTGGTTTAAAACTAGTAGTTTAGGGTTGTACTGAGGATGGGGGATCGTTGGAGACGTTTTGGATACGTTTTGGGGTGAAGAGGGACGTTTTCCGGTGACCGAGAGCTCGGAGGGAGCTCCGGCCACCATAGGGGGTGGCCGGCCAGCCATGGGGTGGCTGGCCGGAGCTAGGGCCGGCCACCACCATGGAGAGCCAGGCCCAATTTGAGCCCTAGCCACCCACGGACAAAGTTGTCCGGGTGGGGCCCACATGCTCGGGTGCTCGGGTTTCGTGTTCGGGTGGTTTAGAACATTCCCCGGGTCATTAATCCACAACCGGATCGAAATTTGGAATTAAATTGTGAAAGTTGTAATTGACGGGCTTAGAAACTTTAAACGCTAATTAAATGACTCGGAAGTCAGAAATTGAATCCGTCGAGTGCATAGGAACCCTTGAATTATTCTAAGACCGTAGAAACGAAAACGGGAATTTTCGGAGCCCGGAAGGGCGTTTCCAAAACACTGGCAGATTCGCCATGTTGGGCGAATCGGGCTTTTTCGGGTCCAATATCGACAATGTCGAGTAATTGGGGAGTTTGGGAGTGATCGACATTGTCGGGGTTACTTTTGGGCGTCAAGTTTATTAAATTCCAGTTTATGTCTGCGAACTTAAAGGTACTTAAAATTATGTTCTTTTAGATCGTGCTGCAGACAGAGGCAAGGGAAAGCTAGGCGAGTGACCGAGATCACGCCGGAGCTTATTTGTGCGCTTTTGGAGAAAGCATACGAGGTAGGGAAAAGTAGCCGGATCTCGGCCCTGACTAGGGAAAGTTAACAGTAGAAATGCATGTGATACTTGGGTGTCGTGGGTTTAGTAAGTTTATCGAACAATAGAAAGGAATGCGACACCGGGTGGTGTTGTAGGATACGGAAACGTATCGAACATTAGAAATGCATGTGACACTTAGTAGTGTCGTAGGAGCAGTGAACTTATTGATATTAGAATTACTGGAGGCATATGACCATGCCCGGAGGTTGATTGTGAAACTGTTGATATTAGAACTGCTGGAGGCATTGGTTATGCCCGGAGGTTGATTGTGTAATTTGTGTCTTGGGTGGCCATGAGAACCCGTATTACTGTTGTGTCTTGGGTGGCCATGAGAGCCCGTACTTTACTGTTGTGTCTTGGGTGGCCATGAGAGCCCGTGTTTTATTGTTGGTGTGTCTTTGGAGGCCGTGAATGCCTGTGGGGTTGTTGAGCCCGTGAGTTACTGTTGGTGTGTCTTGGGTGGCCGTGAGTGCATGTGGGGTTGTTGAGCCCGTGAGTTACTGTTGGTGTGTCTTGGGTGGTCGTGAGTGCCCGTGAGTTACTGTTGGTGTGTCTGGGGAGGCCGTGAGTGCCCGTGGGGTTGTTGAGTCCGTGTTCTACCGTTGGTGTCTTGGGTGGCCATGAGTGCCTGTGGAGTATTGAACTGGTCTTGTTGTTGTTTGTTGAACTTTGCTTGTGATTGTGATTGTGGTTGCCTGAGGTTGGAAACCCGACTTTGTGTCGGGAAAGTTGTGTGGTGTGGCTAGCCTCCCGACAGAGGTCGGGGGTAGGGGAGAGGTTGTGGGTTAGCCTCCCGACAAGGATCGGGAGAAGGATTATGAGGTTGGTGGTGTGGCTAGCCTCCCGACAGAGGTCGGGGGTAGGGGAGAGGTTGTGGGCTAGCCTCCCGGCTGTTTGTCGGGAGAAGTTTCGTGGGTTGCGCGGGTGTGGCTAGCCTCCCGACAGAGGTCGGGGGTAGGGGAGAGGTTTTGGGCTAGCCTCCCGACTGAGATCGGGAGAAGTTGCGCGACAGGTCGACCGCCTGACCTGACAGGAATTGGTTAAGGGCGAGAGAGAGAGGGGTTACTGAGCAGCTGGCGTGCGATCCTTTGTGATCTTGTTTGGTGTGCGATCCTTTATGATCTTGGGTGTTGCGTGGTTGTCTGTCGTGTCTTTGGAGGAGGTCGTCAATCGTTGTGTCAGGTCTACATTACGCGTCTGAGTGTTGAGTCGGTTGAGGAAAGTAACAGTGTGTGTGTGTCCGTCGGCTTACTTGAGTTTGGGGATAGTAGTCCCCGGTGTTGAGTTGTTGTTGGTGTTACCGGCATTGTCTGCTAAGTATGTCGTAGTCAGTCTGTTATCCGTGGTGGTGAGCGAACGCTCACCCCTAGCTGCTTTTCCGACATGTACTGTTCGCGGGACGGACTAGGTGAGCTCTCGAAGCTTGAAAAGCTAAGAGCGGGGGTCCGGGTTTACTTTTGAGTCTAGCGACGTACACTTGTATTTTGTCCGCTTGTGGGACGTACTTTTGAGTTGTAAATAACTATTTTGTGTAACTAAATGGTGATTTTAAAGTGTTTTATTTAAAATGTCTTGAAAGGTTTTATTGTTTTAAACGTTTGCGTTCCGAGTTCGGTTTTATTGAAATTGGGGCGTGACAGACACGATCAGCAACCCAAGTCGACCAGGCCTGAACAGTTTGAATGACACTTGGGCCGCGCAAGCCAGGCCAGTAGAGGCCCAATAACTCAGGCCCGAACTATTTAAGTCCGGTATACATCTTCAGAACCCTAAACCTCCCCACAACGCATCTACAGCGCCGTCCTCTCCCATTTTCTTCTCTCCCTCCGTACTCGCTCACACACGGCCGACCCACCTCCTTTTCTCTCTCATCCTCCGTTCTCCGGCCACGCCCTCGTCTCCCTCTCCCTCTCACGATCCGTTCTTCGTTCTTCAGGCCGCCGCCCCCTCGCTCTGTGACCGTACGAAACCAAGGCCGCCGCCCCGAATCTTCTTCTCCGTTCAACACACCCCGCCGCCGCCGCTCCTTCACTCTCCTTACGTCACCATCGATCCCCCTCACCGGCCGTCTCCCTGTCCTCTCTCAGAGACCGAGCCCATCTCACCCTCTTACCTCCCGAGCCCTGTCGTCGTGCCGTCCAGACGATCTCGCCGGCGAGCGCGACAGATCTGGGGACGAAATCGCCGGTGTCGTCCGGATCTGAGGCGGAATCCCCGCCGTGCTCCGCTGCCACGCCCGACGTCGCATCCTCCCTCTCGTAACCGTCGTTTGTCCTACGGTGAGCACTAACCGCGAGGCTTTGACCGCCGGCGTCTCCGCCGGTGGTCGTAATCTGTTCCGGCACCCCTCTCCCTCTTCCTTTTTTAATTATTGTCCCGAGCTTTGCGTTGGATCTGTGCAAATTGAACACCTTTTTTTGAATCGGGAAAAATTAAAGAACAAGATTTATTAAAAAGGGAAAATATTTTAAATCAAACTTAGATTGGAATAAAAGACGGGGTTTTTTGTATTGATAAACGAACTTGAAACCTCGGACGAGTAAACCGGACTTAGAACGAGAACTAAAAAGCGGAACGCTGAATCAGACCTCGGGAATCGAGCCGGAATCCGTGCATTGGGAACCGTGTCTCGGTAAATGTGCAACGGGTTCTGTGCTCGGGTGCTCGAACCCGATTCGTTGTAATCCCGCTTTTGACCGTTCATGTTTAAAGGGGAAACGTATTGGACTTACTTTGGACCGTTACCTGATCTAATCGTAAGTTTGAACTGTTAAAAACCCAGGCTTGGACTTGCCCGATAAATTGGACTTCGCCCGAGAAGACGGAGAGGAGGCTAGCCGGACAACAGTTGATAGGAGTATTTGTTCGAGGAAGACCACAAGGTAGGGAAAGTCCTAACTTCTCGAGTATTTCAATACTAGTATGCCTATTAGGTTAATAAAATCGGAAAGGTCCTAGACTTGCAATGCGAATAACTAGAATAAATGTCTTTCAATTACTAATAACCGGATGTGTCTAGTAAGCATGCTTAGGACGTGAATCACTAGTGTAGCTCGCTTTCAATACTTGGGAATTGATTTACTGGTAGAGAGGCTGTGATGAGCCCTCGGATTAGTTGTGTTAGATTCACATGCTTTGTTTGCTAGTCATAGGATAAGCAAGAGCTAATGAAACTAGATCGAACGTATGCTTGAATGTTTGAATGTTGAACTTGAATGCTTGAATCATTGGTTGATTGATCGAATGCTTAAATGATTGAATGGTTGATCGAGAATGACTGGTTGTGCTAAGGAGGCACTATCAGGTGATCTATTGATCGGTGGAGAGCAAGTGGTAAGTAAATGGTAAGTGTAATTGTGGGTAGGAATTCCGTGTGGTGTGTATTGATGAATATGTGAATTTCTGAGTATTGCTTGAGTGATCCGGCGGGATATTGGTTGTGGACCCTACGGGGCATTGTTTAATAGATCCTGCGGGATATTGATTAGGGGACCATGCGGGGCATTGGTCGGTTAATCCTGCGGGATATTGATTAGGAGACCCTGTGGGGCATTGGTCGGTTAATCCTGCGGGATATTGATTACGGGACCCTACGGGGCATTGGTCGGTTAATCTTGCGAGATGTTGATTGAGTATGGACCCTGCGAGGCATTGGTTGGTTGATCATGCGGGACGTAATGGTTTACCCTGCGGGGAATGGTTGCTTATTGATTTACCCGAGTGTATGTGTCCTACGGGAGCATTACCTTGGTTCCCTATGACATATGGTCATTTGGGGGCATTTCCGAGAATCCCGACGATAAGCGTCCCTCAGGGATTGTTTCCGGTGGCCTCGATGTATGTGCCTCCTCTATACCGAGGGAAAATCCGACATAACACAAGGACTATTGTGGATCGGGGTATGAGACCCGATATGACACAAGAACCTAGTGTTCCGGAGTATTGAGATTGAAGTTGCTAAACGTAATATTCACTTGCTTTCATTTTAATGGTTATCAGATACTTGCAGTACTTTCCCTTTGATTTCTCATAATACCGTTATTCTTAAGAATTGAGTATTATTTCCTTTTTAGTCTTTTCATAGTATGTTATTGGTTAATGGCATTAACTGCATATTGTGCGACCGTGCTAAAACCCTTTCATTACCAAAATGAGGATAACCTGTTTATGATTTTCTCTACTGAGCGTAAGCTCACCCCTATTTGTTTTATCTGTTGTTTATACAGGCGTGATTGATGAGTAGTGGGCTCGAAGCTCGGGAGCTTCCGGAGAGTCTGGGCTTGTTTAGAGACGTCTTGGTCATTGTATTGAACCTCATATTTTATTTGCTTATTCGGAGTTTAACTCTTATTACAGTTTCGGAAACCATTTTATCGAGTTATTTGATTGGAGTTAAACTTTGAGGCTTACTATTGTTGAAAGGTTGCGTTTTATGTTATTATTTTATTCTCAATTCAAGTCACGTTTCGAGTCCGACCAAAATCGGATTTGGGACGTGGCATAAATCTTAATCTAGTTATTATCATGCCTTTCACCAACCGCTATCTACAGCCACCCTTATTTCCTCCTACTTTTCGTTTTTTGTCCTCAAAGGAGAAAAGGCAATTGGCTAATAAAACACAATAAGGGAAAGATTCAACTTCAATATTTACCATTTACCTTGTTCTGTCTTTCTCTCTCAACCAGACGCTTGCATTGCCGACACTCCAAGCTACATCATGCATGTTTGTTTTCTTACCCTTCTACTTTTAATATTAATTTATTGCAAATAGAGATTATCTTTTTATTCCGAGTTCATGTGTGGACTGTCGGTGAGCTGTGTGTTCCCAACATGCGCTCGAGACTTTCCCTAAAACCAATACATGTGTACAACCCCCTCTCCTAACAAAAGGCTTTCAGATTTGCTCTCTAATTTTGACTAAATCTCAACTCAAGATCCACCAAACTCGTTTAGTCAGCTAAATTTACCCTACAAGAACGGGAAGTTAGGGATGGGCAAAAAAAAACCGAAACTGTTGAAACCAACGACCACCAACCGGAAACCGCACCGGAGAACTCAAAATAGGATCACCAGCGGTATTTTCGGTGGAGAGACGACCAAACCGGAATGTTAAAGGTTGGTTGCTGGTTCTTGAAGCGTCAAACCATTGGTTAACCAACCGGTACTGTTCATCATATACATGTGGCTTCAAAATAGCCATTGATCTGATATAGATGAATGGCGCATGAGTACTTTTCGGTGTCACACGGATTGCCAACATAGAACACAATGACTTATATGTACCTTTTCGTTTGTTTTAGAGAGTGTAGTAATATGGTTTGGCTTGAAATAAAAATCTGTTTATGGTTATTGGTATCCAAATATGTACTTGCATGTAGTAAAATGGTTGATTGGTTAAAACCACTAACCAACCGGATAGTGAACTGGTTGGTTTTTCTATAAAAAATTGATTTTTGGGTTGGGGCTGGTTCCAAAATATGTCAAACCAAAAATATCGGATTAAGTTCGTGAAGGGGTCCATTGGGTGGTTAACCACCCAATGCCCACCCCTACGGGAAGCTAGAGAAATTATTCGGGAACATTATTAAAAGAATGAATGAAAACAGATACTATTATACACATTTTTCACACCGGGAACAAAAAAAAAGAGTGAGGAAAACCGAACTCATTTTCTCAGAGTCAATATTTTGCACACAAATAAGAAGCAAAAGCAGATCGACTTGATACACAAACTTAAACAAGAGGGCGGCAAAATGGTCTCACCTACCAGACATTCACTTATTTCTTCTACTATAGTTCATTTATTTATTCTCATGCGTGCCTGTTTTATACGATACACTAACATCACACCCCATTTAATCATGTTTATGTGGTCATTATTACAACTAGGTGCGGACACCGCGCGATGCGTGGTTGAAGCCGGAATTTTTTTTGTCTGTAGCTCCATGTTATCGAATGGGATAATAATGGTGGATGGTTGTATGTGATACATTAAACATGAGATGAACGGGGAAAAACAATTTCCTTGGAGATGAAAGGTCGGGTGGCATCGGTTTGCAAGAACGACGATTTTTTGGGAATGACCGTTTGACATGTACTAATCACTTATGAAAAAATATACATGTTGAATATTGTTTGAGAAAAGAAGTAAAGTAATTAAACATTAGATGTTATATGAAAATTGTACATGAATTGTAGGTGAAGCAATCTATGTTGTGTCTAAATTAAAATCGTCAATGTGTTGTGTATATGGCAGTCTACTTGTTGTTTGATAAATTTGTCTCATTCACGATGTGTTTTGATGATAATATGTTTTGTTTCCAGTTGATGTATGGTTTTAAATTTTAAGTGAGATGGTGAGAATTATAACCATGTAGGTTGCTAAGTAGCAAAACAAGTGACTGAATATACAGGGATAGAGATTGGTAGTTGGTTAATCAAACATTGATCAAAGGTCCAAAGCAATCTCTTTACTCTGTATAGGCATTCGATTTTCTGTCATGACCTCTTCTGTTGTGCCATTCACACCAGGTGAACGTCCAAGGAAAAGAACTGGTTGAGCATCTGCTGAAAAGTGCGAGCGGAGAGCAACAACCTTTGGATGGTCAAGGCCAACATAAATCATATTTGAACCACAAGACGAAAAGTTAAGAGCATCTGCAAAATGGGAAGTAATGAAAGTCAGCAGAGGAGGGTATGAATCGCAGAAAAAATGAAATTGACATAAGGTAGAAGGTGACAATGGAAAAAAAATGAGGGAGAAACGAACCAACATATTGCTTGACAGTCATTGAGGTGAAAACAACAATGACTGGAGACGTTGCGGTACGGATATTGTGTGTTGCTACAAATGTTTCATCATGTTCTTTCGAAAGGGTAACTCTAATCTTTCCAGACCTACAATGCAAAGATGTATGTGAATCTAGAGTCGAAACAAATGCTTGGGAAAATGCGGGTGTAGAGCAAAAAAAACAAAGGAAAGAAAAGAGCGAGTCTGAGTACATACGATTCACATAAGAGTTCCAAGTCACGTTTCTTATGGTTTCCAGTAACTACTTCAAGTTCTCCAACAGACAAAAGACATCCAACAACATCTGAAACAAACCGAGAACATATCCAAGGCAGGAAGATTAAAAAAGAAAAAAAAAAGATTAAAAAAAACTGAGTGTAGTGAAAACCTGTTAAGTAAGTAACATTTCCAGTCCTCTCAATAATAGTTGCATGTGAAGCAAACTGGAAACCATGCAGAGGGATTGTGGGTGTTGCGATCTCTATTTTTTTCACCTTTGTGATCATTGTGAAAGACATCCTGAATTTTGTGTCAACAGGACGGTATTTCCCAGTCACTGCAGCTACCTTGAAGTTCTTGATGGAATAGACACACCCGGCAGTCAGAAGATGACGGAACCGACGATCCATGCCAGCCTTTACCTGACCCCACATAGGGGTGCCCTGAAACAAAGAAAACAGTCAGAGGATAACCTAGGAAAATAAATACAGCGTGGAAACAAAAAGTAGTAGTTAAACCTCATCATCAACCAAAATCATATCCATACTGATCAGGGTGTCGTTTTTGACGTTCTTTGCATCCCAAACACGTGTGACACGAACTTGAATCGGGATTGAACCGGAAGTAGTATCAAGGCTCCGTAGGGATACAAAGTCCATGGTTTGAGGGCTGGCGGAGAACAAAAAATGAGCAAGAACCGGAGAAAAAAAAGGTCATAAACTATTAGTTAACTAATCTAATGAAAAGTTTGGGTGTCATTCCAAAAACACACCCTACTTACCAAACTTTTTTATCACAACCTTCATCAACCAGTTTTATTTATTGATATAAGGACTTACTTAAAAATGTGAAAAACTCATCCAAATAAAAAATATGAATTGCTTCACTAACAGATAAAAGTGATCTTATAAGAAGATGCAAAGGTTTTACATTACATAATAATGGATCTTGTAGAGCACAAAATAAAAATATCCAGTATAAGTCTATTTGTCATTGATTACTAAGGCACCCATGGCCATTGTACTTCTATTCCTCATTGAATAAAAAAGTTCTTTGAATAAATCGTTCGGACAATCAAGAGCAATTTGTTTTTTGTTGTGTTTTTCTCAATCAAAATGTACTATTAGAATAAGATCAAGTTGATGAATTGAACAAAACCCAGAGAACAAAATAAAGTGAAAAAAAAAACTCATATCATAGATTTGCTAGTATCTGGTTAATTGATATTCAAATTCATAATATGATGACAAGAACAATAGAACAACACTGAGGCAGAGGAACAACGAAGAATGAGACATAATTTTTGTTTTCTTGAAGAGCATAATTAAATAAGTTTAACCAATCAAACTGCGGTAGTAGAAGAAAAAAATTAGACGCAGGAGAAGACTTTAAGTTGACAATTACAGTTTACCATCGTATATGACAAATCAATATGAAACAGATGATTATCAAAAAAAATATATATGAAACAGATGACCCATCTCATTCCCAAACATTAATTTTGCAAGAAATATCAAACTAACACAAGTATGTAAAATTTTATTCAATTAAATAGGAAGTAGTCCATAGAGAATAACCTTATCTCATTAGCATCCTGGTAGAAGACTTAAAATGCAGAGACCTAAACTAACACAAGTATTGTCACGCCCCAATTTCAGTAAATCGAACTCGGGACGCGAACGTTTTAAAAACATAAAAACACTTGAAACCTGTTTTCATTAAACCACTTTAAAATACCAATTTAGTTCAACAAAATAATAATTACAACTTAAAACACGTCCCAACAAGTGGACAAAAACGAGGTACACGTCACTAGACTCAAAACACCCAGAAACCCGCTTCAAGCTCTTCAAGCTTCAGAAGCTCACCTAGTCCGTCCCACGAACAGTACCTGTAGGAAAAGCAGCTAGGGGTGAGCGTTCGCTCACCACCACGGATAACAGACTGACTACGGCAAAATTAGCAGACAAGCAGGTAACACCAACAACGACTCAACACCGGGGAACACCATCCCCAACCCAAGTACTCTAACTGAACATACACCCACTGTTGCCTTCCCTGACCAACTCGACACCCTGACACGTAAAGTAGACCCGACACAACCATTGACGACCTCTTCCAAGGACTCAAAAGAAAGTTACGCAACACCAAACAGCATCACAAGGGATCACACCCCAAACAAGATCACGAAGGATCGCACACCAAACAAGATCACAAAGGATCGCAAACCAGCTGCCAAGAACGCCCTCCCGGGACTCTAACCTGGTCAGGCCAACCCAAGAATACTGCAACTTACCGGGACTCTAACCCGTAAGCCAGCCAAAGTATGCGTGCAACTTACCGGGACTCTAACCCGTAAGCCTGCCAAAGTATGCTCACAAACCCAAACCACACACGCGCGGCCAGGACCCCTTTATTGGCGGGCGGGCCCCCTACCCCGTCTGAACATGCAGACGCGTGTGATCGTGGACCCCCATTTCATGAAGCGGGCCCCCAACCTCAAGTAACCACAAACACAATCACAATCACAATCACAATCACAAGCAGGTTCAACAACCAGTAACAACACAGAATCAACACTCACAGGCACTCATGGCCACCAAGACACCCATAGTAAAACTCGGACTCAACAGCCCCACAGGCACTCACGGCCTCCCAAGACACACCAACAGTAAAACACGGACTCAACAGCCCCACAGGCACTCACGGCCTCCCAAGACACCAACCATGAAACACGCTTGCAACTTACCGAGACTCTAACTCGTAAGCCAGCTAAAGAAAGCTTGCAACCCCCCGAGACTCTAACTCGGTCAGGCCAACCAAAGACACCAACCTTAGTACACGACTCTCAAGACCGCCCAAAACACCAAAGGTATAGACACGGATTCAACAACCCCACGGGCACTCATGGCCATCCAAAACTCAACAATAAAACACGCTTGCAACTTATCGAGACTCTAACTCGTAAGCCAGCTAAAACACCAACCATAAAGTACCGGCTCTCATGGCCACCCAAACACGAATAATAACACGGGCTCTCATGGCCACCCAAGACTCAACAATAATAATACGGGCTCTCAAGGCCACCCAAAACTCGACAATAATACACGGGCTCTCAAGGCCACCCAAACACCAAACACACAATCAACCTCCGGCTTAACCAAAGCCTCCAACAGTCCTAATATCAACAGTTTCTCAATCAACCTCCGGGCATGGTCATATGCCTCCAGTACTCCTAATATCAATAAGTTCACAAACAACCTCCGGGCATGGTCATATGCCTCCAGTAAATTCTAATAACGCTAAGTTCTCTGCTCCTACGACACTACTAAGTGTCACATGCTTTTCCAATAATTGCTAAGTTCCCGTAACATGCATTTCTAATATTCGCTACATTCCCGTATCATGCTTTTCTAATATTTAAATAAACCTACTCAACCCACGACACCCCGGTGTCACATGCAATTCTACTGTTAACTTTCCCCAGTCAGGGCCGAGATCCGGCTACTTTTCCCTACCTCGTGCGTGTTCTCCCAAAAGCCAAACCACGAGCTCCGGTGATGATCTCAGTCACTCAGCCAGCTTTCCCTTGCCTCGGTCCGTGGCACGATCTAAAAGAACACAAATTAAAGGCACTTAACTACTCGCAGGAATAAACTGAAAACCATTAAACTCGATGCCCAAACTTAACCCCGACAATGTCGATCACTCCCAAACTTCCCAATTACTCGACATTGTCGATAAAGGACCCGTAAGGGCCCGATTCGCCCGACATGGCGAATCTGCCCGGGTTTTGTTAATTGCCTTCCGGGGCTCCAAAAGCCCCCGTTTTCGTTTCTACGGTCTTAGAATAGTTCAAGGAACCCAATATACTTGCCCGAATCGAATTCCGACTCCCGACTCAATTAAATGACGTTTAAAGTTTCTAAACCCGATAAATTACAACTTCTCCAATTTAATTCCAATTTTCGATTCGGTTTAGGATAAATGGTCCGGGGAACGTTTTAAACCACCCGAACGATAAAACCCGAGCACCCGAGCACGTGGGCCCCACCCACATTACTTGGGCCGTGGCCATAGGGTTTCAAAGAGGCTCGGCCACCATGGTGGTGGCCGGCCCTAGCTCCGGCCAGCCACCTCCTATGGTGGCCGGCCACCCCCCATGGTGGCCGGGGCTTCTCCCGAGCCCCCGGTCGCCGGAAAACGTTCAATTTAAACCTCCAACACCTCTAAAACGTGCCCAACAATTACCCCAACACCAAAACCACCTTAAACTAATAGTTTCACCCAAACCCTATCATTTGAAAACTATCAAAATGACGATCGGTTCGGTGCTTACCCAAGAGGAGAACGAGGGGAAGACAATTGCTCTTCGTCTTGAGACGATCCAAGGGTTGGATACTCTTCAAACCCTAGCTTTCCCTCTCTTCCTTCTTCTTCTTCTTCTCCTTCTCTCTCTAAACCCTCTCTTCCTTTCTATTTTAAATAAACTAACTCAAATTCTATTTTTTTTCTTCTTTTAACCCTTAATTTCGGCCACACCTCTCCTCCACACCTTTTCCCCCCAAAACTAACACCACCACAAAGTGGACAAGTGTCAAGGTGGGTCCCACACCTTTTGGAAAATATCTACTTGACATTTTCCAATCAGTTTCGCGAAAAACGGACGTTTCGGGCCCCGAACGGGCACTTTTCCCAAGAAATTACGAAACTTGACGGGCTACAAGGACATGGATCAACTAAGACCGCTGCGACGACGGCTAAGCTTTTCGGATCCAAAACGGTCCTCGAATGGACCAAAACGTCGCTCGGTTGACTTTTCCAGCGAAAAGTCAACATTTCCCAAATTGATCAGAAAGTTGCCCTGAGTCCCCCGGAACTCACTTTGGTCAATAACAGGGTCAACTTAAGTCCGGTATGACACTCGGGGTCATTTTAGGTTCACTTAACTGTCAGTCTTAAAAATTTTAAATTTTCCTGTTTTTCGCAGGTTTGACTGGCGTTGACCGGGAGTGATTATTATAAGTATGTCCATCTTATGCATACAATTCACTAAGTCAATGGAAAACATAATATTCCTATTATTCTTGTAACTAAACTATTAAACATAAACTTCTCATGAGATGAACAAATCCTATTTTTTTGCTAGATAAATTATGAATTGTTTGTTTATATTTTTTGAAAAATGTACATAGAAAAATATGCATTTGAAGTAAAATAAAGAGTTAATAGAAAAGTTAAAAAGATGCATCTATGCACAACTTCATCTCAGAGAAGGCTGAAACAACCTTTATTTTAGATCTGTTATATGCATTCATTGACAACAACAACAACAACAACAAAAACAAATCATAAATTGGACAAACGCTTTAAATGTGCTTTTTTCATGAAAATAAATCAGAGTTGGACCATTCTTGTGCAATATAACCAATATTTCAAATGTCTTTGATTGTTGAGATTGAGAGAAACAACTTGAATGTCAATCTCTTGATTTCTTTGTCATACTTGCATTTTTTTTCCTCAAAACTGAAATAGTTAAAAAAAACACCAAATATCATAACGCTACCACCTTGAAGAGAAGAACTTAGAGCAAGAGCTCAAGTAAACTTAGTTTTCAGATAATAGAATAACACTATATAACTCAATTCATCTTAGATGCTCCATAATCATAGTTAGCTTCAGAACCTTAAAATATGTAAGATACAACTCATGCATGAAATTAGCATACCAAAAAATAGACTCAGAACAAACAATTAAATAAGAATGAACAATATGCCCTAACTATATCTGTCCAATTGATCTAAATTTATGATCACATGCCTATTACCCTTGCTGACCCTGTTGTGGATTGGGGCCCTAGGCCTTTTAAATTCCTCAATGCCTGGATTGATCATCCCTCTTTTTATCAAGCTGTAAAAGATTTTTGGATGAGTTTGGCCATCATTGGGGAGCCTCAGTACATCATCTGGCAAAAATTGAAACTACTCAAGATCTTTTTAAAAGAGTGGAATGTTAGGGTGTTTGGCTGGCTAGAGAAAGATATTGAAAGCATCAACATGGAGATTAATGATCTGGATGGGCTTTGTGAAACCAGAACACTTTCTGATGCTGAAAGGGCCACGAGAGGTCAGTTGGGGGTTGTACTCATACAGAAACTAAAGTCTCTTTCAAAAGTCTGGAGACAGAAAGCTAGGCACAAATGGCTCAGAGATGGGGAGAGGTGCACTAAATTCTATCACCTTTTGGCTAATTTTGCAGGTCTTAGGAAGAGAATTTCTCAAATTTGGGATAGGGAGATTTTGCTCACTACTCCCTCTCTTATTAAGGCTGCTGCTAAAGAGCATTTTGCTGCTAGATTTGAGAAGACATCCTTAGTCATCCTAGACTTATCCTCTCTTCCTTTCAAGGCTATTTCTTCTGCTAAAGCTATTTTCCTTGAAAGGCCTTTTACAGATGCTGAGATTTTTTCAGCTGTCATGGATTGTAATGGTGAAAAAGCCACAGGGCCTGATGGCTTTACACTAAAAATTTCCCAACATTGTTGGGATTTTTTACAAGCTGATGTAACACTATTTTGTCACCACTTCTTCCATACTGGGCAGTTGGGTAAAGGCTTAAACTCTTCTTTCTTCACTTTGATCCCTAAAGTCCAGAATCCCTTATCTTTTGAAGACTTCAGACCTATTAGCTTGGTTGGTTCTGTCTATAAAATCATCTCCAAATTATTAGCAGCTAGATTGAAGACAGTAATTGACACACTAGTGAGTGTTGTGCAATCAGGGTTTATAGCTGGGAGACAGATACTTGATGGGGTTCTAATTGCTACTGAACTCCTACACTCAGTAAAAGCATCAAAGGAAGAAGTGTTAATATTAAAAGTTGATTTTGAGAAGGCCTATGATTTTTTAGACTGGGGTTATTTGGATAATATACTTCTTACCATGGGATTTGGATCTGTTTGGAGGAATTGGATGGTTTCTTGTTTCCAAGCTTGGTCCTCAGTGTTGATTAATGGCTCTCCTTCATTGGATTTTAGCTCACTAGAGGTCTGAGGCAAGGGTGTTCACTCTCCCCTTTACTCTTTGCCTTAGCTGCTGAAGGTTTCCATCAAATTCTTCAACAAGGCATAATGGCTGGTAATTTTGTAGGCATTGTTTGTGGAGCACAAGGTCCTATGATCTCTCATTTACAATTTGCAGATGACACTTTGATCATGATTAAAGCCAATCCTCTACATGTTCATAATCTCAAGACATCTCTCAAAGCTTTTCAGTTAGCTTCTGGCTTAAAAATTAACTATCACAAATCAAAGGTGGTCCTCCTCAATCCTTCTTCAATGACTGTGGAAGAAATTTCTAGTTCTCTGGGGTGTGAGGCTACTACACTACCCTTAGACTATCTGGGATTTCAACTTGGAGCTAATCCTAAGAGGTATACAACTTGGCTCCCTATCAAATCCTCCTTGTCTTCTCTTCCCCTGTACTATATGTCATTATTCAGGGTTCCTAAGAAAGTTCTAAAGGAAATGGAAATGTGGCAGAGAAAATTTCTTTGGAATGAATCAATTACAAAGAAGGTATTACACAAAGTAAGGTGGCAGTTAGTTTGTTTACCAAAAGATAAGGGAGGTCTGGGTATCAAGAGTCTTTATGTCATGAATTCTGCCCTCTTAGCCAAATGGTGGTGGAAATTTGTTGTGGAGACAGAGTCACTATGGAAAAAATTCCTTTGTGCAAAGTATGGCTGGAGCCCTGATGATTGGAATCTATCCAATATAAATATAACCTCAAGTCAAAAAATTTTAAGTCATGTTCAATCACTTCTCTCTGATCCCAAGTTCAGCAGTGCAGTTGGTTATTCTGGATTAGAATGGTTTGTGGTAAATGGTTTGAGAGTGGATTTTTGGGATGACATCTGGCTCCTTGATGCTCCCTTAAAATGTATTTTCCAAAGATTATACCATCTGTGCATACATAAGAAGAACAAGGTGGCTTTTTATTGGAATAATGGGGAATGGCTTCTAAATTTCAGAAGGAGATTGAGGGGTTGGGAAATTGGTCTTTTTAAGACTCTATCAGACCATCTAAATTTGTTCACATTACAAGATGCTGGCCAGGACAAAGTGGTCTGGAAAATTCAAAATTCTGGTTTTAAAGTGAGAAAAATGTATACTTTATTGGAGGATAATGATCTACAGGATAAACATTGGGCAACTCTTCTTTGGTCACCCACCTTGCCTCCCAAGATCTCTACTTTTACTTGGTTGGCTTGTCACAATGCAATTCCCACAAAATTATTCTTGGACAATAGAGGCTTAAATTTGGAGTTGAATGATACACTATGTCCTTGGTGCAGTTTTGACTTTGAAGAAGTTAATCATCTCCTCCTCTCATGCCATAGAACTTGGCTAGTTTGGTCAGAAATTCTATCCTGGTGGGGCTTCTTTGGGGTTTTTTCCAATGATATCATCAGTTTCCTCTACTCTTGGGAGTCTTTATGCCCACCTGCCTCTCACACTCAATGGGAAAATATTTGCTACATTACATTTTGGCATATCTGGCTAGCAAGGAATGATTTAATCTTTAACAATACTCTCTCTACCCCTTCAAGCATCTGCAACAAGATTAAGAGTTATAGTTTCAACCTGGAGTGGACTCTTTTCTCTAAATATTTGCCCTTCTCTTTCTCTAATTGGGCTGAGTTTCCTACCACTTGCACTAGAAAGAAGAAAGCTTCCAGCTTGGCCCTGTGACTGGTGGCTGTCACTTTTCCCTCTCTATTGGTGCTGATATATTTTTTGGAATTGGGATTTATGGGTGGTTTGGGACTGGTTGGGGTTTGGTGTAAGGATTAGGCTTTTGGTGAGGTATTAGAGTCTCATTGGGATTAGACTAAGTGCATCTTTGTGTGTGGTTTTATTTCTCACCTTTTATATCTTTTTTTTACTTTGATCTGAGTGGGGGTAGTTCTAAGTATTTTGAGGGTTTTTATTTCTTTCACTTGACACTTGCAGGTTTCATTGTTTTGTTTACATCTTGCAAGACTCCTTGCTGGTGGTTTTGAACTCCATTACCTTTTTGGGGATTTTTTGTTGATCTGCATAATTCTGCAGGTCCATACAGTGAGGTTTTGGAAGCAACAAATTTAGTGGATATTATCCCTTGCATGACACTTCATTGCTGCTGGACAATTCTGAATTTTACTCTTGGGGATAATCTGTGAGCTACACTGGTTTGGGACTTTTGTGGCCAAAGGGATACATCACAGGCTTCACTTGGTGGCTGCCAAATTCTGTACACAGGAACTGAGTTTGTGGACTAAAATGGGTGCACCTGACTTTCTTTGGGTTCACACATTACTGGTGTTTTGTTTTTGCAGCACAAGCATCTGGTTTAACTTGGGTTTAGGGGTTGTATCTACAACTCATTGATGTATTTTGGGATGTTTTCTTGGTTTTGTACTTGGTCATAAGTGCTTGGTAATTTAGGGGGAAAGGTGGGTAATGAGATTTTAAAGGGTTGTTGGGTGTCTTGGGGCACAAGTCATCGGTTAGACTAGTTTGGGTTCATCTTTGTTGTATCTTCTTGAGGGCTAGTCCCTTGCCCTTGTTTTCTATTTCAAAAACAAGGTCCCAATAAAGAAAAATTTGCTGATAAAAAAAAAGCACAAAGGAGAAACATTATGAAGAAAGAATGGTAATCGATGAGTAAATTGCATCTTGATAAGTAAATAATTCTTAGGACCTTTGAACAACCTGATTCATATGACATGTAATGTGTTTTTGAAAAAAACTACAATCAGCTAACTCACACCAATCAAGCTACCATCAAGTATGATTCAGAAACAACCAATGATGATGTGTGTCAAGAAAAACCATGATTCTCATTTCATATAACACTTCATGAAAGATGGGCTAAAAATTACTCCCAAACCAACAATTATTTATGTCAAGAGAGACCCACTATAGAAGCATTGCATTGAACAAAAAAAACATAAAACAATATAATAAGTAGGTCCCCATTAAAGACTATATGAAAGTGAGAAGTGAAAAACTCATCCAATACTTATCTACCTGTAAATAGGCTAGCATACCCTTAATTCTGCATAGTAATTTATCTAACATATCAATGAGATTTTAAAACTAAGTTTAAGAGAACTGGCCAACTACGAACAACAAGAACAACAATATGTAAAGAAAGTACATGCTCTATGTGTCCTTGGGGAAAACGGAATACACAGTCTCACCTGTCAAATGGGGTAACAGTATCAACAATAATAGCATGGTAACGATATCCCCAATTATAGTGTCAGCAACCAAAGTTCACCAATATATTTAATTGGCACACGAAATAAAGCCAAGTCTGAATCTTAAAAACATCCAACCTACGGAGCATAAACTAGACAGACCAATAGTACATGGCATCTACCTTAAAATCTCAGTGTTCATGGTTGAATACTTCCATTATTTCCTAAATGATGGGGATCAAGACCAGCTATATACGCAAAGCCTAAACTGTTAATCAAAGAGGTGAAACCCAAAATCTCATGAAGAATCACGTGCTCAAATAATTGATTAGCTAATAAATTAATGGTTAATAAAGCATAACCCAAGTTGAGAAAATACAAAATAAACAAAGACAAAACAATCAAACAGTTGGATATTTTTTTTCAAACAATCAACAACCCTAAAATAAACATACCCAAGTCATCAAAACCCCATCAAGAGCAGCACCTGATCTACCACCGTTCAATTACAGAGATCTCTCATACCAAAATTGAACCCATACAAATCAAGTAAAAGATCTGGAAAAAAAATCGAGAGAAATGCACAAAAGGAGAAAGGAAAGTTACCTGCAGCAGAAATGGATGACCTGAGCTATGAAGATGAGGTGGGCTATGAAACTGAAATCAAAGTTGCCAATATATACACGATGGTAGGGAGGAAATCTGTAAAACTCAACAACCATATTTGTGGCTTTCAAAATTGAAAAACGAAGAGAGATTTGAGCCGAAATATGTTGAGCGAGGAAGAGTGGGCACCTTGGCAAGCGCTTGATTCTGCCGGATTCTACTGAACAGATTAAGCCGAAATATGTTGAGCGAGGAAGAGTGGGTACCTTGGCTTATGTGGCTTTCAAAATTGAAAAGTGAAGAGTGCCTATATGTTGAGCGAGGAATACAGGTTTTTGGCAAAATCAGGGCGCCACGTCAACTGCCACATAAGTAGTTAACTATTTTATTATATATTATATGATTATCTACACTCCATATAGGAACAACATGATCCTGATCATACAAGATATCTATAGAAAGCTTGACCTTCATAGGAACTTTTAAGATCCGTAGCTCGATCTGAATAGCAAACAAAAAAAACAAGGTTATGGCTGAACATAAATTCTGGTCTACATCAAAAATCCACTGCCAAATAGAGAATGCCACAAAAACAAATATGTAGGCAGTACAACTGGAATCACAATGAAACTCTACCAAGAAAACAGACAAGTTATATCTCCAGCCAAAATCTAATCAGTCACAAGTTCAAATGAATACAGATAAATATGCGCCTATCCATGGAATACATGTCGTCACGGCTACAGACCGTAGCAAATAAAATAGGGATAATTGTTCAAAACTACCCTAAAGTTTCGTCCACAAACGAGTTGATGCACAAAGTTTCGTCCACACTGTGTGGCTACCCTAAAGTTTTGTCTACAACTTTTTTAGTTTTGATGTTACATGGATGTTCAAAATGATGGTCTGGGGCCTCTGGGCAGTGCTTCCCGGATTGAATAGAAGCGTGGACAAAACTTCAATGCACCCACAAAAGCGTGGACAAAACTTCAGGGTAGCCACACAGCGTGGACAAAACTTGTGCATCAACTCATTTGTGGACGAATCTTTAGGGTAGGTTTGGACAATTATCCCAATAAAATAAGTGCTGCTATAAGAAGTTAATCACAACTAGTTTCACCAAAATTAAAACATACCACCTCAATTGTGGCTATAACTATTTCACAAAGGAAGGATTGTCTGGTTGCTTTTCTGGCATAGCATTACTGAATGCTGGATGCTGACAGTATGTCTCGCTCAACCTGGATAAAATAGGGAACTCACTCTGCACAAGTAAATACAAAACAATAACTAATCCACAGGTGCAAATAGAGGAACTTCACACCCTAAAAATTAGAAAGAATAAAATGATATGGAGATTGGTGCATGGCCTAACAAGGCCAAGACTGACTTAATGTTGAGTGCTCTTATCATTTAATTGTGAAATGACTATCATTTAATGGGAGGTCAGTTTAAGAGGTACAACATACTAAGTAAATATTTAGAAAAGAAGTTTGGAAATCAACAGATAAAAGGAAACCCCAGCCCGACCCTAAATTATATCAATTACATAACTATGATACACTAATTGCCAGCACATAACACCTACCATGTCAACACTGAACCTGTTGATTGCTCCATCAATTTGGGGTGCTATAAAACAATCTGCCTGCATATTGTAATTAAGAATTTGTCACAATTCAGGTAGCACTCTTAACAACACTAAGCTAGCAGACGCTCTTCCGAAGTGCACAAATGCGATGCAATAAGCATCTAAAATAAGCAAGCTAACGTGCGCATAATTCATAGAGGTCAGTTGAATGCATAAACATCGTCATATTCTTGTGTCAGTAACTAGTTTATAACTAGGAAAGTAAAACTTTGTCTGGTCTTTATTGGGTTCTAGAACATAGAGCAACACCTACATGATTCAGTAGAGATTAAACTTACTAAATAGAGGAACTTCAAGGAATGTTTGGTATACTAATGAGCAATGACCATTTCCTTTGGCTATAAGTCAGCAAGAATACAAAGAGGAAACAAACCATGAAAGCGTCATCTCCTGTTGCATATTTCCCAGAATAGTCTTTTAACAGCTTCTCAAGTGCTGAAACAAAATAAAAATATTTATAAGTAGAAGAAAAAAAACTCAACCGTGAAATCTTGTTCAGGGATGATGTACAATCACACCTTATAAACAGAGTGCATGTGCTGACAAACTTGGCAAAATAAACCTTACTTGCATGGAAAATTTGTTCAATTGTTTTTCCATTTCTCAGCCCTTTGCAAATTTCCAGTTCAAATGGATATAGGACTAGGTTCTATATGGATTAGCTTATAAATCATAACATTTTTAATCTTAGCCTTTTCTGTACATGGATTTGGAGAAAGGGATTGTTTGAGGATAACTGAGATAAAACTTACCTTCAAAGCCCTTCCCGATGTGATATCTAACCCAAGTAAGCTTCTCATCAGAACTAACTTTTTCCTCAATATACTTGTGTTGAAAGTGCAAGCAGCAACACAATTAAACATGTTATGATCAGACACCTCATGTCTAGCAATGAAATGGATGAATAGAAGTGACATCACCAACCATAAACATACAAGTACACCTAAATTCTGAAGAGGCTGTATGCTTGAGGAAACAATATTTGCAGCCTAAAATTTCATGGCAATAAAAAGTATACTTTAGAAGAAAACGCCATATATAGATGCAAATATTTAAGGGAGCTGAGTGAGCATAGAAGCTCAGATAGATTTTAGGATCAAATAAAATTTCACCTGGTAATTAATGGCTCTTTTACGAAGGTCAGAAGGCAAGATTGGATTCTGGGGATACTTCAAAACCGAGACTGTTCTAAATAAAAGAAAATGACATGAGATTTAAATAGGAGCCACAGAGGGAGTGAGCAAATAAACACCATTAAGATGGCAAAAGAGTCTGCAATAACAACATCCCCATCTACCAGCACAGGTACATAACCAATTGGATTGAGCTTTCTGAACTCTGCACATCAGGGAAAAACAAGAAATAAGCAATAGAAAGAAAGAAAGAAGCACGAACGTGGGAAGGAACTCCTCCCGATGTTTGATAAGCAACCAAAACCAAGAAACCCCGATTAATATCATGGAATGATTGTAATGATGATTTATGAGTATAAACATAATCATTAATTATACAAGCATCTTACTCACCTGGACTATGTTGTTCTCCCTTTAACAAGTTAACCGCTATGTACTCGTAATCCAGACCTATAAGTATAACAATGTTTTTAGAAAGAACTCCATGTCACTTCATTGTACTAAAGTCAAACATCAAATCATAACCCACATATATGAAACGTATCAGATAGTTATAGGTTTCACCTGATTAATTCTCAAAATGTATCAAAAACTGTCAAGTGTGACAAGCGCCGTGAAATATCAGTCACATGCTTGTCACGTGATCTAAAACTTTCTTAAAATGGAAACTTCAACTTTTCGTTTATTGACAAATCATAACCATTAACTATCAACTTTTCCTGTCATTCACTTAACGGCCGTTAGACTTGCGGACGGAAAATGCAATAGTTGTTGGTCAACGTTACTACATGACAATTTACGTTTGCTTAGTTAAGATTTAGCAATAAACGAAAGGTGTGCGTGCGGACATGGAGTAACCCCATCTTTTTATTTTCAAAGATCGGGATAGTGAAATAAAATGGAGTGAGGAAAGAGAAGAAGATGAACCTTTCAGGCTGAGAGCAATTCGGACTCGACAAGAACAAGAGCTCCTCCAGTATGAATACAGTTTCAGCCTAACCCCCTTTTCAGCTCCGCCACTAGATGCCTATCGGTAGTGTGTTTGTAAATTAGACATGAAATTGATTACTCACAAAAACAAAATCAATAAACAGTGAAACTCATACTGCAAAGATAAGCCGAGATCAAATAAGATAGAATCTAAGCTAGATATAGTATGAATTAACGAAGAATAATCGAATTAAGCGAGGCATATGAGCATTCCATAGATACCAAGTCCGATCAATCGATACCGAGATATGAGTTGACAAAACGAGATACACAATCCAGAACTGGGAGATAAGAACTGTTACGGTGTAGTGCTGTGTCCTCTGTTGTTCGAATAGAGACAAACTGTAATGAGACGACCGAGTAAATGGCATTTCTTTCTGGGCTAGGATGGCCCAGCCCAGTACTCACTGAGAATAGTAGCCCATTTTCTTGACATAAAATAATAATTTGGGTCTATGGGGTAAATTATATTGGCATACCCCGAACTATACGCGTTTAACGATTTATTACCCCAATATTTATTCGTAACAATTTCCTATCCGAACTAACCATTAATTACGTTGTTTCCCTCTTTCCATCTATGGTTGTTAATTTTTTTGTAAAATGACGAAAATACCCTTAATTGTTTTCTAAATTTACACTCTCATACCCTCGCAACCTCAAATCTGTTAAATGAATTAATTCTTTTAAGATATTTATTCAGTTCCTGATGGGTAGACATTAGGGTGGAAAAATGTAAAACCCCGCTCTTTCAAAAGGGTAACTTTATGGAAAATTGGAACATCTGGGTATGAGTTTGCAACAGATGGAAATTGAAGAGAAAAATCAAAAAAAAAGGGAAAGGAGAGGCTGTTTTCGGGCCAGGCAGTTGGGCAAGCCCAGCACAAACACCGGGCCCGAGCCCAAATTCATCCCTGCTAACCCTACTTCGCGACTTCTCCTCTCCCATTCGGTTTTGCACGCCGCCCGAGACACACCTTCTCTCTCGCCTCACCCAAATCGCGACCCTCTCAGATCTACTCCCTTCTCCCCCAAATCGAACCTCGCCGGCGACCTGACCAGCTCGTCCTCCCTTACACGACCCCGCACCGCCCTCATCTTCCCTTTCACGATCAGGCCGAGCCACTCGCACGGAATCGCAACGTCGCCGGAGATTCTCGCCCAGTTCCTTTCCCTCGGGCTCGAGTAGTACTGCGACGACGACCGAAGGGAAGCAAGGGCTCGTGCCCAATCGTTCCTCTTTGACTCCTCCGCCCACGGCCGGGCTGAAACCCCATCACGACGTCACGGATGCAAGCGAGCTCCACCGGAAACGACGCCGGCGACCGCGTCTCTCGCCAGATCTGGAACGGGAGCGGTCTTGGATGCACCACAGCGACCACAACCCTCGTTCTGGTCAGGCAGACGACCCACCGTCACTCCCGAGCGTCACCGGACGTCCCTCCGAGCTCGCCGTCATCGTTGCCAATGTCACCAGGACAAACCCTCGCCGGCGTGTGCGAGCACCCGAACCAGAACCGGTGGAAGCTGGGCCTTGGTCCAACGAACCACGCGAAATCCGGTGCCGATGAGGTGGTTGGAGTTGGACAGATACAGTGAGTTATTGACTGAGTTTTAGAGCCTGAGGGTATTGGTTACTGGATATTATTAGAGTTGAGTATTGGCAGATCCTGCGGGATATTTATTGGTTAATGGATATTATGAGAGTTGAGTATTGGCAGATCCTGCGGGATATTCATTGGTTACTGGATATTATGAGAGTTGAGTATTGGCAGATCCTGCGGGATATTCATTGGTTACTGGGCCTGCGGGCAGTTGGTTATTGGACCCTGTGGGGCATTGATTATTGGGCCTGCGGGCAATTGGACATTTTACCCTGCGGGGAAAGGATTACTTATGGTTTCACCCCAAGGAACTGCATCCCAGTGGGTGCACTACTTGGTTCCCTATGACATATGGTCCTTTGGAGGCATTTATGGGAATCCCGATGATAAGAGCCCATTAGGGATTGTTTCCGGTGCCCCGACGCATGTGCTTCCTCTGGACCGAGGGAAAATCTGATATGATATGGATACTCTGGCGGATCGGAATATGGGAACCGAGGTGATCCCAGAATCTATCCATGGATCAGAGGCTTGAGAAAGCAAGTGGTTGGCAAGATTGATTACTCCCATTTTACTCCCATTTTCTATGTTAGTATAATGTTATATGTTTATTCTCTGAGAGCTCATCGTTATCCTCGAGAATGCGTTGTTGTTATCGCTGCTTCTTATTCGTTTACTATACTTTTTGGTCTAAGGGTTTTAAATACTTTTGTGACATCGATTTAAAGCAGATTTACTATTAAACTCGGAGACTAAAGTTATTTACGATTTTCCCTACTGAGCGTAAGCTCATCCCTATTTGTTTACTTATTGTGTGTACAGGTGTGCTTGGGATCTGGGAAATTTGAGGCTCGGGAGCTTCCGGATGTCCTGAGAGTTGTAATAGAGATGTGTTGGTCCTCATTGTTGAACTTTATTTACCTTTTGTCATTTATCAAGTTTTGACACTATATTTGAAGTTTAGATTGAATTATTGCGGGATACTTTGGATTCGTTTTCAGCTTTAAAAGAATTTGTTTCAAGTGTACTACTTTTACCTCGTTTGTTTCTGGTCACGTCTCGAGTCTGGCCAAAACCGGATTTGGGGCGTGACAAAAAATCCAGGTGGGAGTTTACATTTAGGGGGCTTGCTGGGATAGTCTTCACTGAAATGCAATGTCAGAGGATAGAAACCACTTTCCCAATAAGTCTGCAATAACACATCTTTCAATTCAATATACCATTTTCCCTCTTTTTACAATTTTATTTTCACATCATTAGTGAAACATAATGGCTACTGAATTATGGGCACTATCATTTTAACCAGCAATTCATATTTTCTATATATCCTATTTCTTAGTTGCATTTGCAGCATTTCCTAATTTCTAGTATTTGTGTTTACTATTCTTATTTGGTTGTGGAGATCATTAGATGCCATGATACTTCTGTTAGTTTAGGATAACAGCTATATACATGTTGCGAAGAGGAATAATAAGGGGATCAATAGAAATTATACCTTCAAGTGAAATCAAAGCACAATTAGCAAGATGCAGTATCAGACCTCCAAAAATCTAAACTTCTAATCATAGGCTCCTCATGAAACCAACTCTCAATGCTCACCCCATCCCATTGACTTGAATCATGGAATGCTGTAACTCACAAACATTAACGAGATAGAGAGCTTATACACACACACACACACAAGCTATCAACATGCATTACACAAATCAGCCTCATCTTAATTGCAAATATCATATCATTACAAGATGTAACCATTAACCCATTACTTCTTAAATCAACCGATACTACATGTTATAACATACTTCAAACTTATATATAAATATAAAGACGCATGTTTCCCAATCAAACTCAATCAGTAGGGGATAATAGTTAATTCTGAACTCCATTCTAGTTGAAGCTTAGACCTTCTGAATTTCTAATTTTGGTCTTACATGCTTGTGCTTGGAGCACTAAGTTGAAAACATGATCATTAACTAACATCTAAATTCCAAAGATCAAACAGTCTTATACACTAAATTAGTGTATAGATTAACAAGGCGAATTCTATAAATCAAAGAAAGATAAAAGACTTCCTTTACCAAATTGTATAGTATCACAATACACAGCTCAAAACCTAGCATTAGTCTTAAAAATTGAAGAGCAGGACACACATACCCCAGCTTTACCAGGTATAATGCAGTTCCACGCCATCAAATTGACGTTTCCATCAGTCATCGTCTCTGGCCTCGCAACGAACCCCTGCACAATTCAAACGAAACCACACGAATAAAGCATTCGGTAACAAAACCTAGAACGGAGAGAGCCTATGCTTCAGGAATTGTACGGACGTGAGGAAGGTTCTTCCGCCAGGACTTCCTGTTAGGAAGGAAATGGTTTGGGCGGCTGATCCAAGAAGAATAGACTAGGGTTTAGAAATTGAGGAAGAGAGAGATAGAGATAGGTAGAGAAAGAGAAGAAGAAGAAGAAGAAGAAGAAGAAGAAGAAGAAGAAGAAGAAGAAGAAGAAGAAGAAGAAGAAGAAGAAGAAGAAGAAGAAGAAGAAGAAGAAGAAGAAGAAGAAGAAGAAGAAGAAGAAGAAGAAGACAAGAATGTTGTAGATGGTTCTGTATGCCATTTCATTCCTTCTGCTGCAACATATACAGCATTTGCACTAAAAAGGCTTGGGCTTAGCCAAAACAATAAATGCCCATTACAATAATTCAAAGCAAAACAGCCACAAAGGCCCATAAAATCAAAACTCATGTAACATTGCTCCTTCCTTCAAAACTTCATGTCCTCATGAAGTCGGACTGAAGTCTGGGTACTTCTTCTGCAAATCAAACTAGTACTCCCATGTGGCATCCTCAGGACCACCATCTGACTATTGCACCAGCACCTGAGTGGCAGCTCTATTACCACGATTGATCATGCGCCGATCCAAAATTGTCACTGGAACTCGAGCAATGATCGCTGAATTGTCAAGTGTGGGAAGAGGTATCTGCTCCACGATCGCTCCGAGATGGCGCTTCAATTGTGAGACATGGAAAGTCGGGTGCACACGCGCAGAGGGTGGGAGATCCAACGTGTATGCAACCGTACCAATGCGTTTCAGAATCTTGAACGGTCCGAAAAACTAGGGGCAGAGCTTGTTGGAGAGTCTGCGTGCCACTGTACTCTGTCTATATGGCTGGAGTTTAACGTAAACCCAGTCACCAACGGTAAATACTCTGTCCGATCTCTTCTTGTCCGATTGGGATTTCATACGGGATTTAGAGCGCAAGAGATGGAATTTGAGCATCCGCGAAGCATCCTCCATTGCTGAGAGACTGCGATCCACCATATCCACAGTGGAGGACCCTGTAAGATATGGCAATTGTGTAGGGGGTGGTTGGCCATAGAGTGCTTGGTAAGGAGAGGATTGAATGGCCGAGTGGTACGTGGTGTTGTACCAAAATTGAGCTAAGGGCAACCATTTTGACCAATCTTTGGGACAGTCCGAACACATACAACGCAGATAAGTCTCTAAGCCCTTGTTCACGATCTCCGATTGTCCATCAGTTTGAGGATGATATGCTGAAGACAAATTCTGAGTGATCTTTTGCAAGCAGCAAAGCTCGCGCCAAAAAGTTGAGAGGAAAATTTTATCCCGATCGCTCACAATCATCGCAGGCATTCCATGAAGACTAAAACCCTGTCCAAAAACACTTGAGCCACTGAAACCGCATTAAAAGGATGCTTCAAGGGAATGAAATACCCTGATTTAGTAAGCCTATCCACAACCACTAATATCACCTCAAAGCCATGTGATTTCGGAAGCCCCTCGATAAAATCCATCGAGATGTCGTGCCACGCCCGAGATGGGACACCCAGTGGATGCAATAAACCAGGAGAAGCAGCAAGGTCTGGTTTATGGGTTTGACACACCGTACATTCAGCCATCAATCGAGCGACATCACGGTGAAGTTTACGCCACTAAATGTGGAAAGAGATTCTTTTGTATGTGGTTAAAAACCCCGAGTGACCTCCAGAAGAGCCACTATGAAAATGCCCTATTAATTCTTCTCTGAGCATAGTGTTATGACCCACCACAAGCTTCCCTTTCCTGAACAACTACTCATTGAGCCAAGAATAATGAGGCACACTAGACGGGTTGGCTTTCAGAGAAGTGATCAGCACACTGAGTTTTGTATCTTCAGCCCAAGATGCTCTAATTCTGTCCAGAAGTGGAGAAGAGATAGAAGATATAGCTAGAACAGAGACAGGCAATGTAGGAGGAGTCGAGTCAGGGTCTTCACCATGCTTGCGTGATAGAGCATCTGCCACGACATTGGTTGTGTCTTTACGAAATTGTATCTCGAAGTCATAACCCATCATTTTAATAACCCACTACAATTGTGATGATGAACAGTTTTGATAACGAAGTGCCTTCCCATGAGATAAGAGTTCCAATGCTTAGTAGCAAGAAGAACAGCCAGCATTTCTTTTTCATAAACTGACAGGGCACGTTGTCTCAAGCCTAGAGCTTTGCTGAAGAAGGCGACGGGTTTACCCAATTGTGTGAGTATGACTCCTACCCCCGTGCTTGAAGCATCTGAATCCAAGATGAATGTAACTCGAAAATCCGGCAATGCCAATACAGGTGCAGATGTGAGTGCCAATTTCAGAGCTTCAAAAGCACTAGTAGCATCTGTAGACCAATGGAATGCATCTTTCTTCAGAAGATCAGTTAGAGGGCGAGCAATAGAGCCATAATTCTGCACAAAGCGCCTATAATATCCTGTGATACCCAAAAATCCCCTAAGCTTCTTGAGGGTTGATGGAATTGGCCAATCCATCACTGCTTCTATCTTTCTCCGATCCATAGCCACTCCCTCATTTGAAATAACGTGGCCTAAATACTCAATCTCGGTTGCCCCAAATACACACTTTGATTCCTTGAGGAATAGTTGTCCAGTCCTCAGTATTTCGAAAACCAGCTTCAAGTGCATAACTTGATCCTCAAGGGAAGTGGAATAAATTAGAACGTCGTCAAAAAAGAGACCAGCACACACACACGAAGCAATGGTCGAAAAATGTCGTTCATCAACGATTGAAAGGTGGTCGGTGCATTTGTAAGCCCAAAAGCATTACAAGGAACTCGTAATGCCCAGAGTGTGTACAGAACGCCGTCTTGTGAACATCTTCCTCCTTCATGAGTATTTGATGGTATCCTGCGCGAAGATCAAGCTTTGTAAAGAAGCACGCACCATGCAACTCATCCAAGAGCTCTTCCACCAGAGGTATTGGAAATTTGTCTTTGATGGTCATCGCATTCAAGCGTCTGTAATCAACGCAGACCCTACAAGTCTTGTCTTTCTTCTTCACCAATATCACAAGAAAAGCAAATTCACTGGAACTTGGTCTAATAATGCATGTGTCAAGCATTTCTGTGATCAACTTCTCGAGCTCTGTTTTCTGGACAGATGCGTACCTATATGGGCGAATTTTCACTGCTCGTGCCTCTGGAATCAGGGTGATAGAATGATCATGCGTGCGATGAGGAGGAAGACTCTTAGGTTCAGCAAACAGATCCTCGAAGTCATGTAACAGAGCCTCAATGTCAGGGAAATATTGGTTGTGCACATTATCCACCAATGGTATAGGCGACCAAGAGTCAATCCTGGAACAAGAGAACAGTGACACAACAGCATGAGAAAGAGAAAGTTTCTGGCATTGCTTACGTGAGGCCCAAACAATCTCTCCAGGAGGTTCACCAATTAAATGCACTCATTTGCCTCCGTGTTGGAATTCCATAGAGAGCGTGGAGAAATCCCAAATAATTGGACCCAGAGTTACTAGCCATTGAACTCCCAGTATAATGTCGCAGCCCTGCACTGGAAGAACCAAAAAATCAGCAACGAAATCAATGTTATTCATCCTCCAACTGAGTTGATCACACTTCCGGCCCGAGAACAATGTCTCCCCATTATCCACTGTCACTTTGATTGACTCTGTTTGTGTTGATTGATACTGCAACCTTTGCAAGGAAGATGCATTCACAAAATTGTGCGTACTGCCTGAGTCTACCAAAATAGTGAGGATTGCAGAGCCAAAAACGCCTCAAATCGTCATTGTTCTGTACCCTTCTATCCCACATAAAGCGTGCATTGAGATGACTAGTTCACCTATACCAGAATGCAGTGGCTCATCCTCGCCCGGCTCCAAGGATGACAAACAGTCCACGAAGACATCACCATCAGCTTGAGTCAAATTGTCATTTTCCGCCAGCAATTGGAATAATTGTGATTTTGTACATCGGTGTTCCCTTGAGAATTTCTCTCCACACCACACACAGAGCCCTTTCCTATAACGCTCATCACGTATCTGTCTTTGTGCTGCAGTTGGGGGAGTAGATGATTTGGCTGGTGTGTTAAACGGTTTTGTAGATGGGAGTGGTTGGAAGAAAGGTGGAGGAGGAATATATGGTGGTTTATGTGGGTAAGTGGGTGAAGGACGTGGGTGGAGGTGTGTAGGTGTGTGGGGTTTGGAAAAGGATTGACCTTTTTTCTCAATCCATTTAGCCATAAGCAGGGCCTGTGTAAGGTCCTTGGGAAAATGCAATCGGACCCCTTCTTCAATATCCGGTCGGAGATGGCTGAGGAACATATCCAGGGTGTCCTTGTCTGAGAGAGTGAGTTGCGTGATAATACCTTGAAACGCCTGAAAATAACTCTCAACACAACCGTCTTGTTTCAGGTGAGCCAACTCCGACATATAGTCAGTATAATCCCCATCCGTAAACCGGCGATGGAGAGCCTCCAAGTACTCCGGCCAGGGAGGGTCAATCAACCCACGACTCTGTATTCGCTTCATGAAGTGCAAATGGTGCCTCAGAGCCGCCTCCTCAAAACCCAACATGGCCTCCCTTACCATATCTCCCTCAGGAACGTTTTCGGACAGACAGTGTTGCAAAAATTTGAGCTCCCACCCAGTGAAATCAGTGCCATCAAAGCGAGGAGGATGACGAGCCCGTACGTCTCGTCTGCCTGGTGGTTCATTACCAAATCTGGGGGAGCACCCAAAATAGAGGTTTGGTGTGGCGGTGTTGTTGGAACGACACCTGAAATCGACGCTGGTGACGATGGAACAGGGCCAAATAATCGATGTGGTGAATCTGGAATCTTGTCAATCAAAGCTTGCATAAGCTTGGACATATGACCTGCGGAGTGTTGCAGCTCAGACACAGTATTTTGAAGACCCACCATTGATTCCTTGAGCAATAGCACTTCTGTGTTGGTGGCGGCTAGTTCCTCATGAATCTTTGTGGTGTCAGAGTTGGGCATGGTAGCTGGATAACAAGCTGATACCAATGTTAGGAAGTAAATGGTTTGGGCGGCTGATCCAAGAAGAATAGACTAGGGTTTAGAAATTGAGGAAGAGAGAGATAGAGATAGGTAGAGAGAGAGAGAAGAAGAAGGAAGAAGACAAGAATGTTGTAGATGGTTCTGTATGTCATTTCATTCCTTCTGCTGCAACATATACAACATTTGCACTAAAAAGGCTTGGGCTTAGCCAAAACAATAAAGGCCCATTACAATAATTCAAAACAAAACAGCCACAAAGACCCATAAAATCAAAACTCATGTAACACTTACGTTCCTCCGTAAGACGACCGCGAGCGATTCCAGACATGGCTCTTCCTCTTCTCTCTGGATTCAGCTTCTTTGTCTAGCCTCTGCGCAGTGCTTTTCTGGAGCGGAGAGAGAGTCGCTTCGTGTTCTTTGGGCTCAGTTCCGATTCGAATTTCGATCGCCGGTTATTTAAACGAAGATTGAGAAATATAAATGAAAAAATGGACGGTGGAGGTTTATTTGGGATTTAGGTGAGACTTTACGAGCGGCGTAGATTTGTTGTCGCTTTATGCTCTTTGGGTAATTTTGATTCTGTGATAAGGAGAAGAAAAACAAGTCAACCGAAGTAATTTCCGCCCCGGCGTGAGAATCACGCCACTATGTTCCCTGCACGTGACTCTCACATTTCGTAACGGATGCGCGGTGCTGATTCCCTATTCTGGTCCGGCACGTGGGACTCGGACTGATGCCCAGCCTTTTACTTGGCCCTTTTTATTGGGCCAATGATCCCTACCATAAGCTTTACCATTATATCTACGTTTGATCACTGGCCGTTAATAGGCCGACTGATCTTAGAATAGGTACATCGTGGGGATTATGGTTTGGAGTTTAGGGTACATAATTTATATGGTGATTGAGACGAATTGTGATGTGAATTTCTGAATTTGAGAGATCACCATACTGTGAGGATTTGTAAAGGTGCTGAGTAAATGCTAACTGGATGATTAATTATGCTTTTATTGAATTTATTAAATTCATATTTAGAACACTAAATAAAATTAGAAAAAAATTGATAAAATTAATTAATAAATAAAACTAAAATACAAAAAATAAATAATAAAATAAAATAAATAAAATAAAATGGATAATTAAACTTGACATTTCATTATTTCCCGAATAGTACATCAAACTACAATGCTTTTGGTACATCAAATTTATTAAGTCATCTAACTACTCTGAATCGTCGCCGTCGTCTGACTTTTGGTAAGTCGCTCCAAACCGACCCCATATGTGCTCAATAAGGTCTTGTTAGAGTTGTCGGTGAGTCGCATCGTTTGTGGCGCTGATTCGAGTACGCACCCATTCTTGGTAGGGAAAGGGGCCTCCTTGATGCCATCGTTGAGGTGGTGTCCAACCAGGTATTTCCGGAGGGGGTTCGAAATACAATTCGCCATCCCCTGCTTCGTTTCGTTCGCGTTCATTCTCCACAACCATGTTGTGTAGAATGATACAAGCATGCATCATATCAGCCAAAGTATCAGCATTCTAAATACGAGTTGGCCTTGAAATTATGTGCCACCGGATTTGAAGGACACCAAAAGCACGTTCAATATCTTTCTGAGCGCCTTCTTGGACTTTAGTAAACGATTTCTCTTTGCGAGTATAGGGATGGCGAATCGACTTCATAAACTAACTCCATGTGGGGTAAATGTCGTCAACTAAATAATACGGGCGGTCATAGCGATGCTCGTTGATCTCGTACTCCACAACGAGGTCACGACCATGGAAATCATCGTCGAATAAGTGGCCCGACGTGGAGGACGTTGATGTCGTTGTTCGAGCCAGCCATACCGAAAAACGCATGCCAAATCCACAAATCACGAGACGCTACCGCTTCCAGCATAATGGTTGGATCCCCATGGTGGTCTCTCTGACCGAAGGCTCCTTACAATGTGACTGGGCAATTATTCCACTCCAATGCATATAGTCAAGACTGCCAATCATACCGGGGAACCCTCGGTAGTACCCCGAATCGAGTAATCGTTTCATGTCCTCTAGTGTTGGCTTCCGCTCGTATAACTACATGAACACCTCAACAACGGTCTTACAAAAACATTTTAAACATTTAAGTATAGTACTTACCCTCACATGTAGGTTTTCGTCCAACGAATCGGATGAGCACCCATACGCTAGAATTCGGATCGCGGCGGTGCATTTCTAGTGCGTCGATAACCCCAAGCGTCCGAAACCGTCCCCCTTTTGGACGAAGTAATTGTCATGCGCTACAACCGCATCTGTAAGAACCGCCCCCGGTCGATCCCGGTTGAACCGGAGATTTCTGGCGAAAGTTGACTTTCGGCCGGAAGAGTCAACCGATGACTCCGGGAGTCATTCGGGACTTTTCCGGAACCCAAAAAGCTTAGTCGTCGTTATGGTTAGCTTAGTTGGGTCGTTTCCTTGCAAATGGTGAATTTTACGAAAAAGTCAACTTTCGGTTAAACTAAGCCTAATTAAATTAATTGAGCTGGGATTTTATTAGGTGGAAGTGGTCCCTACATGGACACTTGTCCATGTTAGTTTGGAGGGGAAGAAAAGGGCCCAAAAAGACTTTTTTGACCCTCATTAGTTGGTCTTGAGAGGATAAGAGCAAGGGGGCACTTTAGTGACTTCACCCTTAGGTTAAATGACTCAATTTTGGACCAATTCATCTCATTGTTAGTGTGGTGGCCGAATTGTCACGCCCCAATTTCAGTAAACCGACCTCGGGACACGAACGTTTTGAAACAATAAACCATTTGAAAACCTTTTCCATAATTCACTTTAAAATCACCATTTGTTCATCAAAATAATATTTACAACTCAAAATAAGTCCCAACAAGTGGACAAAACAAGGTATCCGTCACTAGACACAAAAGTAAAACCCAGAATCCCGCTCCTAGCTCTTCAAGCTACAGAAGCTCACCTAGTCCAACCTGCGACCGGTACCTGTAGGAAAAGCAGCTAGGGGTGAGCGTTCGCTCACCACCACGGATAACTGACTGACTGCGGCATACTTAGCAGACAATGCCAGTGACACCAAAACCAAACCCAACACCGGGAAAAACCAACCCAAACTCAAGTACTCAACTGACACACAACCTATTACTTTCCTCAACAGACTCAACACTCGAACTTGTGATGTAAACCCGACACAACGATCGACGACCTCCTCCAAAGACCCGACAGAAACGACTCAACACCAAGCAAGATCACAAGGGATCGCACACCAAACAAGATCACAAAGGATCGCATACCAGCTGCTCAGTAACCTCCCTCACGCCCTTTACCGATCTCATCAGGTCAGGCGGTCGACTTGTCGCATTTCCTCGACACAAAGTCGGATCAGGCTGTCGACCTATCACACTCACAACCCCGAACCACACACGCGCGGCCAGGACCCCTTTACTGACGGGCGGGCCCCCTACCTCGTATGAACATGTAGACGCGTGTGATCGAGGACCTCCGTTTCATGAAGCGGGCCCACAACCTCAGGTAACCACAATCACAATCACAAACAAAGTTCAACAAACAGCAACAACACAAGTTCAGCACTCCACAGGCACTCATGGCCACCCAAGACACCAACCATAAAACACAGACTCAACAACCCCACAGGCACTCACGGCCACTCAAAACCACCAACAGTAACTCACGGGCTCAACAACCCACGGGCACTCACGGCCTCTCAAAACCACCAACAACTCACGGGCTCAACAACCCCACGGGCACTCACGGCCTCCAAAGACACACCAACAGTAACTCACGAGCTCAACAACCCCACAGGCACTCACGGCCTCCCAAGACACACCAACAGTAGAGACACGGGTTCAACAACCCCACGGGCACTCACGACCTCCCAAGACACACCGACAATAAGACACGGGTTCAACAACCCCACGGGCACTCATGGCCACCCAAGACATACCAACAGTAAAGACATGGGTTCAACAACCCCACGGGCACTCATGGCCACCCAAGACACAACAGTGAAACACGGGCTCTCATGGCCACCCAAGACACAAAATACACAATCAACCTCCGGCATAACCAATGCCTCCAACAATCCTAATATCAACAGTTTCACAATCAACCTCCGGGCATGGTCATATTCCTCCAGTAATTCTAACATCGATAAGTTCTCTGCTCCTACGACACTACTAATTATCACATGCTTTTCTAATATTCGCTACGTTCCCGTATCATGCCTTTCTAATATTCGATAAACCTACTTAAACCCACGACACCCCGGTGTCACATGCAATTATACTGTTAACTTTCCCTAGTCAGGGCCGAGATCCGGCTACTTTTCCCTCCCTCGTGCGTGTTCTCCAAAAGTGCCCAAATAAGCCCCGGCGTGATCTCCGTCACTCGCCTAGCTTTCCTTTTCCTCGGTCCGCAGCACGATCCAAAAGAACACAATTTTAAGGCACTTTTAAACTCGCAGGAATAAACTGAAATTCGATAAACTTAACGCCCAAACTTAACCCGGACAACGTCGATCACTCCCAAACTTTCCAATTACTCGGCATTGTCGATAAAGGACCCGTAAAGGCCCGATTCGCCCGACATGGCGAATCTGCCCGGGTTTTGGAAATGCCTTTCAGGGGCTCCAAAAATTCCCGTTTTCGTTGCTAACCACACTTTCCGAATTCTCACGAATTACAACCCTAATTCCCTATTTCTCGATACAAGACGGTAATATACAAAAGAAAAAAATAACTAAAATATTTTGTTACCGACTAAAGAAAGCCAAGAAATTTCTGTACTGTCAAGATCAACCTCAATAGATTATCTTTAACTGTCACTCAACCATGAAATTAATGACTTCCCCTTTTGTGTATTGAAACCGTAACACACATACCTGGGAGAGAAATTAATCATACCTGGTTTTATGCTTCAAATCAATCGTGGACCATTAATGTCCACCACATGATTAATAAAACACAAATTATCCTTTGAGTGCTTGATCCCTGCAACAACTTCGCCTGAAGGATAAGAAACCTTTTGTTCCCTTTTCAATGTGCTGCACGATCAAGAGAAGGAATAAAAAAAAGATGAATAATCAAGCATGATGTCCACTGTTCCCTTTTTAAGAACCAGCTCTTGATTTCCCACGGCTAGCAATGATCCAAGAGATCCTGAAATTCTTTGAGGTTCGTCTCCTTGCCGCCACACTTTGTCCTCCTCATACACAGTCGTCCCTCAACTAGTGAAACCGTCAGTTCAGTATATAGGGGACAAATGGTAAAGGGCTTGAAATATGGGCTTGAAGTGTAGGCCCAAAAAAGGCCTAATTGTGGAGTCAAATTAATTAATTCGATAAAACCCTAATTCGTCCCCGTTTGACCCGAATTTAACTTTTTCGCAAAAACACTTAATTGAAAGGAACTGACCCAACTAAACTAACCGTACCGACGACTAAGCTTTTTGGGTCCCGGATAAGTCCCGTGCGACCCAAACGTCGCCGGTTTACTTTTTCGGCGAGAAGGCAAACTTTTCCAAATTCGTCCCAAAAATGCCCTAAGCTTTCCTGAACCTAACTTGATCGCTTTAGAGCTCTCTTAAGGTCCAAAATGACCCTCGGGGTCAAATTTAGGTTCATTTAAGTGTCTGCTGAATTTTTTTAAATTTTCCTGTTTTTCGCAGATTTGACTGGCGTTGACTGGGAGTGGTTATTACACGAATTCTACAAGAGAGAGGAAGAAGAAGAGCTTCCATTGAAGCTTGAAGAAGAAGCAAGAGAAAATGAGCTCCTTTGAGGCCATTTCTTCACCCAATCTTCTCAAAAACTTCACTATCTTCATCATCTCATCATTCTAAAGGTAAGTAAGCTCTCATAATCTCATTTCAATCCATTTCAAGTTATGGGTCTCCTTAGAAATTGCATGAACTAGTTAGGTTTTTGAGTATTTGTTGTTAGATGATTGTTTAAGAGAAGAATGAGATTGATTTATGTAGAAATCAATTGATTTTGGTTGTTTTTGAGTTGGAAATCTCTTGGGTAATTGTTGTTTTGATGATTCCCACTTTGGGTAGTGAAGTATTGAAGTTATGGGACTGATTTAGAGGTTTTGGGTGGTTAAAAAAGGAGTTTTTGGTGTTGATTTCGTGGAAAGGAGGCTGGACGAAGAAGAAGGACGAAACAGGTCTGGGCCGTCACGGATCCGTGACGGGCACCGTGACGGGAGACGTCACGGCTCCGTGAGGGAGACCGTCACGGCACATGTCACGGGTCCGTGACGTCATCCGTGACGGGGAGCCTCACGGCTCCGTGACCCGAACCGTGACAGACCAGTTTTGGCTCGTTTGAGTCCTTTTTGGGTGTTTTTCGTTTAATTCGAAAGGTTATCTTGAACCGAATGTTTGGGGTTTTAACTTGGGTGTTTGCCTCTTAAACCACCCTTGGTTAGTCTTTAATTCTAGTGTAAATTTGTGATCCTAGACTTTATTCTCGAGCTCGGAGAAGGAGACTACTCGTTGGTTGTGTGACTAAGCTTATTGGAAAGCACTTGAGGTAGGGAAGAGTAGTAAATTCCGCTTTTAAATTTAAGAATGTTAATAGTATTCATATAGGAAGTTAATAACCGAAAGAGTCTTAGCTTGCATATAGGATGTGATTCACTAGAATAACCGATTTTCAATTATGGGAATTGTCGTGCTGTAGAATCACATGTGGCCATGTCGAGCCATAGGATTGCGTGTTGGTTGTGTTTGATTATGGTTATTCGTCTTTAAATGTCGATGTATAATACACTCGTGGTTAAATTAAGAATCATATTATGCCATGCGAATTATGATGAATGCAATATGAATGTTTGTTTAATGTTATGATTGGTTGAATGAATGAGATGAATGTGATACGAATGTTGTCTTGTGATATGATCGGGTGAATGATAAACCGATATGGTGTTCTTGGTAAGTCATGACGATAGGCTTCGTGGTATGATAAGTCGGTGTAGTGTGGTTTGTGCGGTACTGTGTGTTGTGACTTATACCCCGAGTGACGGGAAGATACCCGACCGAGGTGTGTGTCGGTCTGCTATGTGTGCATTGATATTCACCCCGATGCTCTGTGTTCCGGGAATACATCTAGACCGAGGGGTATTCCGTTATGATGTATATTGTTTCACCCTGATGCTTGTGTTCCGGGAAGACATCTAGACCGAGGGGTATTCCGGTATGATGTATATTGTTTCACCCTGATGCTTTGTGTTCCGGGAAGACATCTAGACCGAGGAGTATTCCGATATGATGTATATTGTTTTACCTCGATGCTCTGTGTTCCAGGAAGATGTCACACCCTGAATCCGGTTTTGACCGGACTCGAGACGTAAACTAAAATGTTAAATGAATAAAGCTTAAGATAATAAATCGAAGTTTCATAAATTCAAATAAAAGAGTCAACAACTCTTAAATAAACCGTAAAAACAATTCTTAGTTCAAAACACGGTACGTCTCTAGACAACTAGCATAGGACCCTCGTTAGCTCCCAAGCATCGAGCATCCAGCTAGTACACCTCCCGCTCAAACCTGAAACACAACAACGTAAAGGGTGAGCTTTCGCCCAATAGAGAAAGTAGTTAAGGTAATGAACATCGGCTCACCACCACGAGTAACCGTCCAATTAGGACATACTAGTACAACATATCTAACTGCCAAAATGGGGTTCATAGCCAAACTTACAACACACTTAACAACCACTTTCACACAGTAAATCATTAACCGAACAGCAACGTATCACACACAAACGCAACCAATACCCGCCACGTACTACAGTCCCCGAATTTCTATCCTAACTTCCCATAAAGTCATCGTATCATCTCGGATAGCCCCTCAGTCCAGAGGAGACACATGCGTCGGGCGACCGGAAACGTTCCCTAAGAACGCATCTCATCGGAGGGCCCGGTAATGTTCCCAAAGGACCATAGATCATCGGGGTGGAACACAACCCGTAGGTTAATATCAAGACGCACATAGCCCAACAACACGTAAAGAGCACACAACATAACAAACACATATCCCGTACAGCAGTTTCCAACATCACCGAATGCACACAGCCATTGATGTCATACCGTATCACGAAGCCTCGGTCCCGACACCTTCCCGTCACGTAGAATCGGGGTAACATCCTAGACCGGAAATCCCTCAGTCGGATGTATTCCTGTCACGTAGAATCAGGGCCTCACACAGACTTGACCGGCACTTACTTCGGTCGTACAACTCCCGTCACCGAGACTCGGGCATCAATCACACCATCCTTGGCCTCGATACACTACACCGGAACCATCCCTCGGTGTAAGTATCACTCCGGTTACGTCTTTTCTTAGAACACACAAAGCGGATATAACACGCATCACAAAGCCAAATCGGTCTCGGTATACCAACCAGACTATCACTACATAGCACACAGTCGGTCTATCACTCACCCAGTCATATCACAACCAAGAGTTCACATTAGAACAAACACGGCACACTTGCCCACACACAGTCACAATCATGCAACACCAGTTCAATCTTATTAGCCTCTTAAACACACTCATAACCATCACGTACTTACCGTCACTTACCGTCTCCACACTCCACGTGGTAACCCCACCGGCGTAACCGGTATCAAATCCCCAACCATCCCACAGTTCACATATCAACTAAACAGGAAATAACCACATCGGTCATCAACATGCATCGCTAGTTCAATCCTATCCGTTTTCATGTTTGTTATTTAATATCCGATCAAACAACACAAAGCACAACAGTAGATACACTCAGCAAACAATCCTACAGGCACGACATGGCCCGGTTCTACCAACACGACAATTCCCAAGACAGAAAACGTAAATGTTCACAGTTCATACGTCTACGCTAGTTATTCGCATCCTATATGCCAAGCTATGATCTTTCCGGTTTTTATCATTTCCTAGCATGCATACTAGTAACTTTCCGTAATTAAACCGGTATTCGCTACTTTCCCTACCTCAAGACGAACCGACTGCTACGTCTCCTAGCTGTTGACGTCCTGACTCGCTACCTCCGGTTTTCTCTTCGATTGAAGCCGGACTCTAAAACAAAACGAAAGCCAAACTGAAACACGGTTCCAAAGTCGAAATAAATGTTACGACAATTTCGATTTAGGTTTAACATTTGCCTTTTAAACTCGAGCGGGCTAAAAGCGGGATAATACGACGAATCGGATTCGAGTATTCGGTTTCCGAGCATAGAACCCGGTGCACGTTTTCTGAGGCACGGATCCTGGGGCACGGGTTCTGAGGTACGGTTCCCGAGGCACGGGCTTCGAGACACGATTCTCGAGGGACGGGCTTCAGGCCCGAATCCCGAGGTGTCCGATTCACCGTCCCGTTTTTAGTCCGTTCTAAGTTCAATTTTAAACATCCAGCTTGCTCGTTCAAGGTTCCAGGTTCGACCACTGGTCCAATAATCGTCTTAAAACAGATCTAGTCTTTAGTCCCTCTTTAATTAAAATCCTTTTTTTTATTTAACTCTGATTTTCGTTTAACAAATTGATCCCTTTAATTTCTTCAGTTAAACTGCTTCAACAAAAAGTCCAGATTTCAAATTGATATCAGATTCCACACTGCCCAGATCTGGAACCGCTCGGGAAAAGGAAATAAAGGGAAGAAGAGAAAACAAAACGAGGGTTCGGTTTGAACTCCGACCACCGGCGGAGGCGTCGGCGACCAAACCCCCTCGGGGTCGAGATTCTCACCGTGGGGAACAAAAAGGCGGCGGCTGGGCACGGCGAAACTCGTAGTCTGATCTGGACGGCGCGATTCACGTCCCAGATCCGGCGAGCACGCGGTGAGTCCGTCTCGGCTCTGGCCGTGTACAGTGACGAAGGGGACTTGGCGACTCTCTGGTGAAGCAAAAGCGATCGAGGAGAAGCTGAAGAAGAAAGGTGAGAGGTCGGGAAGTAGGGGCGGAAGAGAGAGCTCGGAACAACGGCGACGTCGACGGCCGTGGACTGATCGAAGAAGAAGAAATCGAGGCTCGGGTGGGGGAGAGAGGACGGCGGCGGTTTGAACAGGAAATGAGGAAGAGATGGTCGGCGCCGTTGACTGGAAGAAAGAGGGAGGTTCGGCGTCGGAGAGGCGGCGAGAGGACGAGAACGCCGACAACGATCGGCTGAATCGAAGAAGAAGGAGAGGGATGGCTTAGGGGCGGCTGCGTGAGGGAGTGAGGGTTTTTGCTGAAACCCTAAATCTTTGGCTTTTAAAGCCAATGCTTCAGACGGGCCTGAGCCAAAAATGGGCCTCAGATCTGAAGCAGGCCTGATGGCCCACGCGAGGGGGGGTCGGGCCTGGCTTGGCCGACGGGTCTGGTCGGGTCTGACCGGTCCAATTACCTTTTTTTTTCTTTTCTATTTTTTTAAATTTTTTTTAAATGAATTAAAATTTAAACAGAATTTTAACCTCGTCGTTACCAAAACCCGACCCAAAATTCAACCTCGGAGTTCCGATCGAATAAATTAAATAAATTAAACTTTTTACAAAAGCGGTCTTCACAGAAGACATCTAGACCGAGGGGTATCCGGTACGATGTATGTGTTGGGTCTCGATGGAGGGTATGAACACATACTTGCAGCGGAAATAACTCGAGACCATGTCATAGAACACTACCAAATATTAGATACACAAGAGAATAAACAATATGGATGTTTCCTTACCAACTAGTTCAAGAAAAGGAAGAGAACACCAAAGAAACGATGATCGGCTTGAGTCTCCAAGACGCCTACGTATCCAATTGGAATCAAAGCCACGTAGTTCTTCTTTAGATGACTCAAGAACACAACAAGAGGGGGGGGGGGGGGGGGGGAAGTGCCAAACTCGAAATTGTAGTGTGAGAGGGAGAGAAGTTGTGTTTCTATTCTTGTCTTGTGATTTGTTGTAGGAAAAAGATGACTTAAACCATCAACAACCATCAAGGACAAGTAAGGTGTGAAGCATGGTGTGAAGTAAGACAAGCATGGTGCTAAGTATGGCAAGACAAGATGGGTTAGGTGGTGAATCACCAACACCTTAATCCTTGTCTTGCTTACTTAGTACTAATTAATCAAGACTTGATTAATTAGTTCCATGGGCCTTGGTTGCATGGGCCTTTCATGGGCCTCTTGGAACATGGCCCATGGCCATTCCCAACGAGGTCCCGTGACGTGCTCATCGCCTCCAAGCCTTCCATACCGGAAATGTCCAACATTATCCAACGCGATCAATCCCAAGACTCCAAGCCTTGTCTTGATCCGTAATGTCCTATTCACTTACGGGCACATGACCCAAAACCCAGTTTTGGTCATGTCCCGAGACAACTCTCTTTTGGCCATTCTCCATAAATGTGTCAATGAGTTTCATCCTTCGGTGTGACCCTTAGGTCTATGCATGTCGATAGATCAACGTAAAATCCCATTTTACTTGATCCTATATAAGTGGCAACTAACGAGACTTTAGTATTGTCTGACACTACATAGCGAATCGAACCAATCGATTCTAACCTTTCCGTCGTCCCTGTCATTATCCTTTTATCTCCGATATCCTGATTGAGATAAGGCATAGAGCCGTCATCCTTATTATTCTCAATCACTGTTCCTTGATATGTGAGATGTCTGAATATATGATACCTAGTATCATGTGCATGGCCATGCTATTCTTTCAGTCACTCTCGATCAAGCGGCCGAGAACCGATATCTTTCCCATACCTCAGTATGAGGGATAAATCCCTTAGCCGTCTTTCGTGTCACTCATGCAACCTGTCCCCAAGCCAATCCTGGCCGTTATGGAAGCCCTGTTACGGACAACGTTAGGCTCAGGTCAAACTTAGTTGTTGACTGCATAGTGATCACAAAGACTCCTTGGTCTAAGGATACATGACAAGCTACGACACTGAATATGTTAATGACTCAATCTATGGAACATATTCAGGGCGGGTCGTCCAATATCATGTCCCACATGATATCTATGATCAGACTCCGGAATCTCATTCCAATGACTAACAGAACGTAAGCCATGAAGAGCCATCTTTCATACTAGTCGCTTCTAGTGAAGCTTTATTGACTAGGGACCCATCGAGTGTGATCCATCTCGATCTATGGTTCTATTCGCATGGTGGACATAGATCAGAAATCACATCGATATATTACTCCAACACATAAGTAATAGAAAGCCGCTTTAATCTTATTGCTAATGATGATATATACATTTGGACATTTATGATTGAACTACGGGCACTAAGACTAACAATCTCCCACTTGCCCTAGTTCCAATCTAAACTCCAATCTATTCCCATTGACCTTACATGCCTCTCATGTTTAGGCAACGATAGTGCCTTAGTCAACGGGTCGGCTATGTTATCATCAGTTGCAATATAGGTGATCTTCACATCGCCTCGGTTCAGTATCTCTATGATGAGGTGATATCGCCGCAGTACATGTTTGGATTTGTTATGCGATCTGGGCTCTTTAGCTTGCGCAATAGCCCCTGTGTTGTTGCAAAATAGGTTCACCGGGCTGGATGGGTTTTTGATTACACCCAACCCTGCCGTGAACTTCCTAATCCACACAGCCTCCTTGGCCGCCTCTGCAGCCGCTATGTACTCGGCCTCTGTCGTGGAGTCAGCGACGGTGTCTTGCTTCACGCTCTTCCAACTGAAAGCTCCGCCATTCAGCGTGAACACATATCCTGACTGACTTCTAAAGTCATCTGGATCTGTCTGGAAACTAGCGTCTACATATCCATTAACAACTAGTTCAGAATCATCTTTTCCCCCGTACACTAGAAACGCGTCCTTAGTTCTTCTCAAATATTTGAGAATCGCTTTGACCGCTATCCAGTGTTCCTCACCAGGGTTAGACTGATGTCTGCTGGTACAACTCAAGGCATATGAGACATCCGGTCTCGTGCATATCATGGAATACATGATCGATCCTACCGCCGAAGCGTATGGGATTCGCATCATTCTTTTCAGCTCATCAGGTGTCTTAGGACACTGAGTCTTGCTGAGATGAACGCCATGACGTGCGGGTAAGAGTCCTTTCTTGGAATCAAGCATTGAGAACCTACTCAATACCTTGTTCACATAGGTTCTTTGACTTAAACCCAAGACCCTCTTGGTGCGATCTCTATATATCTTAATCCCTAAGATATAAGCAGCATCGCCTAAGTCCTTCATTGAGAAACACTTCCCTAACCAAGCTTTAGTCTCGTGCAAGGTTGGGATGTCGTTTCCAATGAGTAGTATGTCATCGACATACAACACCAGAAAGCTAATCATACCCCCATTTGCCTTCTTGTAAACGCAAGGTTCATCTTCATTCTTGATAAAGCCAAATCCAATTACAGCTTCATCAAAACGAAGGTTCCAACTCCGAGAAGCTTGTTTCAATCCATAAATGGATTTCAACAACTTACAAATCTTTCCCTTATTCTTCGGATCGACAAAACCTTCGGGTTGAGACATATAAACGTCCTCCGACAAATTTCCGTTTAGGAAAGCGGTTTTGACATCCATTTGCCATATCTCGTAATCGTGATATGCAGCTATGGCAAGAAGAATTCGGATAGATTTGACCATAGCCACTGGGGAAAAGGTTTCCTCATAGTCAATCCCTTGGATCTGCCTATAACCTTTCGCCACCAGTCGGGCTTTGTAGGTCTGAGGGTTGCCTTCCATGTCCATCTTCACCTTGAAGATCCATTTGCATCCGATGGTTCTTACACCACCGATGGGATCAACCAGTTCCCAGACTTGGTTGTCTGACATGGATTGCATTTCCTCCCTCATGGCTCCCAGCCATAACTCAGAGTCGGGTCCGTCCACAGCTTCCTGAAATGTAGCTGGATCATCGTGATCCACCACAAGCTCACCGTCACCTCCAGACACAAAGTAACCATATCTCGGAGGTGGACGACTAACCCTTTCAGATCGCCTTGGACCTTCTGGAATTGTTGCAGGAACTGGTCCTTGCTCTACGACCATCTCAGGCTCTTCTACAGGGTTGTCCAGTGGATCAGTTGGATCTGTACCACCCTGAATTTCTTCTAGATGTACAGCCCTCCCACTGACGTCTTTGGAAATAAACTCCCTTTCCATAAAGACCCCACCCCGAGCAACGAACACCGTGTTCTCGCTGGGTTTGTAGAAGTAGTACCCCATTGTTTCTTTGGGATACCCAACGAAGGTGCATTTATCAGATCTTGGTTCGAGCTTAGTCGAAACTAAACGTTTCACATAAGCCTCGCAACCCCAAATCTTCAGGAAGGACAAAACGGGCTTTCTCCCGCGCCATTTCTCAAATGGTGTCCCTTCTGTAATAACCACTTCTGGTCAACGTCAGTCAAACCTGAGAAAAACAGGAAAATTTAAAATTTTTAAGACAGACACTTAACTTAACTTAAATTGACCCCGAGGGTCATGCCGGACTTAAGTTGACCCCGTTATCGACTAAAATGAGTTACGGGGGACTCAGGGTAACTTTCTGGTCAATTTGGGAAAGATTGATTCTTCGCTGGAAAAGTCACCCGAGCGACGTTTTGGTCCATTCGAGGACCGTTTGGGACTCGAAAAGCTTAGCCGTCGTCGTAGCGGTCTTAGTTGGGCCGTTTCCTTGAAGCCTGTCCAGTTTAAAAATTTCTTGGGAAAAGTGCCCGTTCGGGGCCCGAAACGTCTGTTTTTCGCGAATCTGATTGGAAAATATCAAGTAGATATTTTCCAAAAGGTGGGGGACCCACCTTGACACTTGTCAATTATATGGTGGTGTAATTTTTTGGAGGGAAAATGGGTGGATGAGAATAGTTGGCCGAGTATGAGGTTTTAAAGGAGGAAAATTAGTTTTGTTGTTAGTTTAATTAATTTAGAAATTAGAAGAGAGGTTTTAGAGAGAGAAGGAGAAGGAGAAGAAGAGAGAAGAAGGGAGGTTGAGCTAGGGTTTGTGATCGAGCCCTTGGATCGAGTCAAAGCAAAGAGCAATTCCGTTCCCCTCGTTCTCCTCTACGGTAATACCCGAACCGATTCTCGTTTTGATTATTTTCAAGAGCTAGGGTTTGGTTATAAACTAAGGCTTAGGGTTGTGTAGAGTGTGGGGAGGTGTTGGAGACATTTTAGAGGTGTTTGGGGGTTTAATTTCACGTTTTCCGGTGACCGGAGGCTCGGGAGGAGCTCCGGCCACCGTGGGTGGTGGCTGGCCGGAGGTGGCAGCAGCCACCACTTGGTGGCCGAGCCCCTCCCTCAAACCCTAGGGTCTCGGCCAAGCCTCTTGGGTGGGGCCCACGTGCTCGGTTGCTCGGGTTTTAATGTTCGGGTGGTTTAAAACGTCCCCCGGACCACTTATTCCTAATCGAATCGAAATTTGGAATTAATTTGGAGAAGTTGTAATTAACGGGTTTTGGGAAACTTTGAACGTTAATTAATTGACTTAGAAGTCGGAATTCAATTCCGTCAAGTGCGTTGGGTTCCTTGAAATATTCTAAGACCGTAGAAACGAAAATGGGGACTTTTGGAGCCCCGGAAGGCAATTAACCAAAACCGGGCAGATTCGCCATGTCGGGCGAATCTGGCCCTTACGGGTCCTTTTTCGGCAATATCGAATAATTGGGAAGTTTGGGAGTGACCGACATTGTCGGGGTTACGTTTGGGCGTTAAGTATGTAAATTTTTGGGTTATTCGTACTAGTTTAAAAGTACTTTAAATTTGTGTTCTTTTAGATCGTGCTACGGACCGAGGCAAGGGGAAGCTCGGCGAGTGACTGAGTGTGCTTCGGGTGTTGTTGGAGCGCTTTTGGGATTGTATACGAGGTAGGGAAAAGTAGCCGGATCTCGGCCCTGATTAGGGAAAGTTAATAGTAGAATTGCATGTGACACCGGGGTGTCGTGGGTTGAGTAGAATTATTTAAATATTAGAAAAGCATGATACGGGACTGTAGCGTTTAAGAGAAAAGCATGTGACACTTAGTAGTGTCGTAGGAACAGAGAACTTAGCGATAATTGAATTACCGGAGGCATATGACCATGCCCGGAGGTTGTTTGTGAAACTAGTGATTTTAGGACCGTTGGAGGCATCGAGTATGCCGGAGGTTGTTGTGCGTTTTATTTAATTGTTGAGTTTGGGTGGCCTTGAGAGCCCGTATTTAATTGTTGAGTCGGGGTGGCCATGAGAGCCGTGTATTTAATTTGGTGTCTTGAGTGGCAGCGAGTGCCCGTGGGGTTGTTGAACCCGAGTCTTGACTGTTGAGGTGTCTTGAGTGGCCTTGAGTGCCTGTGTGATTGAACTTGCCTGTGATTGTGATTGTGGTTACCTGGGGTGGTGAGTTCTAAAGGTCGACAGCCTGATCCGACTTAGTGTCGATGAATTGCGAGTTCTAAAGGTCGACAGCCTGATCCGACTTAGTGTCGATGAATTGCGAGTTCTAAAGGTCGACAGCCTGATCCGACTTAGTGTCGATGAATTGCGAGTTTTAAAGGTCGACAGCCTGATCCGACTTAGTGTCGAGGAATTGCGAGTTTGAAAGGTCGACAGCCTGATCCGACTTCGTGTCGAGGAATTGCGATAGGTCGAACCCTGACCTGATTGAGATTGGTTACTGAGCAGCTGGTGTGCGATCCTTTGTGATCTTGTTTGGTGTTGTGTCGTTTCGTTCGAGTCCTTGAGGAGGTCGTCGATAGTTGTGTCGGGTCTACACTTTTTTTATCGAGTGTCGAGTCTGTTGAGGAAGGTGACGGGTTGTGGGTCAGTTGAGTACTTGAGTTGGGGACTGTAGTCCCGGCGTTGGGTTTGGTTTTAGTGTTACTGGCTTTTTCTGCTAACTATGCCATAGTCAGTCTGTTATCTGTGGAGGTGAGCGAACGCTCACCCCTAGCTGCTTTTCCTACAGGTACTGATCACCGGACGGACTAGGTTAGCTCTTGAAGTTCATGGAGCTTGGAGCGGAGTCTGGTCTTTACTTTTGTTGAGTCTAGTGACGGATGTTGTACCTTGTCCACTTGTTGGGACGTTTTTGTATTGTAAATACTATTATTTTGAGAAGTAAATGGAAATGTCAAAGCTTTTATTGAAAACAGGTTTCAAGTGTTCATGTTTTTAAAAGTTCGCGTCCCGAGTTCGGTTCGCTGAAATTGAGGCGTGACACCTTCCACAGCCTTCGTCGGAGCCCGATTCAAAATGAATGCGGTCGTCTCCAGAGCATAACCCCAGAAAGAGATTAGGAGATCAGTCCCACTAATCATGGACCGGACCATATCCAATAAAGTCCGATTTCTCCGTTCGGACACACCATTCAATTGTGGTGTTCCGGGAGGAGTCCATTCCGAAAGGATCCCACTTTCTGCTAGATGATCTAAAAACTCTGTGGTCAAGTATTCTCCACCTCGATCTGATCGAAGTGCTTTAATACTTTTCCCGAGCTGGTTTTCTACTTCAGTCTTAAACTCTTTGAATTTATCAAAAGCTTCAGACTTATGTCTCATCAAATAGACATAACCATATCTACTGAAGTCGTCAGTAAATGTGATAAAGTAGCTAAAACTCCTCCTGGCAAGTGTGCTCATTGGTCCACACACATCCGAGTGTATTAGCCCCAATAAGTCACCCGCCCTTTCACCGCGACCGATGAAGGGCGCTTTAGTCATTTTTCCCATCAAACAAGATTCGCATCTATCAATCGAATGAAATTCGAATGGACTAAGAAGTCCACACTTGTGAAGTGTTGATATGCGTTTCTCGTTTATGTGGCCTAAACGACAATGCCATAAAAGAGTTTGGTCTAAATCATTGGACTTAGACCTCTTGGTATTTACATTATATATAGAGCTTGAGGCATTGTTATCCATATCCAATATGTACAATCCTCCAACCATTTTGGCGCTAGCATAAAATATATCATTGCATAAAATATTGAAAATCCCATTTCCAACATCAAAATTGTATCCTTCCTTGTCCAACAAAGAAATAGATACAATATTCCTACTGAAAGTAGGTACACAATATACATTGTTCAAAACAAAAACTAGCCCACTTGGCAAAAGATGACTTATGGATCCTACAGCAGTCGCCACAACTCTAGTCTTGTTGCCCACTCTGAGGTCCACCTCGTCCTTCTTCAAGCTTCTCCTACCTTCCATCCACTGCACATTAGTACAAATGTGAGATTCAGCCCCGGTATCCAATACCCATGAATCTTTGGAAGTAGTGAGATTTAGCTCTATAAAGAAAATACCTGATGAAGGCACAGTCCCACCGCCCTTCTTCAGATCATCCAGAAACTTCCTGCAATCTTTCTTCCAGTGACCAGGCTGCTGACAGTAGAAGCAGACATTCTCGACATCCTTCCCCTTCCTTGAGGACTCCCCGGTCCTAGGAGGGTTAGGACGCTTCGGATGCCTCATCTTTCCTGCCAAGTGCATAGGGGCCTTGCCCTTACCACTAACAGTTCCCTTATTCTTGAAACTGTTTCCCTGTCTGACCATCAGAACATCCTTGGATCCCTGATCCTTGACGTTCTTTTCAGCAGTTACCAACATTCCATGCAACTCTGAAATGGTCTTGTCCATATCGTGCATATGATAGTTCATGACGAACGTAGCATATGAACGAGGAAGGGAACGCAGAACCACATCCGCTGCCATCTCGTTCTCTATCTTAAGACCCAGTCGATTAAGATGTTCGAGATGCCCCTTCATCTTTAGGACATGAGGACCCACGGAGACTCCTGCTGACATTTTGCAGGAGAGAAGTTCATTAAGGACATTGTATCTCACGATACGTGCCCTTTCCTTGAACATACCCTTTATGATCCCCATCATAGTATAGGGGTCATCAGAGTACTCCATGAACTGGTCTTGGAGATCAGACTCCATGCAGCCCAGCATAATACATGCCACATCTATAGAATCGCTAAGGTGCTTTTGGTATGCATCCTTAACGGCCCTAATGGCATTATTAGCTGGCTCCTCAGGGATAGCCTGGTCTAGGACATATTCTTTGCGCTCGAATTTGAGGACTATCCTCAAGTTTCTGTCCCAGTCCAAGTAGTTTGTCTCACTTAGCTTGATCCTATCAAGAATGGTTTTTAGTGACAAACTACTATTGTTTGCTGAAGTACTTGCCATTTGATCTACACGACAAACAAAATATAATCAGTAAACTGAATAAATTTTATGAAGATCAAGTTCAAACACCAACCAATTGATTCTAAACCTTTAGAACCTAAAACCAAGATCCTTGATTCACCCGATTAAGCTGAACTAATGCTCACCACTTAATCGAGCTATGTAGGTAGGACTCCATCCAATCACATCCAATGTGACTCTTGGCTAGGGTATGTACTCATGTACACGGCTTACCCTATCTAATACCCTAGCTCAACCTCAGGCTGAGAATCGTAGTCGGGTCCACCAATTTTCAACTATGGCCCGTCACTATGTGGGTGCTCCGCTAATGCGCACGACACCTACACATGTCGTCCAAACCTACTACCCCGCTTTCCCATGGATGCTCCGCTAATGCGCACGACACCCATAGGACGGGGAGGTAGTAAGGTGTTAATAATTGGGAGGTATCGGACATGACCCGTTTTTACTTGTCCGGTTGTGTTTTAAACTTTTGGCACATCCTAGATGCGATGAGCACATCAACTACATTCCAAATGTAATGATGCCTCCAATTACATCCAATGTAATTCTTCCTTCGAACCCGTCAACTACATCCAATGTAATGACGATTCTAAGGGCTCACAGACAATGATTAAAACCAATTTTATCTTTGCATGTGAGGTGATATGCTCGGTAAATTAAGTCAAGCATGCAATTCTAAAACACATAGAAATGATCATGCAAAAACTAAACCAAGCATAAAGCGTTAAATATGTACATAATAGCCCACTAAACTAACTCCCACTAGCTTCTTGAGCTCCACCGACTCCAAGCCGATGTCAAAACCCGAGAAGCCACCAAATGACCTTTTCGCCTTGAGTAAAATATTACAATTTAATACACGACTCGCAGGTCGGGAATTAATAAATATTACAAATAAGTGGTACGACGACCACACCTCGAAAAAATAATTACACGCTAACTCTAACGGCTCGCAGGCCGTGAAAAGCGATAAATAATTAAATCAAACTCGGGGCTATTATGTACACCATGCCAACATCACATCACACATCGTGTTATCAAACAAGCATGTTATCAAACATCATGTGATTTTCCGGTTTTAATTAATTGCCAAGTTTCGAAAATTTTTGATACTCGGTTTATCGAAACCGTTCAAAATTTAAACTTTTGAACATTTAATTTTTGAGTTCATCAAGACGGTTCCAAACTCGTCATGACTAACAAAACGTTTTAGCTCGGCATATTGACCATCCAATGGTCATGCTTGGCCTAGCTCCGTCCAACGGAGCCCCGTTCGGTCCCGGTTTCGGCTCCCCGAGAGTCCCGCTCCCGAGACCCGAAAAATCAAATTTTTTTCAAAAATTCCAGATTTGATAAACTTTTCAAAAATTCATTTTTCATGCATTAAACCCATAAACAAGAATTTAAAACATGTTATCAAACAATTTAGCAAATTAACATGCAAAACCGAAACTAGCAAGCAAAACCGAAAGTTCTCTTGTGAATCCCGAAGGTAGCACGGCTCTGATACCACTGTTGGGTCTCGATGGAGGGTATGAACACATACTTGCAGCGGAAATAACTCGAGACCATGTCATAGAACACTACCAAATATTAGATACACAAGAGAATAAACAATATGGATGTTTCCTTACCAACTAGTTCAAGAAAAGGAAGAGAACACCAAAGAAACGATGATCGGCTTGAGTCTCCAAGACGCCTACGTATCCAATTGGAATCAAAGCCACGTAGTTCTTCTTTAGATGACTCAAGAACACAACAAGAGGGGGGGGGGGGGGGAAGTGCCAAACTCGAAATTGTAGTGTGAGAGGGAGAGAAGTTGTGTTTCTATTCTTGTCTTGTGATTTGTTGTAGGAAAAAGATGACTTAAACCATCAACAACCATCAAGGACAAGTAAGGTGTGAAGCATGGTGTGAAGTAAGACAAGCATGGTGCTAAGTATGGCAAGACAAGATGGGTTAGGTGGTGAATCACCAACACCTTAATCCTTGTCTTGCTTACTTAGTACTAATTAATCAAGACTTGATTAATTAGTTCCATGGGCCTTGGTTGCATGGGCCTTTCATGGGCCTCTTGGAACATGGCCCATGGCCATTCCCAACGAGGTCCCGTGACGTGCTCATCGCCTCCAAGCCTTCCATACCGGAAATGTCCAACATTATCCAACGCGATCAATCCCAAGACTCCAAGCCTTGTCTTGATCCGTAATGTCCTATTCACTTACGGGCACATGACCCAAAACCCAGTTTTGGTCATGTCCCGAGACAACTCTCTTTTAGCCATTCTCCATAAATGTGTCAATGAGTTTCATCCTTCGGTGTGACCCTTAGGTCTATGCATGTCGATAGATCAACGTACAATCCCATTTTACTTGATCCTATATAAGTGGCAACTAACGAGACTTTAGTATTGCCTGACACTACATAGCGAATCGAACCAATCGATTCTAACCTTTCCGTCGTCCCTGTCATTATCCTTTTATCTCCGATATCCTGATTGAGATAAGGCATAGAGCCGTCATCCTTATTATTCTCAATCACTGTTCCTTGATATGTGAGATGACTGAATATATGATACCTAGTATCATGTGCATGGCCATGCTATTCTTTCAGTCACTCTCGATCAAGCGGCCGAGAACCGATATCTTTCCCATACCTCAGTATGAGGGATAAATCCCTTAGCCGTCTTTCGTGTCACTCATGCAACCTGTCCCCAAGCCAATCCTGGCCGTTATGGAAGCCCTGTTACGGACAACGTTAGGCTCAGGTCAAACTTAGTTGTTGACTGCATAGTGATCACAAAGACTCCTTGGTCTAAGGATACATGACAAGCTACGACACTGAATATGTTAATGACTCAATCTATGGCACATATTCAGGGCGGGTCGTCCAATATCATGTCCCACATGATATCTATGATCAGACTCCGGAATCTCATTCCAATGACTAACAGAACGTAAGCCATGAAGAGCCATCTTTCATACTAGTCGCTTCTAGTGAAGCTTTATTGACTAGGGACCCATCGAGTGTGATCCATCTCGATCTATGGTTCTATTCGCATGGTGGGCATAGATCAGAAATCACATCGATATATTACTCCAACACATAAGTAATAGAAAGCCGCTTTAATCTTATTGCTAATGATGATATATACATTTGGACATTTATGATTGAACTACGGGCACTAAGACTAACAGTATGTTGTTTCACCCCGATGCTTTGTGTTCCGGGAAGATATCTAGACCGATGTGCATTCTGGTACGATATGTTGAGCTTGTGTGTGGATCGGTTATCGTGGTTCAATTATCTTATTTTTCAGTATTCGTGTGTTTCTTTCGTTTGTTTCTGTTGGCGATTAAGTGTGTTCCGTTTGATCTCTATTTGTGTGGTCTTTTAATGATTATTAATAATCGAGAGTTTTGGTGACGGAGCAGGAGTCCTTTTTCCCTTTACTACTTTTTCCTACTGAGCTTAAGCTCACCCCCTCTGTTTTTACTGTTTTACAAGTTTCGTTGGTGAGTAGGCTTAGAGGACGTCTGGGCTCGGGAGCTCATTGAGGGTCCGGGTTGATTTATTTATTAGAGGCGTACTTCTAGTTTCGTATTAAACATTGTCCTTATTTTATCTGGTTGTTAAATTTTGAACTCGTATTGTCCGACTTTTATTCTGAGATTCTTGTTAATTAAATTTGCTTTTATTTTATTTTATTATTACCTCAGTTCACGTCTCGAGTCCGGTCAAAACCAGATTTGGGGCGTGACAACATCCATAACCCATTGAAATAATGGTCGGGACATATGAAATCGACACCTGAACGTCTCGGGCCCATAGATTGGGTTCTCGGCGAAATAATACCTCATCAATTGGTTGTGGGCATCGAGACGACCTTTATGAATTTCTCGTCGGAAACCTTCCCCATTTTCGATCCTTTGTCTCAATGTGTTGATTTGTGACATTGCTCTCTACACTATTATATCTTTCCTCTACCGGAGTCGTTGCTCCCAAGCACGAAGTTCGGCTTTCACCTCGCGACGTTCTGCTTCGAGCTCCTCCCTCATTTAAGCCTCGTTGTCAGACACTGTTGATCGATATAAATGTGGGAATTTAGAGAGAAAAAGTAGAGAGAAATTTGAGAGAAGTGGTGTGGGTTGGATGAATGGGGGAAGGGGTATTTATAGGTGTAGCAAATTTGTTTTTAGTATTTCTTAATTAATTATTTTGATTTAAAAAAATTAACCGTTGGAATCGGACCATTGGCCAACGGTCCGATTTTTTTCCTTCCTCCTACCACGTGGCAAGCCTTGATTGGGCGCGGGCGAACCACGCGACTCGCGAACCACGCACCAGGTTTGTGGTGCGCGATGCAAACCACGTTCCACGAGTCGCATTGATGTGGTGCGTGGTTCGCGAACCACGCACGCCACATCGTGCGTGTTGCAAACTACGCACTACATCAACGCGGTTCATGAACCGTGGTGCGCATGCCTGGTGTGCACGATGTAGCTGCTCTTAGAGCTTGTGCATCAAGCGCACCATGACCACGAACCACGATTTGCGAATCGTGAGTTCGTGGTTCGCGATTTGCACGATGTAGTCTGTGTGAGTCGCAAACTAGGAACTCCAACTCATGAATTGCGACTCGTGGTCCGAATCGCGAACCACAATTGTGGTTCGTGAGTCGTTGGTACGTGGTGAGCGGGTGGCCAAGCGTCCGAAACCGGTATGGCATGATAGAACCGAAGTCGTTCTATCCGGCGTGATACCGGTATAGTTGAGGATCATGATAAGAAGTATCTACATCAAAGTTGTTGATGACGGTTCGCCGTCTACACAAAATTGGAGTCTGTTAGGGGTTGCCAAGATCGTCTCTGGCATTCCTCAGTATCTGAGGTGGGTACGTTTTACCCTTTGAGTTGCCCGTTATTGGCCACCAGATGTGGTAAACCGGATGATTGTTCCGAATCGTGCAATGATCGCGAGATCCCTTGTCTTGAGGTAGTGGTTGCTAAGTTTTACTTGATCGGGTAATCGTTTGTGGTTGGTCTTAGCATGGCGAATATTGGATTTCTGGGTAAGTTGTCCCTGTAAAAGTTACTAAGATGGAAACTGAGTGGCTATGTCTACGGGTAAGTTCCTACTTCAGTTCGCATTGCGATATGTCTCAACACGATATCTATGAACGACGGGAGATTCCGGTATAGAATATCCAGACCGTTATAGAGTTTTTCAGTACGACGTCTATACCGAGGTGGGATTCCGGTATAGGATGTTTTATACCATCCTTCGGTGTTCCTTAACGATTTAAGTGTTGTTGGACATGTTCGGTACATTGGTGGTTCTTGAGTTATGGTTGAATGCTGAAACTGCGAACTGTGGAGAAAGGCTGTTGATCACCGCCAAGTATGGCTTTTTGAGTAACTAGCGTGAACTAGTGAAGCACGAGTTGGTAAAGGTCGAGTAAATGCGGAAAACGGTTAAAGATCGAGTAGAGCCTACAGAAGAGTTACACAGACGAAAGGCGCGGGCCTACTGAGTTTCATCGCGGGATCAGATATCTCTGAGGGTGAGCCTAAGAGGGGCCTTAGCGGATCGACAACGACGGAGGTGAGTTGACCCCGCAGTTTATCGAACATTTGAGATCTTGGATCGGATTGGAGCCGTAGCTTATCGGTTAGCGTTGCCACCGCAACTCGGGAACGTGCATAACGCCTTCCACATGTCCCAATTACGGAAGTGCATGACAGATCCTTCCCACATTAGTAAGTGGTCAGACACCGAGTTAGCAGATGATGTCACCTATGAGGAGCAGCTCGTCGAGATTCCGGGTGTGAAGGAGAAGGTACTGCGGAACAAGACGATTCCGTTGGTACTAGTACAGTGGGGACATCAGGGAGCAGGGTCCACTTGGGAGTGCGAGGATGAGATCCGCGTGAAGTATCCCCACCTGTTCGACATTGAGGTACCTTGGTTTTAATTTCGAGGACGAAATTTCTTTAAGGGTGGTAGATTGTAAGACCCGTTCCTGGTCGAACCGGCGGCTTTTCAAGCAAGTTTGACTTGCTACCGGAAAGTCAACCGATGACTCAAGAAGTCACTGAGACTTTTCCGGAACCCAAACGACTTAGTCGTCATCACGGTTGGCTTAAGGGGAGAAATTCCTTTCGTTTGAGTATAATGTTGAAGGAAGTCAATTTTGGTCAAAATGAGACTTTTTATCGACTAAAAGCATTATTTTATTGTGCTGGAAATTATTTTGGAAAACTAAATAACCTACTTGGACACTTGTCCCTTTTTGGTTGGAAGGGAGAGAGGGGAGTGGTCTTGGACCATTATACCCTCCCAAAAGCTTCTACAAGGGATTCTAGCTCAAGGGCTTCTAGTCTTTTGTTCCATCTAGGTATTATTTGAGTTTGGAAGAGCAAAACCAACTCATTTTCTTGTGGTGTAGCCGAAAATTGGAGGAGGAGCAAGGGAGAAGAGCTCCCATGGAGCTTTGAAGAAGAAACAAGGAAAAGGAGGCCATTTGAAGTCTTCCTCTAGCCATCCCTTCTCAAAATCCCTATCATCTTCTTCATCTCACTCTTCTAGAGGTAATGGAACTCTCTAATCCTCATTTCCCTTCATCTCTTTTGGGTGAAATTGCTAGATGTTGTTGGGTTTGAGTAGAAATGGTGTGAGATGTTGTTGATAAGAAGCTTTGTTGGGTTTTTGTGAGAAATCCTTAGTTGTTGGAGCTTTTGAGTTGGGTTTGATTTGATGAATCATTAGAAACTTGTTTGTGTGTTGATTCCTACCATGGGTAGAGGAGTATTGAAGGTTTTTGACTGTTTTGGTAGTTGGAAGTGGTAAAATTTGGGGTTTGAAGGTGGTTTTTCGGAGAAAAGGAGCTGGAGGTTGAAGAAGGGCGAAACTGCTCTGGTGAGCCACGGATCCGTGACGGGCGACGTCACGGCTCCGTGAGGGAGTCCGTGACGGCACTCGTCACGGCTCCGTGACGGTAACCGTGAGGGTTGGCGTGACGGGTCCGTGACCAGGTCCGTGGCAGAGCAGGGTGGGAGTTTCTTTGAGGGTTTTTTCACCTTGTTTGACTTTGGTTTTGAGCTGAACTTTGGAAGGGCTGTGGGGGTCTTGCTTGCTGTTTAAGTGGAGTCTAATTAACGTTTCTTTATGTCCAAGACTTTGGGGATCAAGCTAGAGGAGCAAGGATCACACCGGGACGCGAGTGAAGAACGGAGTGGTGACCACCGGGCTTACCATCAGAGTGTTGAGAGGAAGACCTCGAGGTAGGGAAAGCCTTAACTCCTCTTTTACGATGCTTAGTATGCATGTTAGGCTAATAAAATCGGGAAGGTCCTAGAAGTGCCTATAGGATGCGAATAACTAGCATAATTGTCTTTCAATTACTAATAATCGGAAGTGTCTAGTGGTGAATGATTAGGATGCCAATCACTAGTGTAACTCGATTTCAATACTTGGGAATTGTTTTACTGGTAGAGCGGCCTTGGCAAAGGCCTCGGATTAGTTGCGTGTTAGGATCACATGCTTGGTTGTTTGGTTGCTTAGTGGATAGGCTAAAGAGTCTAATGGAACTAGTTGAATTGCATATTTGAATGCTCGTTTGAAGGTTTTCATGTTTGGTTGATTGAACTCGTATTGGACTGTTGACTGTATTTGAATGATTGCTTGATTTACTTCATGATTTCTTAGAGCATCGAGTATGACTGGTTGTACCGAGCGGTGCAATCAGGTGATCGATGCCCCGATGGGTCGAGACTGGTAAGTGAACGGTAAGTTGTGATTGTGTGATTCGTGTGCTGTGTGTTGCGGTGAAACGGTGATGTGTGAATTATGTGTGATAGTGAATTGGTGGTTGTTGGGATTGGATTGCTTCGTGTTTCGGTTGAGCGCGTTACTCAATTGTCGTCTGATCATTATTGATGCGATATGGTGCCTACACCGTTGAGGAGTCCGGTGTAGGATGAGATAATGATTATTGTTGATACGGTATGGTACCTACACCGTTGAGGAGTCCGGTGTAGGATGATATAATGGGTACTTGTTGATTCACCCAAGGGTATGCGTCCTGCGAGAGCATTACCTTGGTTCCCGAGGACATAAAATCCTTTGGAGACGTTTCTGAGAATCCCGATGATAAGCGCCCCGAAGGGTTGTTTCCGGTCGCCTCAATGATATGCGTCTCCTCTAGATTTGAGGGAAAATCCGAGAGGACACATCATATGTGGATCGGAGGGTGGTGACTTCATGTGCCACGACATTGATTGGATTACCTATTGCTCGTGACTGTTAAGACTTATCTTGCTGACTTTACTGATGAATTTATTGAGTTTAAAGTCCACCTTGTTTTGTGTTTTCCCTACTGAGCGCAAGCTCACCCCTATGAGTTTATTGTTGTGTTTACAGGCTTGATAGAGGAGTAGAGGCTCAGGAGCTTCTTGGTGTGGGTATCTGTAGAGACTTCGCTTTTATTTTATTTCTGTTCGGAACAAACCTTGTGGAGAATTATTATTACACCCTTGGAGGGTTATTTATGTTTTAAGCCGAATTTTGTGGATTTGAGTTTCGTATTGGAGTTTTTCAAGAACTTATTGTTGAGGTATTGCCTTTTAAATCATTTTTTACTAGTCATGCCTCGAGTCCGGGCAAGAACCGGATCAGGGGCGTGACAAATCCTGATCCCGTATATGTGAGTCCCTTGATGTACATGCTCTTAGAATATGTACAGTGGAAAAGATCACATATGAGGATCATGATGCATGAATCATGTAGTAATTGAGATGAATTGTAATGTGCGCTCTTAAATTGAGTTGTGAATCATAATGTGAGGATCATGTATGAGAATCACGATTCGTAGAGATGTTGAGTGGATGCTGACTGGATAATTAATTAATATTTTGATGAATTTGTTTCATTCATATTTTAAAAAATAAATACTAAAAAAATTAAAATAAAATTGATAAAATTAATTAATAAAAATAATAGATTAACTAAAATGTAGAACTAATTAATACAAAAATAAATTCATTAAAATGGATAATTAAACTTGAAATTTCATTACTCTCCAAATAATACATTTGACAAGACAATTGGTACATAGAGGAATCATCTCACTCGTCGTCTGAGTCATGGTAAGTCGCTCCAAACTGACCCCATATGTGCTCAACAAGGTCATCTTGGAGTTTTCTGTGGGTCAGATCATTTGTGACACTGAGTCGACAATCCAAATGTTGTTGGTGGGCCAGGGGCCCTCATTGGTGCCATCGTGTAGGTGGAATCCAATCTGGTATTTCCGGAGGTGGCTAGAAAAACAAGTCGTCATCTCCGGCTTCGTACCGATCGCGTTCATCCTCTACAATAATGTTGTGTAGAATGATACAAGTGTGCATGATATCAACCAAAGTCATCGTGTTGCAAAAACGAGCGAATCGGGAAATTATGTGCCACCGTGATTGGAGAACCCTAAAAGTCCGTTCAATATCTTTCCGATAACCTTCTTGAACTTTAGCAAACAATTTCTCTTTGTGAGTATGGGGATGGCAAATCGACTTTACGAACCAACTCCATGTTGGGTAAATGCCGTCAACCAAATAATAAGGTCGGTCGTACTGATACCTGTTGACCTCGTACTCCACGGCTAAGTCCCGGCCATGAAAAACGTCCTTGAATAAGTGGCCCGCGTTGAGGACGTTGATGTCATTGTTCGATCCATCCATCCCGAAAAACGAATGAAAATCCACAAATCACGGGACACTACAACTTCCAACATAATAGTTGGATCCCCGTGGTGGTCTCCTCGGCCATGAGAGCCTTACAATGCGGTTGGGAAATTTATCCACTCCCCATGCATGCAGTCAAGACGGCCAATCATACCGGGGAACCCTCGATTGTACCCCGATTCGAGTAATCGATGCATGTCTTCCGCATTTGGCTTCCGCTCGTATTCCTCCATGAAAACCTCAATAACGTCCTTACAAAAATGTTTTACACATTGGAGTATAGTGCTTACCCCCAAGATGACGGAGGGGATATCCACCTCGGAGAGGATCGACTTGTGGTTCCAACCCTTTGAGGTTTCACATTTGCTCCCTTCCAAGTATGAAAGTGTATCTTTGATGAGATTGCCATAGAGACCGGGAGAAATTGTTCATCATTCCACACAAATCCATTCATTTTCTTCCATATGTTCCAAAGCCATAGAAACACCTCAGATTTCAAGTCATCACTAGGGAGTTGGAGGACGTTCTCCCACCATACCTGAAAATATATTTTGGGGGAGTTGAGGAGGGGTAGGCTCGAAAGAACAATCCCGAGCAAAAGGACAGTGAAGTAGTAGATGAGACGTCGATTCAGGCTCCAAGAGACAAATTGGACACAAAGGAGATATTGGGACACACCCTGTGTTAAGATTCTCAGCAACCTGAAGAGAATTCGCAAGGCATCGCCATAACAATATCTTAACCCGTGGAGGTGCTTTGACATTCCACGTATCATTCCAAAACGATTCTAATCCTGTGGGGACCCAGTCCCCCTTCATTTGTTCCAGAGTTCGATAGTCATTCTTTATAGTATAGAGCCCCTTGTTGTCGTCCACCCAATACCATCCATCATCCACACGAGAGGTGGAGAGAGGGATGGCCAGTATGAGATCACGGTCTCTACTATTGAATCTATTTATGATCTCCTCCTCATTCCACACTCTTTCACCGGGGATAAAAATGGAGCTCACGTAATGCCCCGCAAAAGCAAGTGAGTCCGTATGAACCCAAGGATCATTCCCCGCTAGCCACGGATCCCCCCCAAAATTTTGTAGAGTTGTCTGTTCCAATGTCCCTCCGAGCACCATGAATAAGCACCATTTGGGTGGCCAGGACGCTAGTCCATAAGAAACTCGAGTTAGCCCCCTTTTCAGCCGATAAAAAATTTCCATCCGGGAAGTATCAGGCTCTAGAAGTGCACGATACCAAAGCATCCAGTTCCGTCATAAATTTGCACCCCTTCTTGCCAAATAAAGCCATATTAAAATCCCTCAAGTTTCGAAACCCCATACCTCTACTCTTCTTAGGAATGCAAAGTTTCTGCCAATCTTTTTATATAATCGGGCGTTGCAAACGGCTTAAACCCGTCTACCAAAACTTAGCCAGAGCCACCTGAATCATCGAGATAAGAGATTAAGGTAGCCAAAAAATTTCTATTGTATAAACCAAAAAAACTGTCAGAATCGATTTAATTAGTACCTCCTTTGCATCCTTTACGTTTAAGGATGACCGAAGTCCACTCACACCAAAAAATTTAGACACGTTCCCTCCTTTTTTGTCTGTCATTTAAAACTTTAAAATTGATATATGTTATTGAATGTGTGACCTGAACAACATTACATACACTAATTGTCTCTTCACACACTTACATTTGAACGAGACATGAAACAATATAAATAAACAAGTCAAAATTTTGTTATACAAATACAGATAATCTGTTTTCGGTCTCATTACTTTTGGTCGAGCCTCCAAACAAACTTGTCCAAATACGATATACACAAATCTCTTGAACACATTTATGAGTATGATGAACACAAGTAGGAGCTTTCTGCTCTCTACATTTACCTAATTACCAAAACGATAGACCATTGAGTTTTTTTTATCGGCAAAACAAATTTAAATTATCGGCTCTTTGAAGTGAGTGCGCAGATGGAACACAAACAAACTAAGAGCATGCTTTATAGGAACCTCAACACTAGAACCCCACAATCGGGGATGAAAGCAAAATACAACTGAAGAAACCACCACAGACCAAGGCTAAGGAACAACCCACTAAACACACATAGGAAACCTATGCTATAAACCTCAACAACCCAACAAACTGGGAGTCAAACTGAAAACAGACTCCTAAAGACCAGATTTATCAAACATAAAGCACAGTAAAAAGAAAAGAGGTCTTAGTATCGGATTTTACAACATGAAGAACATAAAAACGGAAAAGGTCTCACACCCAGATTTTTCTACCATGAAGAACAGAAAACACTTATTTCACCCAAAATACCGGTAAAAGAATGTTGAGCTCCCTTTTCTATCACACAGATAGAAAAGTGACCTAACAAGCCGACGGCCAGCACTGTAAACGGCGGAGACAAAATTGGTGAGCAAGACCAACCAAAACTCACAAAAACTATAACACATCTGAAGCAATCAATCAATAGGCAAACATTCCCTAACTACTCATCGGCGGCCAACACCTATAAACCGACGAGTCCTTACCACCGAAATGGAAGGAGATCAAAAAGTTGAACAGACAAGCTACAGGAAAAGAGAGGGGAGCCAAAATCCTTAACCAATAGAATCGGAAAATAAGTATACCTTTCCTAAAATGTTGTATCACCGAAGCGAACCTCCGACGAGCTGGGGCCAACACTCCGACAGCCAACGAAAGGTCAAGCTCAGACAGGACCCCAACGATCTTCTACAGAAGAAACGCTTCCCACATAGGGCCTAGTACGAGCCACCGGAAAAACACCATGGACAAGAAAGGGAGCCGGGAATCGGCAGATAAAAACTCTCGGAGCAAAGAGAACATAGCCGCTACAATCGACTGCCGAGGGTTGAGAAAGGAGTCCCACACCGGATCTGATCTGCACTCCCAAAGCTCACGCCTCAACAACTTCGCCGCACGAAGAAGCACCAAGCTTCCAACCCAACACGAACACTCCCGGCCGAACCTGACCTAGATCAGAGTAGGTCTCTGACCAAACCAACCACCCAATAGAGAAACCAAACGAACCCACTTCTACTAAAAGCCGAACACCACCACAGAATGTCGAGCACCACCGCACAAACCGGAAACTCTCATCTCGAGCTCAACTCCAAAACTCAAAAACCAACACCACAACACCAAAAACTCAAACCAAACTAGAAAAACAGAGAAATGGGGAGATAACCTGGAGCAGGAAGTGACAATAGAAGCCGCATACAACAGGACACGGCAAGCCACGGAACAGACTTGGAATCCAACACGAGGCCAGAGAGACGTCCCACACCGTTGAGAATCGATCGAGGCTCGGCCAACACCAGCCCTCAGTCCACCTAAGGCACTCGAATCTAGATCTGAGAAGTCGAGCTCAGCAGTAGAGGAACGAAGGTCGACGAACTGTCAGCCCAAATCGGCCCAAAAGACCGGGCCCAAGAGGTCTGACTCGGCCCAACTGGAAACGCCCGAACCAATACCCAGCCCTTACGACCCGGCCCAGAAGAACCAACCATCAAGCCCAAGAGAATCGGCCTAAGAGAAACCAGCCCAACAAGACCGGCCCAGCTGGAAAGACCTGGCCCATGACCCAGCCTACCAGCCCCGGCCTAGAAGATCCAGCCAACCCAAGACCCAGCCCGCAACCACTTGGGCAGAACCCTACCCGCATCTCAGACCCGACGCATCTTAGCATTAAAAATGTCATATTTAGAGGGATTTTGTTAGTGATTTTAGCCCATTATTGTCTCTCTCTCCCATGTTTTACTCGTTTCTAGCATTTCTCATGGTTATCAGGTTACAACATGGAATACGAGCGGAAACACATCAAAAAAGGGAATGAATTCGAAAGTTGCTGATTGAAGACGGTGGATGAAGACCAGAAGTCTCTGTTAGGTCACGGAGCCGTGACGGAGCCCGTAACGGGTCGCGCCACGGAGCCGGTATGAAGAACAAAATCGGGCCGACTCTAGTGAACAGTCACAGAGCCGTGATAGAGCCCGTAACGGGTCGCGTCACGGAGCCGTGACAAAGACTAAAAATCGCCATAACTCACTGATACGTGATGGTGGCCGTGACGGGCACGCCCAAGTAGTCGTGACGCGCGCGCAGACTGTCTTCCCTATTCCGTTTCAGATTCAATTTTTACCCTATTTAACCAAAAATTCAGCCTTAGAATAGAATAACTTGTATTTTTTAGAGCTAAGAAGAGAGGAGAGTTGAGAGCAAGCTAGGGAGGAGATTTCTACTTGGAAGAACATCATTGTATTTAATATTGGATATTGTATTTATCTACTTTATTCCATTATGAAGCTTTGCTTGTGTTCATCAATGACATCTTCTTCTTCCTTGTTCATGAGTAACTAAACCCCCATAATCTAGGGTTATGGGGGAGTAGAGATTTACTTTTCAATGTATTGAATGTATGAATGGATATTGTATTGGATGATTTGATTTAGGGTTTGTATTAGATTTGAACTTAATGCTCTATCTCCCGGGTAGGCTTGATAGAAGGTGGGAATTGCAATCTGACACTCGTGAGAGGTGGATTGTAATTAGGTCATAAATCTTATACAAATTGGGTTTAAATATAGACTAGTGATAGCTAGGTTAACACAATTGCAACAGCCATAGGATTCGTACCGAAAGTTAGAAATTATCAAAGAACGTAGTGCTTTGGGTCTTCCTACATTTTGATTCGTGAGAACTGGGTGGTTAGATTCCATTAGAGTCCGAAACAACGTGAGGAGTTAGGACTAGTTTGAGAGATGATTCGTTGCCCCTAAAATCAAAGAACTTCAAAGTGTTCATCGTCATTTAAATGCATTGGAAGTGGTCTTTATGAACCCAAAAACTTAGATTTCTTTTTCTCTGAATTAAAACTCTTCCAAGCTTTGTGAGTACTTGTTCGCTGTCAATTTGCCTACTGTTTACTTTTACATGTTTTAAAATCAAAAACCATCATATCATCGAAATAGCTTGACAACGAATTTGAGATAGAACGTGCTTGACACGTGCTCCTTTGGGTTCGATAACTCGGAACTAAAAATCTCGAAATACTACTTGACGACCGGTACGCTTGCTGTGTCCTTTTCTGTGCTAAAATTGCAGGGCGTCACCGGCCGCCAAAAGAAACCGGCAAGAAGGAAACTGGCGAGAAAAGGTCATAGCAGGAGAGGCGAGAAGTTGATGCGCCAGATCCAGCCTCAACGCAGAAGAGAACGACGGCCGCCGGCTGAGCTTCAAAGGACGAGCGGCACGGGACACTGGACGACGAGAAGCACGACTGAGGAGACGCCACTAGATCTGAGTAGAGGAACACCTTGCGAGCTGCAGACGAAATGACGGATCCACACCGAAGCGTCCACTTCCGAGCTGCAACCCCAGGAGAAGCAACTGGCAAGCTGCTGACGAGCTTCGCGAGGTCTAGAATGAAAACCCACAATGTCGGAGAGAAGAGGAAGGGGAGAGAAGAAGGAGAGAGTGTGAAGACCAATCCGGTTTAAAACGGTTTAAGTTTTAAGTTTTGTTCGATCGGAACGTCGAGGGTGAAATTCAGGTTTCATCTTTTATTCGTTAAAAAAAATATAAAAATATGGAATTTGAATCAGATTGATCAGTATAAAAAAAAGGGTAAAGGGCTGACCCGACCAGACCCACAGGCCCGGCCAAGCCCGCCCGCCCAGCTCTTCTTCCCTTAGGCCGCGAGGCCCAGTTGTGCACCGAGGCCCATTCCGGCCCGAGCGTTATAAACGCGTCTTAGGGTTGCCGACCATCATTCCCTCTGCCTCCCCTTATTTGCATCGCCTCCCTCACGATTGCACGCCTCCCTCTCTCCCCAAATCTCTCTCCCTCACCTCAAATCCCGGCCACCTCTCTCTCCATCTCTCCATCGTTCCTTCATCTCCCCGTCCAAACCCAGCCAGCCACCGCCCCTCGATCCCGACCTCTCTCCACTGACCCTTTTTCCCTTATCTCCGACCTCCCCGTGTTATTCTGTTGTCGCCGGCAAAGGAGGAGAGTCTCACCCTCCGTCGCCACGTCGTGCTCCACTAGATCTGGTCTGAGAACCAGTGAGCGCCGTGAAGCTCAGTTCCGTCAGTGTCTCTTCCGCAACCACCGCCAGCTCCACCGCCGCTCCTTTTCCTCTACGGTGAGATTCGCACCCGTGGGGTTTCGTCGCCGACGGTCGGTTTATTTCCCGTGCCCGTGTCTTCTCCCTTTTCGGTTTCTGTTGTTTTTGTCTCGAGATGTTGGATCTGAGTGTTTTGAAAACAACAAGAAGTGTTGTAATTTCAGAGAAGAAAATAAAACGGGATCTGAAATAAAAGTTCGATCTTTGTTATTTTGGACGTGAAATGTATTCGAAGAACTTTTTAAATTGAAACCGTTTTTGTTATGGTTTTGGACTGATCTGGAAACGAAGTCTATTTTGGATCTTGATGGAATCGAAATCAAGGAAACCCAAAAAAAAGGAAAAGAACTCTAAAACCAAAATTCAGTTTTTAAGTAAAAGGTTTTTTTTTTTAAAAAAGAAATTAAATTCAGTTTTGAATTAAGACGTTTTGGGACTGTTGAACGGTTTTGGAACCGAGCGAATAACCGGACTAGAATGGGATAAAAGTGGAAAGATGAATCGAACCTGTACATCAGTAAGCGTGCCTCGAAACACGTGCATCGGGATCCATGCCTCGGGAAACATGCACCGAGTTTGATGTTCGGGGCTCGAGTACTCGAACCCGATTCGTCGTTAATCCCGCTTTTAGCCCGATCGAGTTTAAAAGGAAATGGTTGAACTTAAATCGAAACCTTCATCACTTTTAGTTTATCTTTGAAACCATTTTTGATTGTGGATTTCGTTTTAAATTAGAGTCCGGCTTCGATCGAAGAGAAGACCGGAGTTAAACCTAGACGCGGACTTCGCCCTAGAAGACGGTGTTGGACCGGTCGTCAGCAGCTAGGAGACGCTGTTGTCGTATCGTCTTGAGGTAGGGAAAGTAGCAGATACCGCTTTAATTACGTAAAGTTACTAGTGTGCATGATTAGGGTTTAATAATAAAACCGGAAAGATCATAGTTTGACATGTAGGATGTATACAACTAGCGTAGATGTATAAACTGTGAACATTTACGTTTTATGTCTTGGGAATTGCCGTGCTAGTAGATTCGGGCCATGTCGTGCCGTAGGGTTGTTTGCTGTGTGTATCTGCTTGGTGTGCCTTGGTTGTTTGAACGGATAATAAATAACGAACATGAAAAAGAGTAGAATTGAACTAGTGATGTATGTTGATGACCTGTGTGGTTATTTCCTGTTTATTCGATATGTTGAATTGTGGGATGGCTGGCGATTTGATACCGGTTAAGCCAGTGGGGTTACCACGCTGAGTGTGGTGTCGGTAAGTGATGGTAAGTACGTGACGGTTATGAGTGTGATTAGGAGTCTAATGAGATTTTACTCGATGTTGCATGATGTGACTATGTGGGAAAGTGTGCCATGTTTGATAATGTGAACCTTGATTGTGATATGACGGGGTGAGTGATAGACGGGGTGTATGCTAAGTGAAGATGGTGCGGCTGGTATACCGAGACCATCAGTGATAGTGCTGTGTTCAAAACCCTGTTTTTGTGTTCAAGAGACGGCGTAGCCGGGAGAGTACGTTATCGAGTGTTTAGTTTCGGTATAGGGTGTTAAGGTCAGGATGACGTGATCAGTACCCGTATGACTTGTAGCCCGGGACAGGGTTGACAGAAGGGTGTACCGGTTCGATACGTATGTTGAGTTTTACCCTTCATCTGGGTGAGGAGGGAGATATCGTGACTGATGTTGTGTGTTCCAGTCGTGACCGATGTTGTGTGTTCCGGTGAGATATACGTGCCCTTCATCTGTGTGAGGAGAAAGATATCGTGACTGATGCTATGTGTTCCAGTCGTGACTGATGCTGTGTGTTCCATTGCGATATAAGTGGTTGTGTGCATTCGATGGAATTGGGTCCCGCGTAAGACATCGGACTGAGGGATTTCCGGTCGAGGATGTTACCCTTCGTCTGGGTGAGGAGGAAGATATCGTGACTGATGTTGTGTGTTCCAGTACGATATAAGTGACTGTGTGCAATTGGCTTAGTGCATCCAACGACGTTGGAACGGTTTTATGATATCGGGGTGTATCTGCTGTGTGCGTTGTGTGTATTGTTGAGCTTTGTGCGTTGTCTGCTGTGTGTGCCGGGCGGGTCGCTCTCGAGACGGTGCAGGGGTTACGAGTTGTGTGTTTTGATAATGTTTGGATTAAATGAGTGTTGCGGTGTTTGTGACTATGGGTGTTTCCTTGTTATGAGTCGTGTGTAACAGCAAATGACTTTATTTGATTGGTTGATGATGAAATCATGTGTGTAGCTTCCGTGTAAGTTAAAGTGTCGTATTTGTGGTTGTCTGTAAGTCGGTTGTGAAGGGGATTTGGATGTGGAATCTTGAGACAGTTTGTGGCTCGTGAGAGTGTTTGGTGACTCGAGATGGTTCTACCTAATTCTTGTGCTGCAGTGAAAGTTCGCAGGTGTGGTCAGTGGTGAGATAATCGTAGGTGTTGGTCGTTGAGAGTTGTAGATGTTGGGTGTCAAGAGCTAGTTGTGGAAGGTTGTATGAGTTCGGTTCGCTGTGAGTTTGTGTTACTGGTTGTGCCCGATGGAAGGCTAAGTGTTGTCTTGGAGTAATTGTTTAGTTTGACTGTTAATAGTTGTGCTTTACTAGTATGTCCTGGTTGGACGGCTACCCCTGGTGATGAACTGTGGCTCATAACCTTAACTACTTTTCCTACTGAGCGTAAGCTCACCCCCTTACTTTGTTGTGTTTCAGGTGTTGAGCGGGACTTGTGCTAGCAGAATTCTCGAAGCGAGGGAGCTGACGGGGATTCGGGCTAGTGTCTAGAGACGTACCTTTAGTAGTTTAAGTTTTTTTACCGTTGTTTTTATCGAGCTGTGACTCGTGGTATTGTTTAAATTTTTAGATTTATGATCTAAGACTTGTTGGCTTTATTTCGATGAAATTTATTTTTGTTTTAGCTCACGTCTCGAATTCGGTCAAAACCGGATTTGGGGCGTGACAATTTGGTATCAGAGCCTGGTTGCAATTTGAAATGATTTTTCAAACCTCGGACTGTACGTCAATTAAGTGTGTAGAGTTAGGCGGTTCAAGTCGTAATGCTCAGTGACGCGAGTCGGAAAGATCCTGTGCGTAGAGTCGAAACGACAAGAGTCTCGTTTGTTGAGTGTGTTGTTTAAGTTCTACCGTATTTGATTTGAACCTTAATTGTTGTGTGATGTACACCTCAGTGGATCCGTGATGCCGATCGGTTGAGATCGAGGTTGGTTACCGAGCGAGGCTCGGGTTAGTCATGACATGTTGGTTGACTAAATTGTGTGGGTTTCCGCCTTGGTCGGCCGTTGTTTGATTGGTGAAACGCCCGGCCCAAGTGTCGTGGACTTTTGATGAAATTGTGTGGGTTGTGGTTATTGTTGGAGTTGAACTGTTTTCCAAGTGTGGACTCGGTCGGACGGTAAGAGTGAAATTACCGAGACCGAGGTGTAAAAGTTGAGATAAACTACTGTGTGCTATAATTGTGATTGAGTGTTGTGTGCAGGTAATGTTGGTTTTCCCGCATAAGTAGATGGTTGACTTAATTTACAAACGGGTCATGCCCGATTTTCTGCAGAAACTAAAGTGTATGTACCATCACGATTCAGCTATAGGGACCACTGTAGCTGGACGTGAATGGGGGGATGTCGAGTGGTTACAACGTAATTCGGGGACGCCTGAGTCGGGTTGTAACAACTAGAGATCAACACCAATGTTATGTTAGAAAGAGGACGTGTTAAGATAGTGAAACTAAGTGTTGGTTGTACATTTTGAGGTTTGTTTGAAATATAAGTGGTAGTCTGTGTGACTTGAGTGTGAATTTGCTGTGAAAGTGAAACTGTGTAACTCCGCTATGTGTATTTTTGATCTGTGTGATTCACTTGTGTGCAAATTCTCTGCTATGTGCTATTGTGTGACTATACTACTAAGTATACTATTATTACTATAAGTACTAGTGTGGTGGACTGTGTGTGACGTTATTTATGTTAAGCGCGTCGTTCTTTAAGAGTAAGAAACTCAGCGTAGGCGTTACCCGTGTGGAAGGTACTTGCGTCGTGGCACCTCGAGGTAGGAGAGGTAGAACCGTTGTGGGGCATAAGTACCTGGGTTACTCCCACTGGGGAGGTTGGGAGGAGCAACACCAGCAGGTCCCAGCCTGCAACGGGACGGAGTATCAGAGTTGAGGTACGAGGCTAGAGTTACGGCGTGGGCCGTTTGCACAAGTTTGGGTGGCCGTCGAGGCGAATGGATGCAAGAAGTTCGAGAGAGGGCCCTGAGCCCAGAGTTTGGGTCAAGTACTCAACCTGATGAATCGAGTGTAGTTCTCAGGTGGTGAATACCACGATAACAGTGGAACAAGGTCGCTTTGGCCAATGTGTTTACACAGTCGGCAGCCGAGACATCGGAGACGAGCGCCCGAACGACGGATGGTAGCAACAACACTAGTATGCCGTAAGCCGGACAGGAGAGGTGACCGAGTGACTATGAGATCAGAGTGACGCAGCAGAAGCGTGGTGGGCCCATAACCCACAGGCGTCGCATTCTTCAATTTTCTTTACACGTGAGGAAACGTGGGGGTCCAAGGGTAGAACCTTGATGCAGTTCTGGCGTCTTGACACCCCGATTGAGTACGTTGTAGTTGGCGAGTGTGTGCAGTGTTTGGCAGAAGTGGGAGTACCTCACGAGGCATCCGGAAACAAATCGCCGAGTACGACTATCACAACGCTTTCAGTCCAGTAACACTATGGCACCGTGCGAAGCGTTGGATGGTAGGTCGGGCATTTGCCCAAGCAAGGTACACTTGAGGTTTAATAGTGACCAGTGTGGTCCCAAGTTGCTCGAGAAGCGACTAAAGGGTCGCGTGATCGTGGACAGTTAAGAACCGTGCGAGTTGACACAGAAGCGCGAGGATGAGACACGCGCGAGGTATCCAAGCCGTTCGGAGCCTGAGGAGGCCGTCACTTTTAGTGTCTTCGGTTTCGGAGTACTGTGGGTGAATGGACTTGTAAACTGGTTAAGCTGACGTGTTTTGCTTGTGTATTCGTGGGTGGTTGGTCAGGGCGTGACCGAGTTTGGAGTTTGTTGACGATTGTTCGAGTAACGGGACGTAGACTTCTTCTGTTTCTTGAGCACGCGATACTGGTTTAAGTGAAGAGAGTGTTGAGGACAAATTTCGTTGTGTTGGATCCGTTTTAAGGACGAGATGAGTTTTGTTCTGGTTAGATACCTATACCGACGGACGGTTCCGGTATAGGATGTCTCGACCAAGTTGCGCGTAGGCGGCGTGACGTCTCTACCGACGAAGGATTTCGGTAGCGACTAACTGGCTTAAGTGTTTTCCGCGTGCTTGAGGGTTGATGGACTGGGAGTTTCAATCGGACGTTCCCTGAGATGGGGTTAAGTGAGCGCGTCATTTTAAATTTCGAGGACGAAATTCTTTTAAGGGGGTAGATTGTGAAGACCTCTCTGGTTTAAAACGGTTTAAGTTTTAAGTTTTGTTCGATCGGAACGTCGAGGGTGAAATTCGGGTTTAATCTTTTATTCGTTAAAAAATATATATATAAAAATATGGAATTTGAATCAAATTGATCAGTAACAAAAAAAAAAGAAAAAAAAGGGTAAAGGGCTGACCCGACCAGACCCGCAGGCCCGGCCAAGCCAGCCCGCCCAGCTCTTCTTCCCTTGGGCCACGAGGCCCAGTTGTGCACCGAGGCCCATTCCGGCCCGAGCGTTATAAACGCGTCTTAGGGTTGCCGACCATCATTCCCTCTGCCTCCCCATATTCGCATCGCCTCCCTCTCTCCCCAAATCTCTCTCCCTAACCTCAAATCCCGGCCGCCTCTCTCTCCATCTCTCCATCGTTCCTTCATCTCCCCGTCCAAACCCAGCCAGCCACCGCATCTCGATCCCGACCTCTCTCCACCGTCCCATTTTCCTTTATCTCCAACCTCCCCGTGTTGTTCTGCTGTCGCCGGCAAAGGAGGAGAGTCTCACCCTCCGCCGCCGCGTCGTGCTCCACCAGATCTGGTCTGAGAAGCCAGTTACCGCCGTGAAGCTCAGTTCCGTCGGTGTCTCTTCCGCAACCACCGCCAGCTCCACCGCCGCTCCTTTTCCTCTACGGTGAGATTCGCACCCGTGGGGTTTCGTCGCCGGTGGTCGGTTTATTTCCCGTGCCCGTTTCTTCTCCCTTTTCGGAGTCTGTTGTTTTTGTCTCGAGATGTTGGATCTGAGTGTTTTGAAAACAACAAGAAGTGTTGTAATTTCAGAGAAGAAAATAAAACGGGATCTGAAATAAAAGTTCGATCTTTGTTATTTTGGACGTGAAATGTATTCGAAGAACTTTTTAAATTGAAACCGTTTTTGTTATGGTTTTGGACTGATCTGGAAACGAAGTCTATTTTGGATCTTGATGGAATCGAAATCAAGGAAACCCAAAAAAAAGGAAAAGAACTCTAAAACCAAAATTCAGTTTTTAAGTAAAAGGTTTTTTTTTTAAAAAAAGAAATTAAATTCAGTTTTGAATTAAGACGTTTTGGGACTGCTGAACGGTTTTGGAACCGAGCGAATAACCGGACTAGAATGGGATAAAAGTGGAAAGATGAATCGAACCTGTACATCGGTAAGCGTGCCTCGAAACACGTGCATAGGGATCCGTTCCTCGGGAAACATGCACCGGGTTCGATGTTCGGGGCTCGAGTACTCGAACCCGATTCGTCTTAATCCCTCTTTTAGCCCGATCGAGTTTTAAAAGAAAATGGTTGAACTTAAATCGAAACCGTCATCACTTCTAGTTTATCTTTGAAATCGTTTTTGATTGTGGCTTTCGTTTTAAATTAGAGTCCGGCTTCGATCGAAGAGAAGACCGGAGTTAAACCTAGACGCGGACTTCGCCCTAGAAGACGGTGTTGGCACGGTCGTCAGCATCTAGGAGACGCTGCTGTGGTATCGTCTTGAGGTAGGGAAAGTAGCGGATACCGCTTTAATTACGTAAAGTTACTAGCGTGCATGATTAGGGTTTAATAATAAAACCGGAAAGATCATAGTTTGGCATGTAGGATGTGAACAACTAGCGTAGACGTATAAACTGTGAACATTTACGTTTTTTGTCTTGGGAATTTCCGTGCTAGTAGATTCGGGCCATGTCGTGCCGTAGGGTTGTTTGCTGTTTGTATTGTTAGTCTTAGTTCCCGTAGTTCAATCCTAAATGTCCAAATGTACATATCATCGTTAGCAATAAAATTAAAGCGGCTTTATATTACTTATGTGTTGGAGTAATATATCGACGTGTGCTCTGATCTATGCCCACCATGCGAATAGAACCATAGATCGAGATAGATCACACTCGATGGGTCCCTAGTCAACAAAGCTTCACTAGAAGCGACTAGTATGAAAGATGGCTCTTTATGGCTTACGTTCTGTTAGTCATTGGAATGGGATTCTGGAGTCTGATCATAGATATCATGTGGGACATGATATTGGACGACCCGCCCTGAATATTTGCCATAGATTAAGTCATGAACATATTCAGTGTTGTAGCTTGTCATGTATCCTTAGACCAAGGAGTCTTTGTGATCGCTATGTAGTCAACAACTGAGTTTGAACTGAGCCTAACGTTGTCCGTAACAGGGCTTCCATAACGGCCAGGATTGGCTTGGGGACGGGCTACATGAGTGACACGAAAGACGGCTAAGGGATTTATCCCTCATACTAAGGTATGGGAAAGATATCGGTTCTCGGCCGCTTGATCGAGAGTGACTGGAAGAATAGCATGGCCATGCACATGATACTGGGTATCATATATTCAGTCATCTCACATATCAAGGAACGGTGATTGAGAATAATAAGGATGACGGCTCTATGCCTTATCTCAATCAGGATATCGGAGATAAAAGGATAATGACAGGGACAACGGAAAGGTTAGAATCGATAGGGTCGATTCGTTATGTAGTGTCAGGCAATACTAAAGTCTCGTTAGTTGCCACTTAAATAGGATCAAGTAAAATGGGATTTTACGTTGATCTATTGACATGCATAAACTTAAGGGTCACACCGGAGGATGAAACTCATTGACACATTTATGGAGAATGGCCAAAAGGGAGTTGTCTCGGGACATGACTAAAACTGGGTTTTGGGTCATGTGCCCGTAAGTGAATAGGACTTTACGGATCGAGACAAGGCTTGGAGTCTTGGGATTGATCGCGTCGGATAATGTTGGACATTTCCGGTATGGAAGGCATGGAGGCGATGAGCGAATCACGGGACCTCGTTGGAAATGGCCACGGGCCATGGTCCAAGAGGCCCATGAAAGGCCCATGCAACCAAGGCCCATGGAACTAATTAATCAAGTCTTGATTAATTAGTACTAAGTAAGCAAGACAAGGATTAAGGTGTTGGTGATTCACCACCTAACCCAATCTTGTCTTGCCATACTTTGTCCTATTTACACCTTACTTGACACCATACTTGTCCCATGCCTTTAGTTGGACAAGTATGGGTTTTGTTATGTTTAAGTCATCTTTTTTCAACATAACAAACACAAGACAAGAATAGGAAACACATTTTCTCTCCCTCTTCCATGGCCATTTCGGGTTTGGCTAGTTTCCACCTCCATTTTTGTGTTCTTGAGTCCTCAAAGAGAAGAACTACGTGGCTTTGATTCCCATGTGGATACGTAGGCGTCTTGGAGACTCAAGCCAATCATTCGTTAACCGGTGTTCTTGTTTTGGTAAGAGATAGTGCTGAATTTTTCTCTTGAGAATCCATTCTTTGTTAGTTGTTTCATGGTTTTAATCGTCTCTTGGTTTTTATTGATTTTCCGCTGCGAGTTGGTTCATCTCCAACCCTACCTCGAGACCCAACAGTGGTATCAGAGCCGTGCTACCTTCGGGATGCACAAGACGGTGTTCAAAGTTTCGGTTTTGATTGAATGTTTCGTTTTTGGCATGTTGTTTTGCTAAATTGATTGATAACATGTTTTAAATTCTTGTTCATGGATTTAATGCATGTAAAATGAATTTTTGAAAATTATTTCAAATCTGGAAATTTTGAAATTTTTTTGGATTTTTCGGGTCTCGGGAGCGGGACTCTCGGGGAGTCGAAACCGGGACCGAACGGGGCTCCGTTGGACGGAGCTAGGCCAAGCATGACCATTGGATGGTTGATATGCCAAGGATAAACCATTTTGTTAGTTATGACGAGTTTGGAACCGTCATGACGAACTCGAAGATCAAATGTTCAAAAGTTTCATTTTTGAACGGGTTCGATAAACCGAGCATCAAAAAATTTCGAAACTTGGCTATTAATTAAAACCGGAAAATCACATGATTTTTGATAACATGCTTGTTTGATAACGCGATGTGTGATGTGATGTTGGCATGGTGTACATAATAGCCCCGAGCTCGATTTAATTATTTATCGCTTTTCACGGCCTACGAGCCGTTAGAGTTAGCGTGTAATTATTCTTTCAAGGTGTGGCCGTCGAACCACTTGTTTGTAATATTTATTTATTCCCGACCTGCGAGTGTGTATTAAATTGTAAATTTTTACTCAAGACGAAGAAAAGGCGAAAAGGTCTTTTGGTGGCTTTTCGGGTGTTGGCATCGGCTTGGAGTCGGTGGAGCTCAAGAAGCTAGTGGGAGTTAGTTTAGGGGGCTATTATGTGCACATTTATCGCTTTATGATTGGTTTAGTTTATGCATGACTAATTCTATGTGTTTTAGAATTGCATGCTTAACTTTATTTACCGAGCATATCACCTCACATGCAAAGATAAAATTGGAATTTTAATCCTTGTGTGTGAACCCTTAGAACCGTCATTGCATTGGATGTAGTTGACGGGTTCAAAGGAAGAATTACATTGGATGTAATTTGAGGCATCATTGCATTTGGAATGTAGTTGATGTGCTCATCGCATCTAGGATGTGCCAAAGTTTTAAACACAACCGGACAAGTAAAAACGGGTCATGTCCGATACCTCCCAATTCTCAACACCTTACTACCTCCCCGTCCTATGGGTGTCATGCGCCTTAGCGGAGCATCCATGGGAAAGCGGGGTAGTAGGTTTGGACGACATATGCGGGTGTCGTGCGCCTTAGCGGAGCACCTACATAGTGGCGGGTCATAGTTGAAAATTGGTGGACCCGACTACGATTCTCAGCTAGGGTTGAGCTAGGGTATCAGATAGGGTAAGCCGTGTACTTAAGTACATACCCTAGCCAAGAGTCACATTGGATGTGATTGGACGGAGTCCTACCTACATAGCTCGATTGAGTGGTGAGCCTTCGTTCAGCTTGATCGAGTGAATCAAGGATCTTGGTTTTAGATTCTAAAGGTATAGAATCGATTGTTGGTGTTTAAGCTTGATCTTCATAAAATTTATTCAGTTTACTGATTGAATTTTATCTGTTGTAGATCAAATGGAAAATTCAACGAACATTAATAGTTTGTCATTAAAAACCATTCTTGACAGGGCCAAACTAAATGGGACAAACTATTTGGACTGGTACAGAATTTTGAGGATAGTCCTCAAGTCTGAACGCAAAGAATATGTCCTTGACAAGGTTGTCTCTATGACCATATCAGAGTTACATGAAGTGTCATTAATTGCTGAGAAGAATATATCAGGGATCTGGGTTACAAGGATATTCTGATGGTCAACAAGGGAATTGGAAGTGGCAAGGGCGGGGCCCATGCGCACTTGGCAGGAAATATGACACATGAGAATGTCTGCTTCTACTGCCAATAGCCTGGTCATTGGAACCGGGATAACAGGAAGTTTACGGCTGATCTGAAGAAGGGCAGTGGGACTGCGCCTTCATCAAATAGCGTGGATGATCTGAAGAAGGGCAGTAGGACTGCGCCTTCATCAGGAAACCTGGATGATCTAAGGAAGGGCGGTGGGACTGTGCCTTCATCCGGTATTAACTCTATAGAGCTAGATCTCTCTACTTCCAAAGATTCATGGGTATTAGATACCAGGACTGAATCTCACACATGCACTTATATATGGTGGCTGAAAGTAGGAGAGGTTTGGAAAGCACGAAGTGGACCTCAGAGTTGTGGCAACTGCTGTAGGATCCATGAGTCTTGCTTTGCCAAGAGGCCTTGTCTTAGTACTGTATAATGTATATTGCATACCTACTTTTAGTAGGAATATTATATTTGTATCCGTGTTTGACAAGGAAGGATATAATGTTAATATTGGAAATGGAGTTTTCAATGTTCTATGCAATGATATGTTTTATACCAGTACTGACTTGGTTGGAGGATTGTACATATTAGATATGGGTAACAATGCCTCAAGTTCTATATATTTCGTTAATACCAAGAGGTCTAAATCCAACGATTTAAACCTAACTCTGTTATGGCACTGTCATTTAGATCGCATAAACAAGAAGCACCTATCAGCACTTCAGAAGTGCGGACTTTCAGGTTCATTCGAATTCCATTCGATCGATAGGTGCAAGGTTTGTTTGATGGGAAAAATGACTAAAGTGCCCTTTTATCGATCGCGATGAAAGGGCGGGTGAATTATTGGGGCTGATACACTCGAATGTGTGTAGACCAATAAGTTCACTTGCCAGGAGGGGTTTTAGCTACTTTATCACATTTACTGATGATTACAGTAAATATGGTTATGTCTATTCGCTGAGACATAAGTCTGAAGCTTTTGATAAATTCAAAGAGTTTAAGACTAAAGTAGAAAACCAGCTCGACAAAGGTATTAAGGCACTTCGATTGGATCGAGGTGGAAAATACTTGACCACAGAGTTATTAGATCATCTAAAAGAGAATGGGATCCTTTTGGAATGGACTTCTCCTGGGACACTGTAGATGAAAGGTGTAGCCAAACGGAGAAATCGGACATTGTTAGACAATGGTCTGTTCCATTATTAGTTGGACTGATCTCCCAATCTCTTTCTGGGATTATGCTCTAGAGACAACCGCATTCATAGTGAATCGGGCTTCGACGAAGGGTGTGGAAGGGACACCATTGTAAAATGATATGGGATGATGCCCGCTTTGTCCTTCCTAAAGATTTGTGGTTGCGAGGCTTATATGAAACATTTGGTTTCGACTAAGCTCGAACCAAGATCTGAGATATGCACCTTCGTGTGGTATCCCAAAGCAACAAGGGGATACTACTTCTACAATCCCAGTGAGAACATGGTGTTCGTCGCATGGGGTGGGGTCTTTATGGAAAAGGATTTTTGTTTCCAAAGACGTCATTGGGAGGACTGTGCATCTCGAAGAAATTCAGGATGGTACAGATCTGTCTAAACCAATTGGCAACCTAGTAGAAAGGAGCCAGAGATTGTCGTAGAGTAAGAACCAATTCCTGTTACAATTCCGGAAGGTCCAAGGCGATTTGAAAGGATCAATCTTCCACCTCCAAGATATGGTATCCGGAGGTGACAATGAAGTCATGGTGGATCACGATGATCCAGCCACCTTTCAAGAAGTCGTGGATGGGCCCAACTCCGAGTTATGGCTGGGAGCCATGAGGGAGGAAATGCAATCCATGTCGGACAACCGAGTCTGGGAACCGGTTGATCCCATCAATGGTGTGAGGACCATCGGATGCAAATGGATCTTCAAGGTGAAGATGGACATGGACGGCAACCCTCTGACCTACAAAGCTCAACTGGTGGCGAAAGGTTATAGGCATGAATTGACTATGAGGAAACCTTTTCCTTAGTGGCTATGGTCAAAATCGATCCAAATTCTTCTTGACATAACTGCGTATTATAATTACGATATATGGCAAGTGGATGTCAAAACCGCTTTCCAAAATGGAAATTTGACTGAGTACGTTTGTATGTCTCGGCCCAAAGGTTTTGACGATCCGAAGAATAAAGGAAAGATTTATAAGTTGTTGAAATCCATTTATGGATTGAAACGAACTTCTCGGAGTTGGATCCTTCGTTTTGATGAAGTTGTAATTGGATTTGGCTTAATCAAGAACGAGGATGAATCTTGCGTTTATAAGAAGGCTAGTGGGAGCAAGATTACCTTTCTGGTTCTCATTGAAAACGACATCCCAACCTTGCACGAGACTAAAGCTTGGTTGAGGAAGTGTTTTTCAATAAAGGACTTAGGCGATGCTTCTTATATCTTAAGGATTAAGATATGTAGAGATCGCACCAAGAGGGTCTTGGATTTAAGTCAGGGAACCTATGTGAACAAGGCATTGAGTAGGTTCTTAATGCTCGATTCAAAGAAAGGACTCTTACCCACTAGTCATGGCATTCATCTCAGCAAGACTTAGTGTCCTAAGACACATGATGAGCTGAAAAGGATGATGAGAATCCTATGCGCCTGGGGTTGGATCAATCATATATGCCATGACATGTATGAGACCAGATGTCTCGTAAGCCTTATGTTGTACCAGTAGACATCATTCTAACCCGGGGGAAAGATGATATTGAACTAGTCGTCGAAGGATGAGTAGACGCTAGTTTTCCAAGACAAATCCAGATGACTTTAGAAGTCAATCAGGATATGTGTTTACGCTGAATGGTAGAGCTTTAGCTGGGAGAGCGTAAGGCAAGATATCATTGCCGAATCTACGATAGAGGCCAAGTACATGGATGCTGCAGAGGCAGCTAAGGAGGCTATGTGGATATGGAAATTCATGGCAGGGCTGGGTGTAATTAAAAACCCATCCAGCCCGGTGAATCCATCTTGCGACAACACAAGGGCCATTGCGCAAGCTAAAAGCCTAGATCGTATAACAAATCCAAACATGTACTGCGGCGTATCCACCTCATCAGATAAATACTGAACTGAGGTGAAGTGAAGATAACCGATATTGCAACAGATGATAACATAGCCAACCCTTTGACTAAGGCAGTGTCACTGCCTGAACATGTTAGACATGTAAATTCGATGGGGACATATTGGAGTTTAGATTGGAACTAGGGCAAGTGGGAGATTGTTAGTCTTAGTGCCCGTAGTTCAATCCTAAATGTCCAAATGTACATATCATTGTTAGCAATAAAATTAAAGCGGCTTTATATTACTTATGTGTTGGAGTAATATATCGACATGTGCTCTGATCTATGCCCACCATGCGAATAGAACCATAGATCGAGATAGATCACACTCGATGGGTCCCTAGTCAACAAAGCTTCACTATAAGCGACTAGTATGAAAGATGGCTCTTTATGGCTTACGTTCTGTTAGTCATTGGAATGAGATTCCGGAGTCTGATCATAGATATCATGTGGGACATGATATTGGACGACCCGCCCTGAATATGTGCCATAGATTAAGTCATGAACATATTCAGTGTTGTAGCTTGTCATGTATCCTTAGACCAAGGACTCTTTGTGATCACTATGTAGTCAACAACTGAGTTTGACCTGAGCCTAACATTGTCCGTAACAGGGCTTCCATAACGGCCAGGATTGGCTTGGGGACGGGCTACATGAGTGACACGAAAGACGGCTAAGGGATTTATCCCTCATACTAAGGTATGGGAAAGATATCGGTTCTCGGCCGCTTGATCGAGAGTGACTGGAAGAATAGCATGGACATGCACATGATACTGGGTATCATATCTTCAGTCATCTCACATATCAAGGAACGGTGATTGAGAATAATAAGGATGACGACTCTATGCTTTATCTCAATCAGGATATCGGAGATAAAAGGATAATGACAGGGACGACGGAAAGGTTAGAATCGATAGGGTCGATTCGTTATGTAGTGTCAGGCAATACTAAAGTCTCGTTAGTTGCCACTTAAATAGGATCAAGTAAAATGGGATTTTACGTTGATCTATTGACATGCATAAACCTAAGGGTCACACCGGAGGATGAAACTCATTGACACATTTATGGAGAATGGCCAAAAGGGAGTTGTCTCGGGACATGACCAAAACTGGGTTTTGGGTCATGTGCCCGTAAGTGAATAGGACTTTACGGATCGAGACAAGGCTTGGAGTCTTGGGATTGATTGCGTCGGATAATGTTGGACATTTCCGGTATGGAAGGCATGAAGGCGATGAGCGAATCACGGGACCTCGTTGGAAATGGCCACGGGCCATGGTCCAAGAGGCCCATGAAAGGCCCATGCAACCAAGGCCCATGGAACTAATTAATCAAGTCTTGATTAATTAGTACTAAGTAAGCAAGATAAGGATTAAGGTGTTGGTGATTCACCACCTAACCCAATCTTGTCTTGCCATACTTTGTCCTATTTACACCTTACTTGACACCATACTTGTCCCATGCCTTTAGTTAGACAAGTATGGGTTTTGTTATGCTTAAGTCATCTTTTTTCAACATAACAAACACAAGACAAGAATAGGAAACACATTTTCTCTCCCTCTTCCATGGCCATTTCGGGTTTGGCTAGTTTCCACCTCCATTTTTGTGTTCTTGAGTCCTCAAAGAGAAGAACTACGTGGCTTTGATTCCCATGTGGATACGTAGGCGTCTTGGAGACTCAAGCCAATCATTCATTAACCGGTGTTCTTGTTTTGGTAAGAGATAGTGCTGAATTTTTCTCTTGTGAATCCATTCTTTGTTAGTTGTTTCATGGTTTTAATCGTCTCTTGGTTTTTATTGATTTTCCGCTGCGAGTTGGTTCATCTCCAACCCTACCTCGAGAGCGAACAGTGTATCTTCTTGGTGTGCCTTGGTTGTTTGAACGGATAATAAATAACGAACATGAAAAAGAGTAGAATTGAACTAGTGATGCATGTTGATGACCTGTGTGGTTATTTCCTATTTATTCGATATGTTGAACTGTGGGATGGTTGGGGATTTGATCCGGTTAAGCCGGTGGGGCTACCACGCTGAGTGTGGTGTCGGTAAGTGATGGTAAGTACGTGACGATTATGAGTGTGATTAAGAGTCTAATGAGATTTTACTCGATGTTGCATGATGTGACTGTGTGGGCAAGTGTGCCATGTTTGATAATGTGAACCTTGATTGTGATATGACCGGGTGAGTGATAGACTGGGTGTATGCTAAGTGAAGATGGTGCGGCTGGTATACCGAGACCATCAGTGATAGTGCTATGTTCAAAACCCTGTTTTTGTGTTCAAGAGACGGCGTAGCCGGGAGAGTACGTTATCGAGTGTTTAGTTTCGGTATAGGGTGTTGAGGACAGGATGACGTGATCAGTACCCCTATGACTTGTAGCCCGGGACGGGGTTGACAGAAGGGTGTACCGGTTCGATACGTATGTTGAGTTTTACCCTTCGTCTGGGTGAGGAGGGAGATATCGTGACTGATGTTGTGTGTTCCAGTCGTGACCGATGTTGTGTGTTCCAGTGAGATATACGTGCCCTTCGTCTGTGTGAGGAGGAAGATATCGTGACTGATGTTGTGTGTTCCAGTCGTGACTGATGCTGTGTGTTCCAGTGTGATATAAGTGGTTGTGTGCATTCGATGGAATTGGCTCCCGCGTAAGACATTAGACTTAGGGATTTCCGGTCGAGGATGTTACCCTTCGTTTGGGTGAGGAGGAAGATATCGTGACTGATGCTGTGTGTTCCAGTACGATATAAGTGACTGTGTGCGATTGGCTTAGTGCATCCAACGACGTTGGAACGGTTTTACGATATCGGGGTGTATCTGCTGTGTGCGCTGTGTGTATTGTTGAGCTTTGTGCGTTGTCTGCTGTGTGTGCCAGGCGAGTCGCTCTCGAGACGGTGCAGGGGTTACGAGTTGTGTGTTTTGATAATGTTTGGATTAAATGAGTGTTGCGGTGTTTGTGACTATGAGTGTTTCCTTGTTATGAGTCGTGTGTAACCGCGAATGACTTTATTTGATTGGTTGATGATGAAATCATGAGTGTAGCTTCCGTGTAAGTTAAAGTGTCGTATTTGTGGTTGTCCGTAAGTCGGTTGTGAAGGGGCTTTGGATGTGGAATCTCGGGACAGTTTGTGGCTCGTGAGAGTGTTTGGTGACTCGAGATGGTTGTACCTAATTCCTGTGCTGCAGTGCAAGTTCGCAGGTGTGGTCAGTGGTGAGATAATCGTAGGTGTTGTTCGTTGAGAGTTGTAGATGTTGGGTGTCAAGAGCTAGTTGTGGAAGGTTGTATGAGTTCGGTTTGATGCGAGTTTGTGTTACGGGTTGTGCCCGATCGAAGGCTAAGTGTTGTCTTGGAGTAATTGGTTAGTTTGTCTGTTAATAGTTGTGCTTTACTAGTATGCCCTGATTGGACGGCTACCCGTGGTGATGAACTGTGGCTCATAACCTTAACTACTCTTCCTACTGAGCGTAAGCTCAACCCCCCCCCCCCCCCCCTACTTTGTTGTGTTTCAGGTCAGGTGTTGAGCGGGACTTGTGCTAACAGAATTCTCTAAGCTAGGGAGCTGACGGGGATTCGAGCTAGTGTCTAGAGACGTACCTTTAGTAATCTAAGTTTTTTTTTACCGTTGTTTTTATCGAGCCGTGACTCGTGGTATTGTTTAAATTTTTAAATTTATGATTTGAGACTTTTTGGCTTTATTTCGATGAAATTTATTTTTGTTTTAGTTCACGTCTCGAATTCGGTCAAAACCGGATTTGAGGCGTGACAGAGAGGGACAAGGGCACCACCGGCGACGGCCAAGGCCGGAGGCCCTGACGTCACTGGTGGTGAAAGGAGATGACGGTTAGGGTTGAGAAGGGGGCAACGCTTGTGTTTAGAGAGAAAAGCTACAGTGTTCGGTATTGATAGATAGACCATTGAGTTAACCACTTGAACCAAACAAGTAGTTAAAATTCAGCAACAATCTGCTCTCCCAGGACAGTTTTGGTGTGGTTAACTTGTCTCCATCGAAGCTCAAAGCCTCGACAAAAACACCTTATTTTAAGGAGGTAACTTGACAATTCAAGATCAAAAAACCACCTAAGTATGGTTGTTACTCTGTCACTATTCCCCAACCACCCTTATTTTCTCCCCTCCCATCATAATTCTTCACTTGCTTCAAAACATAGCAATTTCTCCCTCTTTTCTTCTATTATAGTTTCTAGAAACAACCAATGAAAGAGTCGTTTTTAGTCTTGTCATTATATATCAACATTTTTTTATCAGGATCCAAACACTTACATACAAAACACATCTTTAAAACCAACCTAAGCTTTTAAATTTCTCTCTGAAAAAAAAAAAACAGAGCCCACTCCTCTGTTTCTTGTGAGGATGAAGAATAACAATAGCAACACTAAGCTCATCCTCCTCCACCCATACATCCAGAAGCAGGGGAGCTCCAATCGGCTATGGCTTCTCGCTTTCGTTTCCTTCTTCACCCTCGCCTTCCTCCTCACCCTCATCTACACCCGAGACTCCTCTGTTTCGGCCGCCTCGGTCCTGTCCGTGCCTCCCTTCTCCCCCAACGCGCCGCTGCCCACCACCGTGATCAACACGCTCCTCCACTACGCCTCGAGATCGAACGACTCGTTCCACATGTCGCACTCGGAGATCAAACCCATCTCCGACGTGCTCCGGAAATGCTCGCCGCCGTGCAACCTCCTGGTTTTCGGGCTGACCCCGGAGACCCTCTTGTGGAAGGCGCTCAACCACAACGGGCGGACCATCTTCGTGGACGAGAACCGCTACTACGCCGCCTACTTCGAGGAGAAGCACCCGGAGGTCGACGCGTACGACGTGCAGTACACGACGAAGATGAGCGAGACGGCGGAGCTGATATCGGCGGCCAAGGAGCAGATCCGGAACGAGTGCCGGCCGGTGCAGAACCTGCTGTTCTCGGAGTGCAAGCTCGGGATCAACGACCTGCCGAACCACGTGTACGAGGTGGACTGGGATGTGATTCTGATCGACGGGCCGAGAGGGGACTCGCCGGACTCGCCGGGGAGGATGTCGCCGATCTTCACGGCGGGGGTGCTGGCGAGGAGCAAGAGGGGAGGCAAGACCCATGTGTTCGTGCACGATTATTACAGAGAGGTGGAGAGGAAGTGCGGGGACGAGTTCTTGTGCAGAGAGAACTTGGTGGAGCACAACGCCATGCTTGCCCATTTCGTGGTGGACAAGATGGACGACAATACCTTCCACTACTGTCGGAACACTACAGCTTCTTCTTCCTAGTTGTGTTCAGACAAATTAATAAGATTGTTTTTGTCCATTGAACATGCAATTTTCATGTTTCCATTGATGCTAATGTTGGTTACTTGGTGCCTTCCTTTTCTCCCTGTAATTTTGTGGGTTTCAGTTCAATATCAATCAACATTTGCTCAACCAGATAATAAATTATAAAATTATCAATACTGGAATAAGATTAACTTGTCTGTTACAAGGATGTGTGTTAATTTTGATGGACTTACTTTAAGATAAACCAAGCCCAAACATTATTGAAGAGAGGAGTTGAGCAGTCCAACGGTGGTTCTGGTGGGTGCCGGTTACTCGATACTTACCGGTATCTTTAACCAGTTGTCGATAGAGGTACTTTCGGTTCTTCGACGTCAACCCCGCTCTGTCACATCCCTATGAAATTCGATTTCGGTCCGTTCACTGGTTTCTGTTATTTCTTGCCCACCCTTACTGATACTAATGAACCATTGGTTTGAGAACATTATTGTTAGAGATATTCACATTATCCTCGTACATAGAGTTTGAATATCAAACTCAGGATATATTTGTATTATTTGAATAGTTTGAGTTTATCTGTAATTACCTATTTATGTATACTCATACATCAATAATAACAATCAAGATTCAAACTATGTCAATTATAATGAGGGCAATGTTTGATGATATGAACGAATCGTTGTTTTTTTAAAACGGAAAACAGAGGCGTGCATTAATGCAAATCAGGTGTTACAAAGTAGGGCCAACGACCCTAGGCACCAGAATATCGTCCGAGCCTCCCGTAGGCGACCCGACTCTCGTGGAGCTGTAGAAAAAAAGCTACTTTTCATCGTCTACACAAACTAAGGACAACCTTCTACCAAATTTTCAAAATTATTCAACCTAATACGAAAAAACCAATTGAAATCCAAACAAGAGTACTCCAAACTACAACTAGAAAAATAAAAAAAGTAGTAAATTTTGATGCGTTGTTCTTCATGTCTACCCGATACGTCCCAACACCGGGTGCCCCGGGTCTCCGAGGATAGGCCCCTATAGGGACCCCTCCTCTCTCCCGGGGCTCTCATGGGTTCTAGCGATGCTTCTGTTAAGCCCTCGCCTATTTTTCGTCATCCTCTTCCTCACCCCTCAATATGTTAACCAACCGGAGAGGGGCGAAGGGGAGCGGAGGGGTTTGAGTCATCGGAACTTGGGGGAGAAGCGATGGATCCGGCCATGGGGGAGTATTTGGCCAGAGGAAGACGTGAATGGTCGTGGGTGGGCGGATATGGTTGGGGAAATTCAGAGGGCCACGATAGGCGGTGGGGGAAGTACCTTGTCAATGGGCGGTAGAGAGGGAAGGTGCGTACAGCAGCTCTAGCGGAGCGGGCAAAAACACGATTGGAGATCGGGGGATCTTGTCCAAAAACGTTCCAACAGGAGGAGCTCGGGCGACATGAAGGCGAATAAGTGTTGTGACAATAAGGGAGGGAGGGAGGAAGAGGGGGTGGAGGCTACTGGCGACGAGGGGCGTGCACGACTCTATGGTGGAGAAATAGTTTCTTAGACTCGGGGGGATAAACCCTAAGCATTTTCTGATTTTTTTTAGAATAATACAATGTTAACGTGTACAATAACGAATCATTATTTTAAAAGCACTACAACTAGTTTCAAGATACTAAGTATTGATTATTAGATTATGAGTTTTGGAAGCCTAGAGAGTGGAGATGCTAATAGGAGAGATATGGAGAAAAAGGTATTTTTTATATAATTAGAATTAAATAAGATATTAGATAAAACATTCTTATTAAATATGAATTAAACATTTCATATTAGTAGTTAATTAAAAAATGCATATTGAACATTAAAACATAAATCAACACATTTAGAAAATTGTGGTCTTGTGAAATTAACTAAATTATTGAAATTCAATGTCATTTTTATCAGAATCATCATCGTCACCAATATCTTTGGATATGTATGCATCAAACTTCTCTCTTTTTTTCTCGAAAAGATAACCGAAAATCTACAGTATCTGACATCCTTTTTAGTCTACGGATAACCAGGAGAATGAGGGAATGATGCATACGAAAGGGAGAGCATGCGTAGCAGCTATCTCTTTATCCTTTAGATGAGTACAATAATGGGTATTGGGAAGTAGATAACTGTAGGCTTCTTCTTCTTCTTCTTCTTCTTCTTCTTCTTCTTCTTTTTCAAGAAGAAGAGAAACTCTTCATGATATGAAATAGGGGGAGACCATGGATACCAGCTAGAATTGGGACTTGAAGATGACACTCGATCATTAAAATCCAAAGGAGAATTGTCGGAAGACATGTTCATCCTAGTAGTCGATGCCTATTTCTTTTACCTCATGATACTTGTAAATCAAATCTTGATTTGTTGAGATTTGTAAATGCATAGCCTAGGATCTTCAATATCATGACAATGGATGTTTGTATCTATGATTTGATTATATAATTTGAGCTTATTTGTGTTTTATGTGATTGTTTGGGGGTGATTTTAAGTCTTCAATCAAAATTTCATCTATGCCAAAATCATGATTTGCTTATCTTGAAATTGACCCTTGATTTTGTAATTTGGTAATTAATGGACTCCTCACCCTCCTATATAATTCAATTTCTCATTTTTCTTTTGTTTATATTTTATTTCTTGTATCTCGTGTTGACAACTCTATGTATATATGGCTATATTATGTTAATATTGAGTTTGGTTATGTTCATGTACAATGATAAATGATTGTTGATGGTTTTTGTAAAGTGCTCTAGCTTATATTTTCATTCTAAGGCCATAAAGCTCTAGGGTGGAACCTAAGAAAAATTAGGAAGTTGTTCATATAGTTTGGTCATTAATAGCTTGATTAAATGTTTCAACCTTAAAAATCAAAGCTTTATAGAAGCCAATATCATGAGAGTAGTTTGGTTTTGCGAGAAAGACCTACCTAGATGATCAGGCCAGTCAACTCTCTAACTGGATGGTTGGATCACTTGGAAGGGAAATACTACTGTACGAAAAGTGCGACTCTTGAAACGAGAGGTGGTTAAACCTATGGTTAAGAACTAATAAACCCAAGCTATAGTCGTTGTAAAACCCGCTTCGTTTCGTTAAGGTATTAATTTGCAAACGAAAACCTTAGGGTAAGTTTTTAAAACAAGTGCAAAAAAAATATATATATTAAAGGGCTGGACCGGGCGGGCCAGACCCGGCCCAAACCAGCAGACCCGGCCCAAGCCCAGGGTATAAAACCCTTTGTTTTAGGGTTTCAACCCATAACCCTCACTTCTTCTTCTCCTGCGCAGCCGACCCCCACACCTCTCCCTTCTCCTTCGAAACCGATCCTCTCCATCCACCTCCGGCGACCTCCCACCAGCTCCAGCCGCTCTCCCATCGCCACCACACGCCGCCACGTCTTAGCCGAACCCCGACCTCCCTCTCCTCCAGCCACCACGCCGTCTCCCTTCCATCTCCGTCCGACCACGCCCAGCTCCGACCACGCCCAGCTCCTCCGTCGCCGTGCACCGTCCCGTCCTCTTCTCCTCCGTCCCGACGCCGTCACCGCTCCGGTCAGCCACACAACCCCGTCCCCGAGCTCGCAGCCTCATCCTTCTCCTTCGTCTTCCTCACCAGCTCCGGCCACCGTCCGCCACCGAGCTCCCCACGCCGTCGTCCCCGTCCCCACCGAAGAACAGGCCGTCCACCACCGTCCCGTCCGAGCCCTAACGCGCCGCCGCCCTCTTCCCGTCAACGATCTGCCCGTCCGAGACACGAACCGAGCTCCGTCGCTGGCGAGCTCGCCAGATCCGGAACGGGACGAGTCGTCCGGACCCGCGCCGACGCCGCCGTGCACCGCCGTCCACCGCCGCCACCGTTTCCTCACGATCGTGCTGCGGACCGAGGCAAAGGGAGGCTCGGCGAGTGACTGCGATTCATCTCGGGTTTAGTGGAGCGCTTCTGGAGTTACTTTCGAGGTAGGGAAAAGTAGCCGGATCTCGGCCCTGACTAGGGAAAGTTAACTGTAGAATTGCATGTGACACCGGGGTGTCGTGGGTTATTTAGGTTATCGAATATTAGAAATGCATGATACGGGAACGTAGCGATTACTGAAAGTGCATGTGACACTTAGTAGTGTCGTAGGAGCAGAGAACTTAGCGTTAACTGTTTCACTGGAGGCATATGACCATGCCCGGAGGTTGTTGCGTGTTGTTTGTTGTTGAGTTTGGGTGGCCTTGAGAGCCCGTGTTATTTGTTGATTGAGTTTGGGTGGCCTTGAGAGCCCGTGTTAATTATTGCTGAGTCTTGGGTGGCCATGAGAGCCCGTGTTGTCGTTTCGGTATTTTGAGTGGCCGTGAGTGCCCGTGGGGTTGTGAACCCGTACTTTACCGTTGGTGTCTTGGGTGGCCATGAGGGCCTGTAGGGTTGTTGAACCTGTGTTTGGTTGTTGGTGTCTTGTCGGCCTTGAGTGCCTGTGGAGTTGTCACCGGTGTCGTTACTGTCTGTTTGAACTTGTTTGTGATTGTGATTGGTTACTGGTTACTGGTGGAGGTTGTGTGGTGTAGCTAGCCTCCCGACTGGGATCGGGAGAAGCGGAGGGGTTGTGGGCTAGCTCCCCGACTGGGATCGGGGGAAGGACGCGCGGGTGTGGCTAACCACCCAACTGGGATCGGGTGAAGCGGAGAGGTTGTGGGTTAGCCTCCCGACTGGGATCGGGGGAAGTTGCGCGACAGGTCGACCGCCTGTACCGACTGGGATCGGAAAGGGCAGGATACAGAGATTGGTTACTGAGCAGCTGGTTTACGATCCTTTGTGATCTTGTTTGGTATTGTGTGGTCAGTCGTGTCTTGGAGGAGGTCGTCGATCGTAGTGTGGGGTCTACATAACGTGTCCGTGTGTTGAGTCAGTTGAGGAAAAGACCGGTCGTGTGGGTGTCTTGAGTCGTTGTTGGTGGCATCGGCTTTGTCTACTAATTATGCCATAGTCAGTATGTTATCTGTGGTGGTGAGCGAACGCTCACCCCTAGCTGCTTTTCCTACAGGTACCGTTCGTAGTCTGGACTAGGTGAGCTTCTGAAGCTTGAAGAGCTTGAAGCGGGTTGCTGGGTGTTTGAGTCTAGAGACGTGTATCTCGTTTTGTCCAAGTGTGAGACTTTTATTTTGAGATGTAAATATTATTCTTTTGTGGAACTAAACTGACTTTTTAGGTGATTTATCGAAAACAGGTTTCAGTTTTGTAACTTTTTAAACGTTCGCGTCCCTAGTTTCGGTTCGCTGAAATTGGGGCGTGACAGTCGTGGCTCTGTCCATGGACAAAATAAATACACCATCTAGAAATTGTGAGTGGTTTGCTAGCTCCGTATAGTAGTAATGTGGGATAGTGAGTTGTAGAAGGCATCGACAATCCCGAACACCAATGCATAGCCTGAAAGCCTCGTAGTTCCTTGCTCGGCGATTGAATCGTAGTTCCTTTAAGTCGAGGTTGAGACTCTTTTCCTTTACCACCGGGTGGGAACTATAAGAGTTTCAGTACTTCAAAACTTTTAGGGATAAAGAATAGTTGTTTTTAATTGGTTGGTGATCCTATCTCATATCTAAGGAAGGCATGCATAGAACTTGGCATGTCCTACTTTAAAATTTTAAACTTTCTTTTCTTCCGATTGATTATGGTAATCTTGGGTTTTCGATGCTTCATAAACCCGGGTAACCGGGTTTTCTAGAAAGGTTCAGAGAGAAGGCTCTACCGGATTTGAGTTTGGGAATTTGTAAGTCTGCCTTTTACCTGGGTTTACCTGAGGAATACTATCAACAATAGTAGAGATCCTCATGATATTACCAAGGTGATTCAAGTCACTTGTCACACAAACTTGACAACGAGGATTGGTGATCCTAAACGAATACCATAGCACATCACAATATGTCTTTAAAACAAAATACAACACCACAAGCACATGTTTACATGTTTTCATGTTTTCATGTGGTTTGGTCATTAATAGCTCGGTTACATGTCTCAACTTTAATAATCAATGCTTTACAAGAGATAATTTCATGAGAGCAGTTTGGTTGTGGTAGAAGAACCTACCTAGATGATTCGGTCGGTAAAACTCTCTAGTTGGGCAGTCAGATCACTTGGAAGGGAAATGCTAGTGGGCGTAATGTGTGACACTGGAATGTGAGGTGGTTAATCATGTGGTTGCCGACTAATCAATCCAAGTTATAGTCGTGGCTCTATCCAAGGAAGAAACTGACACACTGTCGAGAAATTGTGAATGGTTTGCTAGCTCCCTAGAGTAGTCACTGGATATGTCTTAAGCCATATTATGGTACCGAGAAATACTCATGACGGTTCATGTGCAGTATTCTCATAGTAGGTAATCCAATACCATTTCCCTAAATGACATATATTATTTGACATCATACTCAATGTGTATGATCAGTAAAACGTGATTATCAGTTAACATCATACTAATTTTAGTATATCAGTAAGACCAGGGATCATTAGAATAATACAATTTTTCTTGTAAGAGTCTTACTATCAAGCCATGTGCTTGATGATCTCGAAAAGAGTCGATTATTCACGCTATTAACATTTCAAAAATGATAATAGCAGTGCCAATGTATTAATAAGTGACAATCTCGTACGAGATCAGGATTAGCGTAGGGCATAAAACTAACAGTTTTGTCGTGGGTTACTGCATTTTGTAGCTTTTCGATCTCTTTTGCAGGCTTCGGGCATGGGAGTGGTTCGGCTATGGCCTTTTGTCGTGTTGTTGTGTCTCAGTGTGACCATCAAGAGTTTCGGTTTCCGAGGATGGCTTTGGAATGGGATCTTCTCTAAGATGAAGGTTACCAAGGTAAGGTGAAATTGAAGTCTGTGGCCGTCTCTTCTCAGCAGGTTTAGGAGGAGAGAGAATAGAGTCAAAGTGACGCAGACTCGGAGACTTAGAGATCATATTGTAAACGGAAGCCTAAGTTGATTCATGGAGATCAATTTTGGAAGTAGGGATTATTGTGGTGGCTGAAAGAGAGAAAGCATTCAGAGTTACTCATTAGATCAGATAGACGGATTCTCGAAAGTTGTTCATTAGCAACCTCTTAACTTTTTCCAAAGAACCATAGCATTTTTGAATCTTTGTGGAGTTTGGGGGATTGTAGGGAGTTTATCTTAGTAATAGATCGAATTCGAGGGAACGAATATAATGCTATAGAGAAAAAAAGATGTTTTGTTTCTCGAAATGGTACTATTTGTAAGTACGGTACACACCGAGCAAGTACGTTGCCCGAATATTTCCTTCCTTTTGCAAGCTTTAGAATCCTTGCACCATATGGTGTAAACTTACAGTAGAGGTTGCGGAGAAAAATGGTTGTATGGAGAAAGTTATAGGAGCCCTTGCATCTATTTCCACACCAGAACACGTAGAAGAAGGTCAAAAGTGAGCACAATAATTGCATGGAAAACAATGGATTGAGCATATTACCATTGTGAGAGGTTGATCAAGGCCTTATCGTTGTTTTCAACCGCTAGAGAAAATATCTTTTCTAAGATTGCAGAAGGAAAAATTCCACCATCCAGGCGTGCACGTCTATATTCCATACTACAATTGGAAACAGAAAGAGTAAAGTGGAATAAACTACCCCTTATTATAAACAAAAGAAAACCAAACTCTTGAAGTTTAGTGGGATACACGAGGCATCACGTTCCCACGTTCACATTACTGAGATAAAGATTTTTATTTCTATTTTTTAAATTTCATAACTATAAGTAGTGTAGAAAAGTTCATCCTATTTACATCCTTGTTGGGAAAAGTTTCTAATTCTAATTACTTTATAATTAGTTTTAAGATTTGAATTACTTTATAAAAATTGTACTACTTACTTTTTAATTTATAATTATTTAATATTATAAAACAAATGCCCCCTCCAAAATTGTCAAAGCTAAATGCGTTGTTCACTTAGATTCATCGGTTCCCATGCATCAGTAAAAAAAATTGGTACTATTTAGAAACCCCAAAGTTCAACTAATCTAGTAGATACTTAAAACCAGTTGTTACATTCACATACAATTTCTTTAAAAGGTTACGACGTTCTTTTCAATCATCCATTCCGCAACACGGTGCCCTTGTAGTTCAAGCTCAATGTATTTGATTGTGTACACACCACAGTCTCCTCCCATGTACCACTAAAACATTAATTAAGAATGAGTTGAAACATTTCTTAAAATGCTCAATAGAAAAAAGATTTGCATACGATGTATTTTGTGGAAGGGTCCACTTCCTGCAATATGTCCACCTCATTCCTGGTCCAAATGAATGGTTCCCATTGACGTTTCTATATTGACTAAGAATGTGTGGAAACATTTTTTGGAGAGGATGCATAATGTCATCTATATCTTTGTCTTTTGTACGTAACATAAGAGAATCATAGACGTTGAGGTTCGATTGCTCCAGCTCCACAACCACCATGATCCAATATTTGTCGTTGATGTTCAATAGGAAGTAGACTTTTTTGCATCCATCCTATTTCTTACCATATTCAACCGAAAACGACCATCCAACATATTTGAGTGGTTTATGGTCCACTTGGTGCTTACCTTGTTCACCATTTATGTTGGAGGTCAACTATAAGTAGTCTCCAGTCAAAGAATTGTTGAACTGTAGGTCCAAAACTATTGTATCTTAGGCTTACTTATTGTTGTATACCCTCTACTACTTTCTTATTCCATGAAGAGCATCTTCCAAATGTTATATGCATACATAATGGGTGTCAACAATATTCATTGAACAAACAATATAAGTAATATAAAGTGAATGTCACGCCCCGAATTCAGTATAACCGAACCCGGAACGCGAACGATGAAGCAAGTAAAACAAAGTCTCAAATAGTTTAATAAACCGCTTTAAAAGCACCACTTTTATTAATCAAAACAATATTTTTACAACCGAGTTTTAATTTAAAAAAAACGAAAGAACACTAAAACATGAGTGTACGTCGCTAGACAACCCCGACAGCCCGGACTCTCGATCCCAGCTCTTCAAGCCTCGAGAGATCCTCCTAGTCCGCCTCGCGAACGGTACCTGTAGGAAAAGCAGCAAAGGGTGAGCGTTTCGCTCACCACCACGGACACCATACTGACTACGGCATACCAACAGAAATGCCGGGAACACCGGCAACAAACAATAACACAGAGGAGTACTACCCCAAATCACATGTTAAACCCGACTGACACACAAATCACTGTCAATTTAACCCCCAACCATCTAAGACCTGTGCACGTAATGGAGACCCCAAATCAGAGACCGAACAACCATGTCATTAGTCACACCGACAAGGTAAAGCACAGCCCTCACACGATCCTATGTGCATTTACTTGTAACTTTCCGCAACCAAACCAGTATTCGCTACTCGTCCCTACCTCAGAGGCCTGCGGGAAAAGTAATAAAGGGGATGAGCGTTCCGCTCACCTCCACGGATACTCGTTCGATTATGTCATACCAGTAAAGCATCAACAACTTACCAATCTAAACATGGCTAACAACTACCTCAAAACCTGATACCAAACCGTCACAACTGCTCACGATATCGATACCTCAAATACCCGCTCACGTAAGGGAAACCTCGAATGGGGATCATATTCTCAACTAAGAAAAACACTATTGCTCACCATATCAACACCCCAATTACCCGATCACGTAGGGGAAACCTCAAAACGGGGATCATGTTCTCAACTAAGTAAATCACTATTTCTCACAACATCAATACCCCAACTACCCGATCACATATGTGAGACCTCAAACAGCCCACTCACGTGAGGGAAACCTCAAACCACCCATTCACGCGAGGGAAACCTCAAACCACCCGTTCACGTGAGGGAAACCTCAAACCACCCGTTCACGTGAGGGAAACCTCAAACAACCCGCTCACGTGAGGGAAAACTCAAACCACCCGTTCACGTGAGGGAAACCTCGAACAACCCGTTCACGTAGGGGAAACATAGTTCGTACTGCGCCGCAGCGCATCAACCCTAACCCCTCTCCGTGGTGAGACCCTCACACAGAGGCGCTATATCACCACTGTAGGTTATTGATGAGTCTCGAACCCAAGACCTCACCCTTTAACACAGAACTTACGACCTTTACAAACAAACACAATCGTGAACAAAGTCACGCAATATCAACAATATCAACACACACAATGCACGCAAGATCACAAAGGATCAACACACATACTGCATAGTTTCTGGTAGCAATCCGGTTGGGCCTGGCACTGCCCCACACACTTTCCCCGACACACAGTCGGGATAGGCGGTCGAACTCATCGCGGCACATAGCAACACTTTTCCAATTGCTAGTCGGAAGGAAGGCCCCTCCTTCATCGCGGAATCTCAAGCCTCAACACTTTACCGATCGCGCGTCGGAAGGTACGACACACCTCACGGGGAACACAGCCCTCGCACTTTACCGGTCGCGCATCGGAAGGTACGACACACCTCTCGGGCATAAGTCATCCAGGTATCACCAGAACAATCACAACCGAATATCACACAATACTCCGCAAATAGCAAAATTAACATCACGACTAACTACCACTCAGCAAGTCAGTCAACAACAAACAGGTTCAATACCCCACAGGCACACATGGCCACACACAAACACAATCAGTTCACTCAACCTACGGGCACAACCAGGTGCCCACATGTGATTCCTAGTTTGCGGTAAGTTTACTTAACCTACGGCACCAACTAGTGCCACATGCATTTCTATTGTTCGATATGTTCACTTATCCTACGACACCACCAAGTGTCACATGCATTTCTATTGTTCGATGAGTTCACTTATACTACGACACCACCAAGTATCACATGCATTTCTATTGTTCGATAAGTTCACTTATCCTACGACACCACCAAGTGTCACATGCATTTCTACTAATAACTTTCCCTAGTCAAGGCCGATATCCGACTACTTTTCCCTACCTCGTAAAGCATTCCAAATATCCACGCTCAAGCTCCGGCGTGCTCGCAATCACCCGCTTAGCCTCCTCTTTCCGCGGTCGGTGGCACGGTCTAAAGGGATCAAAATTATACACTATTTAATATGCAGGCAAAACCCGAATTTAAAGTAATTAACGTACAAATGCAACCCCGACAATGCCGATCACACCCAAACTTCCCAATTGCTCGACATTGTCAACAATGGGCCCGGAAAGGCCCGATTCGCCCGGCTCGGCGAATCTGCCCAGGATCAGAAAAACGCCCTCCGGGGCTCTGAAAATTCCCATTTTCGTTTCGAAAACCCTAATATAATTCACGTGTTCCAACGCAATCGGCGGAATCAATTTCTGATACCGAGCGATTTAATTCCGCGTTTAAAGTTTCTAACCCAAATTTGCGAATTCTCACAAATTAATTCCATAATTCGTTCCGGGTGTGAATTATCGACTCGGGGATCATCCAAGACCACCCGAATACGAAAAACCCGAGGCCCGGCCAAGTGTGCCCCACATGGCCACACCAGAAAACGCCCCTTTCGCCCCAAAACGTTCCCAACGAACCCCAAACCTCAACCATTCATCTTTAAACCAATTCTAACCAAAACCCTAGAATTCAAACGTGTCAAAACGAGAAAAGATGGGTTCTTATCGTAAGGAACAATGAGGGGATGACAAATACGCGAGAATTGAGACGATCCGTCGGTCGGATCGTCGAAAAATCGAACCCAAACCTCTCTTTTCGTTCTCCTTCTTCTTCTCTCTTCTTTCTCTCTCCTTCTCTCCTTTTTCTCTCTTAAATGGCCGACCATCACTCATATCTTCTCTTTTAGTTTTTTTAAATTCAAACACATCTCAAAATTACCAAAATACCCTCACTTCTTCTTTGTTTTTGTTTTTAAGTCAAAGGGCAAAGTTGTCCTTTCATCTTCCTTCCACCACTTTCATGACAAGTGTCAAGTGGGTCCCACTAGTTAGAAAAATATCTTTGTGGATATTTTTCAGTCAGGACTCTCGCTCCCAGATCTTCAAGCCTCGAGAGATCCTCCTAGTCCGCCTCGCGAACGGTACCTGTAGGAAAAGCAGCAAATTGTGAGCGTTTCTCTTACCACCACGGACACCAGACTGACTACGGGATACCAGCAGAAATGTCAGGAACACCGGCAACAAACAATAACATAGGGGAGCACTACCCCAAATCACATGTTAAACTCGATTGTCACACAAATCACCGTCAATTTCCCCCCAACCATCTAAGACCCGTGCACGTAATGGAGACCCCAAATCAGACACCGAACAACCATGCCATTAGTCACACCGACAAGGTAAAGCACAACCCTCACACGATCCTATGTGCATTTACTTGTAACTTTCCACAACCAAACCAGCATTCACTACTCGTCCCTACCTCAGAGGCCTGGGAGAAAAGTAGTAAAGGGGATGAGCGTTCCGCTCACCTCCACAGATACCCGTTCGATTATGGCATACTAGTAAAGCATCAACAACTTACCAATCTAAACAGAGCAAACAACTACCTCAAAACCTGATACCAAAGCGTCACAACTGCTCACGTATCAATACCTCAAATACTCGATCACGTAAGGGAAACCTCGAATGGGGATCATATTCTCAACTAAGCAAAACACTATTGCTCACCATATCAACACCCCAATTACCCGATCACGTAGGGGAAACCTCAAAACGGGGATCATGTTCTCAACTAAGTAAATCACTATTGCTCACAACATCAATACCCCAACTACCCGATCACATAGGGGAAACCTCAAATAACCCACTCACGTGAGGGAAACCTCAAACCACCCATTCATGTGAGGGAAACCTCAAACCACACGTTCACGTGAGGGAAACCTCAAACCACCCGTTCACGTGAGGGAAACCTCAAACAACCCGCTCACGTGAGGGAAACCTCAAACCACCCGTTCACGTGAGGGAAACCTCGAACAACCCGTTCACGTAGGGGAAACCTAGTTCGTACTGCGCCGCAGCGCATCAACCCTAACCCCTCTCCGTGGTGAGACCCTCACACAGAGGCGCTGTATCACCACCGTAGGTTATTGATGAGTCTCGAACCCAAGACCTCACCATTTAACACATAAGTTACGACCTTTACAAAAAAACACAATCGTGAACAAAGTCACGCAATATCAACAATATCAACACACACAATGCACGCAAGATCACAAAGGATCAACACACATACTGCACAGTTTCCGGTAGCAATCCGGATGGGCCTGACACTACCCGACACACAGTCGGGCCAGGCGGTCGACCTCATCGCGGCACATAGCAACACTTTTCCGATTGCTAGTCGGAAGGAGGGCCCCTCCTTCATCGCGGAATATCAAGCCTCAACACTTTACCGATCGCGCGCCGGAAGGTATGACACACCTCACGGGGAACACAGCCCTCGGCACTTTACTGGTCGCGCATCGGAAGGTACGACACACCTCTCGGGCATAACTCAAGCCTCAACACTTTACCAATCGTGCACCAGAAGGTACGACACACCTCACGGGGAACACAACCCTCGACACTTTACCGGTCACGCATCGGTTGGTACGACACACCTCTCGGGCATAACTCAAGCCTCAGCACTTTACCAATCGCGCACCGGTAGGTACGACACACCTCACGGGGAACACAGCCCTCGCACTTTACCGGTCGCGCATCGGAAGGTACGACACACCTCTCGGGCATAACTCATCCAGGTATCACCAGAACAATCACAATCACAACCAAATATCACACAATACTCCGCAAATAGCAAAATTAACATCACGACTAACTACCACTCTGCAAGTTAGTCAACAACAAACGGGTTCAATACCCCCACAGGCACACATGGCCACACACAAACACAATCAGTTCACTCAACCTACGGGCACAACCAGGTGCCCACATGTGATTTCTATCGCACGGTAAGTTTACTTAACCTACGGCACCACCAAGTGCTACATGCATTTCTATTGTTCGATACGTTCACTTATCCTACGACACCATCAAGTGTCTCATGCATTTCTATTTTTCGATGAGTTCACTTATCCTACGACACCACCAAGTGTCACATGCATTTCTATTGTTCGATAAGTTCACTTATCCTACGACACCACCAAGTGTCACATGCATTTCTACTAATAACTTTCCCTAGTCAAGGACGATATCCGGCTACTTTTCCCTACCTCGTAAAGCGTTCCAAATGTCCAAGCTCAAGCTCTGGCGCGCTTGCGATCACCTGCTTAGCCTCATCTTTCCGCGGTCGGTGGCACGGTCTAAAGTGATCAAAATAATACACTTTTTAACATGCATGCAAAACCCGAATTTAAAGTAATTAACGTCTAAATGCAACCCCAACAATGCCGATCACTCCCAAACTTCTCAATTGCTCGATATTGTCAACAATGGGCCCGGAAAGGCCCGATTCGCCTGGCTCGGCGAATTATGGAATCAATTTCTGATACCGAGCGATTTAATTCCGCGTTTAAAGTTTCTAACCCAAATTTGCGAATTCTCACAAATTAATTCCATAATTCGTTTCGGGTGTGAATTATCAACTCGGGTATCATCCAAGACCACCCGTACACGAAAAACACGAGGCCCGGCCAAGTGGGCCCCATATGGCCACACCGGAAAACGCCCCCTTTCGCCCCAAAACGTTCCTAACGAACCCCAAGCCTCAACCATTCATCTTTAAACCAATTCTAACAAAAACCCTAGAATTCAAACGTGTCAAAACGATAAAAAGACGGGTTCTTACCGTAGGGAACGATGAGGGGATGACGAATACGCGAGAATTGAGACGATCCGTCGGTCGGATCGTCGAGAAATCGAACCCAAACCTCTCTTTTCTTTCTGCTTCTTCTTCTCTCCCTTTTCTCTCTTAAATGGCCGACCATCACTCATCTCTTCTCTTTTATTTTGTTTTAAAATTCAAACACACCTCAAAATGACCAAAATACCTTCACTTCTTCTTTGTTTTTGTTTTTAAGTCAAATGGCAAAGTTGTCCTTTCATCTTCCTTCCACCATATTCATGAAAAGTGTCAAGTGGGTCCCACTAGTTAAAAAAATATCTTTGTAGATATTTTTCAGTCAGATTCGCGAAATTCGGCCGTCTCGGGCCCCGTGTTGGCCCATTTTCCAAGAATTTATGAAATTTCGCGTGCTACAAGGAAATGGCCCAACTAAGACCGTTGTAACGACGACTAAGCTTTTTGGATCCAAATCAGGCCTCGAACGGACCAAAACGTCGCTCGGTTGACTCTTTCGGCAAAAAGTCAACTTTTCTCGTATTGGTCAAAAAGTTTCCATGAGTCACCCAGAACTCACTTTGGTCAATATCGGGGTCAACTTAAGTCCGATATGACCCTCGGGGTCAATTTTAGGTTCATTTAGGTGTCTCTCCCAAAATTTTAAATTTTTTCGTTTTTCCGCCGATTGACCGACGTTGACCAGGAGCGGTCCTTACAGTGAAGATATTTAGAGCTTACCAAAATTCTTAGCTAGTCATGTCTCCGGTATAGTTTATGAAAGTACTATTTCGTAAGTGCACCATATGTTTTGCTGAATGTTTAGTTTTCGTATTAGGTTTAACCCAAGCTTACAGTTTCCTGTACAACCATAAATATGGTTCAAGAATGACTTTCAAAGGGTTTAAAGCATCATTTTGCACAATCACGGGTGACTTCTTCTTAGGTTCGTTCTTTTTCTTTGTTGATGTATGCGCAACGATAGGGTTCTTATCATGCGTATTTGTAGAGCTGGGAGACGATATCTTCCTCCTATTGTTGCCATGTGTATTGGGTGCACAACGAGGAAGAGATAATTTCCTTTTCTTCCTTGACGATGTACAAACATGTGTCGGTGTATGCGTAGAACCGGGAGGTGGTTCTATAAAAGGTTGATCCACATAGGGCAACGATAGTGTTTGTGGAGATTTAACCAACACCATTTTCATATGCCCCCTGCATGGGTAGACTCGGGTGATTTTGTAGACGAGGATGAATGCGAAGGATCGAGTGATTTTTTTCCTAGAGCCTGAATCTCCTACTATTGAGCGTGTGGGGTAAGATGCTCGTCGAACATTAGGTCCTTCCTTTTTAATACTAGAGTCCATATCACGGCTGTGACGTAGAGCTTCATTCACCTCTCAAAATATGTCTTCATTGTTTCATTTAGTTCTTCCTTGAAGGTATTCATATTACCCTTTCATTATGCCTTTAATCTTTTTAGCTCATCATGCACTCCACCCATGTGTGTAAGTATATCATCCATTCATACTTTAGTACCTTTAATTGACATTTCAAATGCTTCTTCAGTGATAGGCGATCCAGTTTTTGGTGTTACAAAGTTTCCACCCTCTTCAATCCCTCTAACAACATTAACACAATGTTCTTCATGGACTTCCCTGGTTTCATAAGGCCAATAAATATTGGCTCCACTAGTTAATGTCATAATCGTTTTCAATTGCTCTTCTACTATTTCTTTATACAAATTTGCAATGTATGACCGGTTTATTTGACTTTGAGTAGGTAGTGGGATAGTTACAATGTCCTGACCAAAAAGAAGAAACATAAATGTTAACCCTAGATTGTAAGAAACCCTTGAATGGAAACAAAAACACCCGTATTGTGAATTAAAACTTAAAAATATAATGAAAATTTGTTAACCTCTAGAACATATAGTTCCAATGCTTTTTTCACAACATCGTACAACAACATTCTACTACACGCCTTCACTCATCTACACATCCTTAGTAAATGTTTGCTATCTTCACGAGGTTTTGCAAGGACATGGCGTAATGTCAGGATGCATTTTGATTCCAATATCTTCATGCACACAAGATAAATGGTGGGAAATTGCATGTTTACAATGTAAATTATTCTAAACAAATATAACGACAATTTTCTTACCATAAGAGGAAAAACAAAACCAGAATAAGTCACTAAGCTCTGTTTCTAACCATTACCACATTCATCTGCTTTACCTACTAGTCCTTTCTTCTTTAAATGCTTGAACATATACTTGAAGGAACGAGTACCCCAAGGTAATCGCTTGAACAACTCCATGTCATCCACCAATATCAAAGCTCTTTTGTCGATTTTGGGCTTGGTTCTATCTAAGGGTGTTAAGACTCTTCCGATGAGCACAAACAACGCCACCTTTATGATATCCATGTTAACAACATTCTCATTAGGATGACCCTCCTTTACTTCAACTAACTACTTCAATTTCAGTTTCAAATTATCCACACTAGCCATTTCTTGATTAGGGAAGTGTTTTTTCACGACTATATCAGTCTGATATTTTTTCCTAAACATCTTTAGAGGGATGTCGACCATAATTCAGCCCCGTTATGAGTGCATACTCCTTCAAGAAATATCTCATTGGTCTCCCGTGGACAACGAACAACCTCTCAGATGTTGTTTGGATATCGGCTTCTCTTAGCAGAAATGCCCGTATCACTTGACATGAAAAGTCAAGATGTATTTCCAATAGGGGACCAAATTGAGTTTTTTTTTTCAATTAGTTGAGATGCCTATTGTTATCTTCTAACCTACTCAATTCAATCTTGATAATCTTTGCAATTTCCAATGTTTGACTTCAAAATGTCTGTCTTGGATCAATCCTGGCTTCAACTGAGGAAGAATTAGTGCTTTTTCTTCTACAATTGCTGGTTCTCTTTCTAGTGGTCTAGATGGTCGGGTAAGTCCATACTCTAAGTTCTTGGTTGCCTCCATTTTAGTGAAGGATTATTTCCTGGTAGAGGAAACAAAAACCATTACAACAAAACATTTCTTCTCAAATTCCCCATACTGGGAAAAAAAAATCCCCATATCGTGTTACATTACCCCGTATTATAATCCCCACAATGGAGTAACTATTACTATTTAGGGTACAGTAAATCCCACCTAATTCTTTTTGATACGCCTCCAATAACCACAAATGAAAAATGATGAAGTATATATCAACACATAAATTGTACCAACAAACATATCTACACCCATAAATGATAGACAAAATTGTATCAATTTACCCAGGTCATGGGTAGCTCGGTTTTGAGGGGAGACTTTTCTTGGTTCTCGACATCGAAAATAGAGTGGAATGGATATGATGAGGAAGAGGGATTATGACCATAATACGAGGATTTTGAATTCCAATAGAGAAACATATTGTGTTCAATTTTTTGACTTGTTAAGTTTCGGGGGGGGGGGGGGGGGGGGGGGAATACAAAGGAAAATTACATTGGGTTTTAGTAAGAGTATTCAAGTCATTTCATGGGTTAAGTGGATGAAAAGAAAAGAGAAAAGAAAATATGCAAAAATCTATCATTTTGAAGGTTAAGGACCAGAATCATTATGCAACGAAGACCATTTCGCAAATTTCCTCAAGTAATTCTCGTCTTAGGTTTGGCAGTTGTGAATAATGTATATCAAACCCGATTCACCCGCATATTTGCATGAATAAAATTTCATTGACAGAATGTTCATTTATCATGGACAGGTTGTAAATCTCAATAGTCCAAATCCACACCCCTACAAGCCAGTGAAAATACACTCACACGAGTGGGTTGTTCGCCTAGGAATGCTCTACTTATGGTGGTAGAGACGAAAATAAGGATCTGTAGAATTAGTTATGCTCTCCTCAAATCCGGATGGCCCAAACAACCATTCTTTTTATCTCAGGATAATTACACATAACTACACTTAATTGTTCTCGATTTTCACATAACTATACTAACCAAAAAATCGTCTGAGTGGTACCTTATTTTTCCAAAATCCACTTTACTATGAACGAACACGAGTGATGTGAACATCGGGCACCATCCAAATGAATTTTAAAAACTTAGGCAGCCGTAAATATGATTTTTTAAGTCGGGTACTTATGTAAAAGTTGGATATAATTAAGTGTACTAATCCAATTTTATAGTATCTCCGTATGTCTTGAGCCCCTCCATGTGTGCTTTTTGTTTGTGTTTCTCACTCTCCTCCCTTCTTCTGAGGCTGATGATGATAGCGCTGGGTCTATCTCCCTCATCCTCCTTTCCTCGTCGGAACTCCATGGAGCTTCCTTCTCCTCCACCCTCGCCCCCTTCTTCGATATCCCCACCTCCTTCCGCTCGTCCATTATCTCACAACTCGCACCGCCCTCGAATAACATCTCCGCCTCTCCGACCTCTCCATCGATGGAAACCATTACACCTTTGCCGCTACTCTTGACCCCTAACACACCCAAAATCTCATCCTCAACTCATGCCTTCACCATTTCCTGCAATTTAGGGCTTCCTAAGCAACATGCAAAGGGTTCCTTTTTGGGTGAAAGACCAGACCTTCACTATCGAGCGCCCACCTCTGCTTTCTCTACCGTTCCAACTCTGTTGCCCAATCCATCCATTTTAGAGATCATCCAAGCGAAGCTAGCCGAGGTCTCCATTGAAGACCAATAGAGTGAAAATTTTGACGACAACGATGTTGTCATTAACATCCCAGTTAGCACGGTTCCAACTGTGGATGACGCCCGATATCGGTATGCCCTCGCTGATCATCTATTATCCGACAGACGAGTAAGGCCCCAAACCATTTGTACCTTGATAGCTAATACTTTAGGAGTGAGGGGACTTATGGTCCAGCCTCTAATGGATAAAATCGTCGCCTTCTTCATTTACCGCGTTGGATGGAATTAGAGCTAGAGAGCCTTAGTCCTTCTATGGGACCGTGTTGCTCCTTACTCATTTACCTCTACGTACCCAACCGAAAATGTTGCTCTTTCGGCATGTACGGATATCGGTAAGAGCCTACGATATTTTGGTAGAGGCTAGCACATCCCAAATAAGAGCTCTCATAGTCTCCAACTTAAGGAGGGAAGTAGAAGTATGAAGATCGAGCAACCCGACTTAACCTGATCAATCAAGGGGTTGAGATACTTTTCTATGGCTTTGGGTGGAGATGGATGCTAGCCGTCCACTCCGTCACCATCTCAAGCTTCGTTGTGATGGACTTGTGGAACCTTTTACGGTCCGACTAGAATGTGAAAAAATGCCCCACTTTTGTTATCAGTGTGGTCGACTTAGACACATAAACTGAGTTTGCATGGCAGTCCTCCTGGGTGTGGACCAGCTAGCTGAAAGATATGGGGAGTCTCTACGAGCCCCACGGGTTATCCAAAAGGAAGTGTATTATCGATCGGATTGGGAAGACGCGCTACCTCCGACTCAACTTATGATGATGGGAGCCCGTGTGGACCCAAAATCGTCTATTTATTATGTTCTCAACGAAAAATGGATCCCAATCCAAAATCCCAAGACAGCCGCAAGGAAGACCACTTTCCCACACGGGGATCGCTCGAGTTGCGTTCCCCACCAATGGTGACGGAAAGGAAAATGGGATGCGGAAAGGAATCGATGGTATCCTCCCTAACCTCGCATGCCATTCAACCTACAATTTTGCCTAACCTGAGGGAGTCGAATCCCCCCTCACTGGGGAGGTTACGATAAATCAGGAAGGCCGGGATCACAGTCACATGAGAAGCTATCCCAGATCCAACCGATCCAGCCTATTCCTCATCACAAGATATTAATGGGTATTGATCAGAAGAAAGAGTTTTCCTCAACTTCGGGGAAGCCAAAGAAGGCGACTCAGAAGAAACAAACAATTAAGAGAGGGCCACATAGTGTAAAGAACATGCAAGAGCTTGCTCGGGAGAAAGCAAAGTTCAAGCTGCAGATAGCTCCAACAAGCGAGGTTTTGATTTAATGGACATTGATCTTGTTGTAAATGATGAACATACTCCCTTCTCTCCACGTTTTTCAACGAAGGCTGGTAAGCAGCCTCATCTAGATGTATGATATGTATCTTTAGGGTTTGGAGGTTTGGGATTTCTACCTCCCGACTTGCTAATGCCCCTATTTGGGAGGGTGATGTTCCTTAGGACGAGTATTTGTATCCCCCGTGAGCCAAGATAACCACTCTTTTGGGTATTTAGAACCTTGGATTCGTGTTATTGTGCAAATATCCAATTGCAGGACACCGACCTGTACGGCCGGCTCAAGCTTTAAGCGAGTTAAGCAACCGCTTAAGGCCTCAGATCAGAAAATGTCCCATAAAATTAAATAAGAAGCCGTTTAAAGTGTCAGATGAAAAAATCCAAAGACTATAATAGGAGAGAATAAGCCAGCGTGGCGCCTATGTGTCATAGCTTTTCTTTAGCCAACATGGCGTCTAGGTGTCACAACTCTTCTCTTCCACTCACCCTTTTCGGCTTCTTCAAATTTACTGTTTTGGTGAGCGTTTCTAATACTCTTAAATCCCGGCCATTGATTTTCTCCAGACAGAACGTCGTTTGGTGTGGGTATATTTGGGGAAAAATCACCCTCAACTCCATGTAAAATCATCTACCTCACCTTCAATCGAAGATGAACCCTTCAATTGCACAGACGATGAACACTTCTTTAATCGCACAAACGATGAGCACATGAAGTTAGGGCTTGACGCTGAAGAGGATCGAGAGTGTGAGTGTTCTGTAATCGGTGAGGTACATGACACTTAAACTAAAATCAGGAACGGAGCGTGGGCGATCGGAGGAGACGTTGGAGTAGTCGCGGTGGTGAGAATCAGTTCCGGATCGATTGGAAGCCCATGTTCGTCCCAGTCAGGCTTGTACGTCAGCGTCATCCTTGCCTTCGAATCAACGTCCTCTATTCCGGTGAGTTTCTGGGTTCTGCTATCTGGTCCGGGTTGCCCGTTTATGGTTGGAGTTTTTCGAGTTTTGTTGTTGATGCTTTTATTCCGTGTGTTTAATTTTAGAGAATTGGGAAGTCCGTCATTTAAGGATGACATTAACTATGTTCATGTATGAACTATAGGGGGTAAAGCTGATGATGATGATGATCATAACATTGACTTGGACAGTAGGAATGTGCATCTGATTGCCACCAAGGAAAGTTGGGATCAGAAGATGGTAGAGGCAAACAAGGATGAAAAAAATTGTAAGTTCTTGCTCACCTTTCTCTGCATAATGATGAACTCAACCATATCAATATATATTACTACTCTCAGATGTGCTACTGTGGTTTTTCCTATAGAATTTATATAATTCAAAAGTTAATATTAAAGATTGCAAATTAAGGCATTATGCATACAAGGCACAAAATATAGCATGTTCAGTTTGCATACCATGTGTGTTTGATTTTATTGGTTCTCATTTATTGAAATGGTTGTTAGATAGAGTAGGTTAGTTGTATGGAGATCAACTACAACTGTCAAGACTAGAGATTTTTTACTGCTTGATTCTCATTTGTCGATGTGGAAATATGAATATTAGCACAAAAAGTAATGAGAATTGAGTCACTCTAAAAAATAGGTGTAGTGCGATCTTTTGGGCTATGAATGTTGGCTGAAGGGGATTTATTATATGCCTCCATAGCATGTGCTAAAAAAACTCGTACTAGGTATTTTATCTTTGTTTTTCATCTTTGATTCATTCTTAAGTTGTCTGGTCAATCAACAATCATGAACTTGTGCTTATTCTCGATTTGTCATTCTAAAGTGTTGTTATGGTTTTTTTTCTTTGTATGACATTTTGGTTCTTCAATTTTAATCTTGTATTCTAATTTTTGGTGTTGAAGATTCATATTTGTTGCTATTTGCAGGTTAAAAAAATTGAGGTACTCTTTTTATATAAATCTAGCAGAATTTCAGGTACTCTTTTTCACATTATTATATTTTCTTTAGATTTTTTTTTGGTTGAGCTGGTAGTTCCTACTTCCTTTTTTCCAATGGGTTGTCCAATCCATGTAAATAACTACTTGTATTTTTTTAATATTCAGGAGACAGCTTACAACTTGCTGAGAATTCAGAGGGAGTTGGATGAAACAAAAGTTATCCTGGTGAATATAGATTTTTAGATTCCTCTACTTGTGTGTCTGGCCTTCTGGCCGTTGTGTGAGTTATTTTGTTTACCTGCAACCATTTGAATCTGCTTCTTTTTTTAGGGTCTGTTTGATCGATACCATTTTTTAATGGGTCTCAGGTTGGCTGCTTGGAATTGGCGTTTTCAGGTTTCATTACTAATCATTTAAGCACAAAACTTTGTTATTTGCTTTTGTCATGTTAATTAATTTTTCATATCACAGGAAAGCGGAGGATTGGAATTAAAATGTGTACTGGTTTGTGTTGATCTTTTTCTTATTGTATATGTTTAATCCAAATAAATTCTTAATAGTTAATTTTTTACTGTGTTTATGTTTGGAGTCTGTTGACATGTGAATGGTCAGTGGTTGATGGTAGCTGTTCATATGACCCTTTTTTTTCTCTTCTTGTGACTGTCTATGGACTACATATAGATGTGATAGTCATGCCACTTTGGCGATATGGATTTCTATTATAACTCTTTCTGAATTTTAGTATCTCTTTTTGTGTACAAGAAAGGGTATTTTTACAGGCATTTGCCCGAGTTAAAAGTCGGGTGACGAGCAGAGAATGAATATTGATTACTCTCTTAGAACGTATAAGGTACATCCCCAATCTGGTTTAGCTTCTTTTTTCCTCACAATTTATGATTTGTTTGCATTAAAGGATTTGTAATTTACACATAGAGCCTGGAAATTGTTGTACAATTAGTTTCCCGGCCGAGATTTTTTAAGTGAAAAAAAGAGAGAAAATGGGGTACAATTAGAAATATGTTACTTTTAGCCAAATATAGTTATTTTTAATTTTTGTTTCTTTAATCATTCAAAAAAATTACATTGCTGCAGTTAGAATAACATTTAGTTTAGTGACTAATGACTATAGAGGTTCCTTATATGGTTCTTGGAAATTGCTGTACAATTAGTTTATTGGCGTAGATTTTAAAATGAAACAGAGAGAAAATGGGGTAGAGATTTTGCAGTGCTATTCATCTTTTTTTTATGCTAACAATGAGAATCCAATGAAATGAAAGGTTATGTTCAAGGATTATAGTTACCTTTTACTTTTAGCCAAATATAGTTATTTTTTAAGATTGGAGATCTGGCTTCTGGTTGTGCTTTAACTTGATTTTGTTATCTTGGGTTACTTTTGCTTGTGCTATAACTTGATTATTTAACTGTACAACAATTTCATATTACGGAGTGTTCCTATTCTAGTTGGTCACTGTTGGCAATTTGTAGGTTACTTTTTTGCCTTAATATTCTGTTTATTTTATATTTTTTTGTGCTATTTTTCAATATTCATTTGTTCCTATTCCAAGCTTGAAATTCTCTCTTGGATTTTAAATCTATTTGTAAAATTCATTGTTTGAAGGGTTGGGAAGAGACTCTTGAATCATGGTTCACCTCTATCACAACAAGGACAGGACTGTAGTTCAACATGTTGGTTATTGGCTTATTTTGCTATTTAATAAATGCTGTTTATTCTCTCTTGGGTAATAAATTTATTTGTAAAATTCACTGTTTGAAGGGATGGAAAGAAACTCTTTGTAAGCAACATTCATATAATATTTTAATTCAAGAAGCAAAGATAAGAAGACCATCCCATCTATTTTTTGCACATTTGGCATTTGTGTAGACTTTTTGTTGACTACGTAACTTATGTTACGTGTTCTGGTATCAAAGCTTTGTTGTTGTCTTTATGTTGGCTGCAGCTTGGTGTTTATCCACATATCTCTATTGGTTGAGATTTTGGCAATAGTTTTGTATTTGCATCCCTCTAAGTTCCAATTTGCTTATTGAGCAGGAGGGTGGGTTGGCTTCATTCCTATGATTTTCTTGTAGGAGAGTAAGAATTTGAAGGGTTTATCAGTTTTTAAAGATTGGTGTGCTGGTTTTGAAAATTATATCAACATTTAGTTGTTTGTTTGCCAAAATCCAATTCTCTATACATATTGTTTATAACCATTTGAAATAATGAAAAGACGCCAACATTCTCAAACTGAAGTCTTTTAATTAGTCTGCTACGTCATACTTTTACTTATGGGATAATTGTCAAAACATGCACTAATGTTTCGTCCACAAACGAAATAGTGCACACTGTTTTGTCCACGTCGTCTGACTACCCTTATGAATCGTTCACGCACTTCTGTTAGAAAAATTAATGGGAATATCCACTATTATAGAGGGAGACATGTGGAACTTAACCTTCCGGCGTGACTACTTTGTTTGGGAGGAAAGGGAGGTTCACGTTTTATTAGAGGCCCTAGGAGGGGTATATTTTCGCCCGGGGGTAGCAGATATCGTTATATGGACCAAGACGACGCACTTCAGGACCAGCTCTGTTTACGAGCTGTTGGAATCTCCGGGGCCGGACCCCCCTTTCTGGGCCGATTTCCTATGGATTAAAAATTGGCCTCCTAAATACTTGATGCTTTTCTGGTTGATCTTGAACAACGCAATCCCGTCTATGGTGTTCTTGGAAAGCAGAGGGAGTCGGGTATCACTTAACGATATGCTTTGTAAATCCTGCAAACTGGTATTTGAAGACTCGGATCATATTTTCCTACATTGCTCCTTTGCATGGAAATTTTGGTCAAAAGTTTACCAATGGTGGGGGATATGCTGTGTTCACTCCAGAACAGTTGCATCCGTTCTACAAGGATGGATTGACTTGTGGCCGAGAAGTCTGAGGATGAACTGGTTGAAAGTGGTGTCTGTGGGTATGTGGGTACTATGGCTTCGTAGGAACTCTTTGGTTTTCAACTCCACCACTGAGCCTGTAGAGGAATCTTTCTTGAAGTTTCAATCACTTTGTTACACTAATTTGCATGCTGGAGGGACTTTTCCACAGGGTATTTCGTTCGTGATCTGGCAGTCTACCCCAAAGACTTGTTTCTTGTAGTTCTGTTTCGGAATACCTAGTGTTTTTGGCCGTTATTGTTTTTTGGCTATTTCTTTTATATTGTTTATTTTTGACAGGATCAATCACCTTGATTTTTCCTGTATCCATTGTACTCCTTATTATCTCAATGGAATATCACCTCGCTTATCAAAAAAAAATATATATATATTCTATTTCTGTTATACATGTGCAGTTAAAGTATAACCGAAATGACCATTTTACCCTTATCATGAATCTTTTGACTTTTCATTTTGACTTTTGCATGAGACATTACCATTCTACCTTTTCTGATAAAAAAAATTAAAAAATAAATAAATAGACAAATAAAATATTTTTTTTTATAAAAACAGTTATTTTTATAAAATCAGTTTTTATTTATAAAAGTTATTTTTATTTTCAAAAATTCAGATTTTAAATTAAAAAAATACATAGAAATCAGTTATTTTATAAATTCAGTTTTTATTTATAAAAATTATTTTTATTTTAAAAAATTCGGATTTTAATTTAAAAAATACATAAAAATCATTTTTTATTTAATTATTATTTAAAAAAATATAATACAAATATTAATTAAATTAAAAAAACTGATTTTTTGAATTTTTTAACAAAACTCTGATTTTTATTTATGTTTTAAATTAAAATATGAATTTTTGAATTTCAAACCAAAAAGGCAAAATTGAGGGTATATCAGTCTTTTAACTCAGTCTTATTTTTGAATTTCAAACCAAAAGGGCAAAATTGTCAATTCAGGTTCTGCTGTTACACTTTTCTAACAGAAGTGCGTGGACGATTCATAAGGGTAGCCAGACGACGTGGACAAAGCATTGTGCACTATTTCGTTTGTGGACGAAACATTAGTGCATGTTTTGACAATTATCCCTTTATTTATCATGTCACATTAGAGATTTATCATACGAAAAACATACGTCCCTCTCTTACAACACATTAGTATTTTTTTTTTCGTCTCAATCACCTTCAACTCATACATTTTGCGAGCCTTATGTGTGGGGTTTTAAATATTTCTTGCTTGAGTTTTAAATATTACCATATAGCTTGCACTTTCATACACACTCATTATCACAAAGCATGTTATTTTACCTGTTCAAGATTGACACATTTTTCAAAAGGAAATATAAATTGTACAACTATAACAACTTGATGTAACATACCAGTTCTTATACCAAGTACCACTTATTTTTATCGTACAATTACAACATCTTCGTATGATGGGTGAGTGCTCCCGCCAACACCGCGCATCGCGCGGTGCCCCTTAGTGTCTTATAAAATTAAAGATATGTTACTATTTGATGAAACCTAATCAGGCGAAAGTATTATACTTTTAATTTCGAAATCAAATTTTAATACAAGTTAGGCCCAATTTTGATCTCGATTCAATTTTTTTTCCAGATAAAACAGTTTTCATCCAAATGAAGACATGTTTTTCTTGATGGTTGAACATTCTAACAACTCTATAGATCTTTATTTCGAAATGAAAAATTATCGTTAACGAAACAAAACATGCAAGTTATGTTTACCAGTGATTAGTGAATTAAAAACATGGATAAAAAACAATAGACAAAACCAAAGAAAGGAAGTGCGGATATTTATATATAAATACACTAGTATTTTTTTTATGAATGACAATTAATTTATCAATTTCATTACGAAAATGCTCAAACCAAAATAGTTTGGAAAATTAAGCCATCAAAATTGAAAGAAAATCCGATATTGGATATAAATGTTTGATCATAACAGCAAAAAAAAATGTGATGCAAACATATGAGAATTCAATTAAGTGTTGATTTGATATCTCATACTTCCCTTAATATTTTGTAAACCAATTCATTAGACATTCAAATAATGAAACTATGCATCTAAAAACGAATCTTAAATAATATAAATATTCTCTTATTGGAAGGGAAACATGACATGTGTTCACAACCGGTGCTAGAATATGTTGATTTTGTACTAAAATGTTTAGTAAAAAATAAGACCATTTATCGAAGAATAATCCATAAAGTTCGTGGACTAGAAGCATGTGTCTCATTGAGTTTGAAAATATTGAAACTTAGCAGTATTAATATATACTATAAACTATGAAAGTATTGTAAAAAACCAAGAGTAATTTGAGCAAAGTACAAATCCAAAGAAAGTGAAATTATTCCAAAAAATTTGCAATAAGAAGAGGTATTGCGAAAGTTTCATTTCATGATTAAACAAGACAATAAATAAAGTTGGATTTATATACCTATCACATATAGTTCTATTGTCCCAACTCTGGGAAATGATTCACTCATATGCGAAAGAGATGCTCAAGAGGAAAGACTAGAGATCATGAACATGAATGATTATTTGTTTCTTATTTCTTAGTCCCAAGTTTGTTTATAAAATTCTTTAACATTTAAAAAGCAATAACAGTTAAATGAACTTCGATATATATCTTAAGATAATCTAAAGAATGTGTTGGAGTTGTCCTATCTTGTTTTTATCTGTTAATCAGTGAGTTTTAGTACCGAATGTCGTTGGTTCTTGAAAATTCCCAGCTATCTATTATCTTGCGTCGTTAGTGTCGATTATGATTTTTCTTATTCTTCTATATTCTATTGACCCTATTTAGAATTTATATTTAGTATTTAAAAAATATTTTTAAGTGTGAAAATTTCTAGAACTTGGTGATAAAGTGAGTCATACACAACGTCACATATAAGCTCACATAATTTGGTGTAACGGTATAGAATTATCTTGAACCTATCATACTTGAACTTGACGTAAATGTATTTTATTTACAGATAAATTTGAATCCTTGAACTTTTGAATTCTTGAATATAATTCTAGACGGTAAATATTATCCATGGAGGTTGTCTTGTTAGAAATTAATCTCTACCATTCATTTTAGATTTTGAGTGTTATAAGTAGATGTTAAAGCTCGTTTTTTTAAATATCGTCTCGTATAATCTTTCTATACGAACAAATTTCCTTATTTTTCTATTATATTATTTCATAAGGAAAAAAAGACATCGATCAATTTCTCGCTTTAGGCCCCAATAATGATTGGGTCGGCCCTGCCGGCCTATATCTCAGCTTATTGGATTTTTTCCTTATGTATCTTCAAAATCAGGTTAATCACCTGTAAAGCTATTTTGCTAAATACACCCTCCAAAATCTCATCCCTTCGTCTCAGCCAGCCGTCTACCTCAATTGTCTCTCAGCAACAGTTTCTTCATCCTAGTTCAATTTGAAGCTCTTATGCACGCCTCTTGCCTGAACAAAAATGCCAACAGCGACGACAACACCTCTACTTCTGCGTCTTCGATTGTAACCTGATGCCCCTAATTGGCTGCAAGGCATCCCAATCCGGTGTGGAACACAACCCAGATATGATGCGTGTCTTTAGTAACTTGGATATTTTCTTAATCTCTCCATCCCAATGATTTTACTGGTATATTTTGATTGCATTATACTCAATTCAGTGCTTCTTTGATTTAATTTTGCAAATGGAAGATACGGAATGTATATTTGGTGGTTGGACTACATCTGTCAGATTCTGCCTAGGAATTGCATTATTGACCATTGAGATTGGTACCATCTTTTTAAAATGAATTATGATCCTTTTAGTGAATTGCAGTATTGGCCATTTGATAATTGCTCTCTATAGTGAATTTATGCTTTTTCTAGTAGTGACATTTGAACTAGTCAATTGTTAATTGCATCGAGGTAATGAAACCAAGTGAAATTTAAATCAAATTGTGTGTAGTGAGTTAAAATTAAAGCAAGAATGTAGAGCCTAATGTTGTTGCTTTTCCTTGTCATTACCCTCCTTTTGCTTTCTTCATGTTTGGTTGCTGAGGAAAATAAAGAGGGAGTGATGCTATCTGTTCTGTTTTGAAATGTAGGAATAAAAAAAATTAGAATCGCAGCACAACTGAATGAAATCGCTACTTTCCTGTTTTTTTAATGCCGGTGGGAATTATAAATGTTCTGGTAATTCCAGCTACATAATTTTGAAAACATATCCAGTGACGGGATACAAAAATTTGAAAGGATATTAAGGAAAAAACAGTCTTTTTCACCTAAGCTCTTAAAAAATATCTCGTCTCTTACCCTCTAATTTCCCAACGACAGCCTTCACCTTCGCTCACTACCATCCACTACTGTTCTCAAAACCGAAGTCGTAGGAGCTTTTCGCGCTGGAGTTAGGCGTTTCCAAGAATGTGTATGTTGGATTTGAAAAAGTTTAAGTTGCATGATTTTCTATTGTCTGTTGGAAGTCGATGTTGTGGACATGTTAAACTCAAAATGCAGCGGAAGATTAACCACGAATCAATCGAGATGAATCTACCAAATATGGAAAACAAGTCTGAAAATTCAGCAAAGGTTTGTGTACATCACCTTTGCAAGTGGCTCATCTTTCAGCTCGTGTATCTCAAAAAGGAACCTTTGAAACGCGAATCCCTTTGGTCACATTGAAGACCCATATGTGGAGAACGTTCACTCCAAAAATCAGCTTCATCGGACATTGGATGAACCTCCGATCGTGCTCTTGAAAATGACTGGTCGGACAAAACTGTGCAGAAAATCAGCACCTATGTATCCTTACAGGAATCAAAGCCAACGTAGTTCTTGAGTTTGTAAACTCAAGAACATGCAACAATGGAGCTTGGACTTTCTTGGAGGAGTTTGCAAAGATGAGAGAAATTACTATCCTTGTGCTGAAAAATTGTTCTCTTATTTGCATGTTGTGTCTTGCCAACACCTCTTGCATGTAGACTTAAGTGGAAGTGGTCATCTCACTTAATCTACATCAAGTTGCCAAGTGTCCATGCTAGTTTGCATGGTAGACTTAATAAACTAAGCTAGTTTATTAACTAGTGGAAAGTGGGTCCAACCCACTTAGTTTAACAAGACCACTTAGTCAACCTTTGACCTTTGGTTCTTGTTGGGCCTAGCCAATGTGGGCCGGTCATGGGCCTCACCAAGAGAGCCCATACCGAGCCCACCATGCTAGCCCGTCCACTATGGCAATTCTCGACACGACTCCCTCCAAGCCAATCCACTTGCGTTCTTTTTGAGTTACAAACTTATGGTACGACCCTTAGGTCTATGCATGTCGGTAAGATCATTGTAAAATCCCATTTTACTTGATCTTACTAATGTGGCGACTGACGAGACTCAGTATCGCCTGACCCTGCATAACGAATCGCCCCCTGTCGATTCTGACCTTTCAGCCGTCCTTGTCACTATCCCTTATCACTGATATCCTGATTGAGATAAGACATAGAGCTGTCATCCTTATTATTCTCAATCACTGTTCCTTGATATATGAGATGACTAACCCTTATGATTTTCCTTTCAGTCACTCTCGATCAAGCGACCGTCAACCATATATCTTTCTCATACCGCAGTATGAGGGATAATTCCCTTAGCCGCCTATCATGTCACTCATGCAGTCATTCCCCAAGCCAATCATGGCCGTTATGGAAGCCCAGTCACGGTGCAACGTTGGGCTTTAAGGTCAAACTTGGTTGTTTACTGCATAACAATCATATAGACTCCTCAGTCTAAGAATACCTGACAAGCAACGACTCTGAACATGTTCATGGCTCAATCTATGGAACATATTCAGATCGGGTCGTCCAACATCATGTCCCACATGATGTCTATGATCAGACTCCGGAACCCTTTCCTATGGCCAATAGAACGTAAGCCATCAAGAGTCATATTTCATACTAGTCGCTTCTAGTGAAGACTATTGACTAGGGACCCCGTCGAGTGTGATCCATCCCGATCCATGGTTCTATTCGCATCGTGGGCATAGATCGGAAACACACACGACATATTACTCCAACACTTAAGTAATATAAAAGCCGCTTTATTATATTGCCAACAATGATATTTACATTTGGACATTTACGATTGGACTACGGGCACTGATGCTAACAATCTCCCACTTTCCTTAGCTCCAATCTAAATTCCAATATAATCCCATTGCCTTACATGTCTCTCGTGCTTGGGTAACGAGAGCGCTTTAGCCAACGGGTCGGCTATGATATCATCCGTTGTAATATACGTGATCTTCACATGACCTTTGTTCAGAATCTCTCTGATTAGGTGATATCCCCACAGTACATGTTTGGATTTGTTATGCGATCTGGGCTCTTTAGCTTGAGCAATGGCCCTAGTGTTGTCGCAAAATCGGTTCACCGGGCTTAGGTGGGTTTTTAATTACGCCTAACCCTGCCGTGAATTTCCAAATCCATATAGCCTCCTTGGCTGCCCCTGCAGCCGCTATGTACTCGACCTCTGTCGTGGAGTCAGCGACGGTATCTTGTTTCACGCTCTTCCAGTTGAAAGCACCGTCAATCAGCGTAAACAGATGTCCTGACTGACTTCTAAAGTCATCTTAATCTGTTTGGAAACTAGCGTAAACATACCCATTAATGACTAGTTCAGACTCATCTTTCCCCAAGGGTCAGATTGATGTCTGTTGGTACAACACAAGGCATACAAGACATGCATATATGATCGATCCTGCCCCTCCCAAGCGCATGAGATTCACATCATCCTTTTCAGCTCATCAGGTGTTTTAGGACACTGAGTCGTGCTGAAATTAATGTCATGACGAGAAGATAAGAATCCTTTCTTTGAATCGAGCATTGAGAACCTACTCAATGCATTGTTCACTCAGGTGCTCTGACTTAATCCCAAGACCCTCTTGGTGTGATCTCTCTATATCTTAATCCCTAAGATATAAGCAGCCTCACCTAAGTCCTTAATCACAAAACACGTCCACTCCAAGCTTTGGTCTCGTTTAAAACAGGGACGTCGTTTCCGATAAGTAGTATGTCATCGACATACAGCACCAGAAAGGCAATCTTACTCCCACTAGCCTTCTTATAAACGCAAGGGTCATCTTCGTTCTTGACAAAGCCGAATCCAATTACAGTTTCATCGAAACGAAGATTCCAACTCCGAGAAGCTTGTTTCAATCCACAAATGGATTTCAACAACTTATAAATCTATCCCTTATTCTTCGGATCGTCAAAACCTTCGGGCTGAGACATAAAACGTCTTCAGTCAAATTCCCGTTTAAAAGCGGCATTGACATCCAATTTCCATATCTCTTAATCAAGATACGAGACTATATCAAGAAGAATCTAGATAGATTTGACCATAGCCACTGGTGAGAAGGTTTTCTCACAGTCAATCCCTTGGATTTGCCTATAACCTTTTGCAACCAGTCGGGCTTTGTAGGTCAGGGCTTGCCATCCATGTCCATCTTCACCTTGAAGATCCATTTGCATCTGATGGTCCTCACACCATCGATGGGATCAACAAGTACTTAGACTTGGTTATCCGGCATGGATTGCATTTCCTCCCTCATGGCTCCCAGCCTTAACTCAGAGTCGGACCCATCCATGGCTTCTTGAAAAGGTGGCTGGATCCTCATGATCCACCATTAGCTCACTGTCACCTCCAGATACAAAACAACCATATCTCAAAGGTGGGTGACTAATCCTTTCAAATTGCCTCGGACCTTCAGGAATTGTTACAGGAATTGGTTCCTTCTCTACGACCACTTCAGGCTACTCTACTGGGTTGTCATGTGGTTTAGAGGCATCTGTACCATCTTGAACTCCTTCTAGATGTACAACCCTCCCACTGACGTCTTTGAAAACAAATTCCCTTTGCACAAAGACCCCATCTGAGTGACGGATACCATGTTCTCACTGGGTTTGTAGAAGTAGTATCCCCTTGTTTCCTTGGGATACCCCACGAAGCTGCATTTCTTAGATCTTGGTTCGAGCTTACTGTAAACTAACCACTTCACATAAGTCTCGCAACCCCAAATCTTTAGGAAGGGCAAAATGGGCTTCCTCCTATGCCATTTCTCAAATGGTGTCCCTTCCACAGCCTACGTAGGAGCCCGATTCAAAATGAATACGGCCGTCTCCAGAGCATAACCCCAGAAAAAGATAGGGAGATCAGTCCAACTGACCATGGATCAGACCATTGTCCAACAATGTCCGCTTTCTCCATTCAGCTACACCTCTCAACTACGGTGTCCCAGGAGGAGTCCATTCCGAAGGGATCCCATTCTCTCTTAGATGATCTAAAAACTCTGTAGTTAAGTATTCTCCCCCTTGATCCAATCGAAGAGCCTTAATACTTTTCCCGAGTTGGTTTTCTACTTTAGTCTTGAACTCTTTGAATTTATCAAAAGTTTTAGACTTATGTCTGTTCGAATAGACATAATCATATTTACTACAACCATCAGTAAATGTGATAAAGTAGCTAAAACCCCTCCTTGCAAGCGAACTTATCGGTCTACACATCTGAGTGTATCATTCCAATAATTCACCCGCCCTTTCACCACGATCGATGAAGGGCGCTTTAGTCATTTTGCTTCAACAAACAAGCCTTGCATTTATTATTCGAATGAAATTCGAATGGACCTCAATGTCCGCACTTGTGAAGTGCTGATATGTGTTTCTTGTTTATGTGGCAGAAATGACAGTTCCTTAACAGAGTCTGGTCTAAATTATCGGATTTAGACCTTTTGGTATCAACCTAATAAATAGAGCTTGAGGCATTGTCACCATATCCAATATGTACAATCCTCCGATCATGTTTGTTTAAACATATCATTGCATAGAATATTGAAAAACCAATTTCCAATATCCATACTATATCCTTCGGTGTCTAACACGGATACAGATATAATGATCCTAATAGGTATGCAATATATATTGTTTAGAACACAACAAGGTTATTTGGATGATGAAGACCCATGGATCCTACAGCAGTCGCTACAACCCTTATTTGTTGTCCACTCTGAGGTCCAATCTGTTCTTCTCCAAGTTTCTCCTACCTTCCAACCACTGCACGTTAGTGCGTGTGTGAGATTCACCATCGGTATCCAATACCTATGAATCTTTGGAAGTAGTGAGATGTAGCTCTATTAGGTTAATACCTAAAGATGGCGCAGTCCCACTGCCCTTCTTTAGATCATCCTGGTTTTTCCCGCAATTCCGAATCCATTGATCAGGCTTCTGGCAGTAGAAGCAGACAATCTCATCCTCCTTAGCCTTCCTAGAGGACCCCCGGTGCTTGAAGGGTTAGGAGCGATCGTGTGTCTCATCTTTCTTGCCAAGTGCACAAGGGCCTTGCCCTTGCCACTACCAGTTTCCTTCCCGAAACTGGATCCCCATCTGACCTTCAGAATATCCTTGGATCCTAGATCCCTGATATTCTTCTCAGCAGTTACAAACGTGCCATGTAACTCTGACTTGGTCTTGTCCATATCGTGCATATGATAGCTCACGATAAACTCATCATACACACGAGGAAGGGAGTGCAGACCCACGTCTGTTGCCATCTCCGACACTATCTTAAGACCCTAGTCAATTAAGATGTTCGAGATGCCCCTTCATTTTATGGACATAAGGGATAGCCTTATCAAGGATATGTCCTTTGCGTTTGGAATTTTGAGGACCATCCTCAAAATATGTACCAGTCCAGATAGTTTGTCCCATCAAGCTTGACCCTGTCAAGTATGATTTTCAATGACAAACTACTGTTGTTCGCTGATGTGTTAGCCATTTTGATCTACACGACAAAGTGAACTTAATCAGTAAACTGAATAAATCATGAAGATCGAGTTCAAACACCGGCAGGCGATTCTAAACCTATAGAATCTTGAACCAAGAACCTTGATTCACTCGATTGAGCTGAACTAAGGCTCACCACTCAACCGAGCTATGTATGTCGGACTCCATCCGATCACATCCAATGTGACTCTTGGCTAGGGTATGTACTTCAAGTACACGACTTACCCTATCTGATACCCTAGCTCAGCCCTAGCTGAGAATCGTATGCTGACCAAACTTGCTACAACGCCTTCCCATGGATGCTCCGCTAAGGCGCACGACACCCATAGGTCGATGAAGTAAGAAGTTGTCGATAAATTGGGAGGTATCTGATGTCTTGTCGTGTTTGAACATTTGGCTCATCATCGATGCGATGAGAACGTCAACTACATTCCAAATGTAATGACTTCTCCAATTACATCCAATGTAATTCTTCCTTCGAACCCGTCTACTACATCAAATGCAAAGACGGTTCAAGGGCTCACAAACAAATGATTAAAACCAGTTTTATCTTTGCATGTGAGGTGATTTGCTTGAAAGTTTAAATCTAAGCATGCATTCTAACCATACAATCATGCATAATTTAAACCAAGCATCAAGCATAAAGACGTGCACGTTATAGCCCCTTCAAACTATTCTCAACCCGGTCTTGAGCAATCTTGACTTCAAGCCAACGACGTGGGCCTCCCACTCGCCTCTTGACGTCCATCTACTCCAAGCTGTTTCCTGCGGTCTCCCACTCGCCTCTTGAGCTTCTTCGTCTCCAAGCCGGCGAAAACGGTTACAATAAAATACACGACTCGCAGGTTGGGAAATAATAATTATTACAAACAAGTGGTACGACGACCACACCTTTCAAAGAATAATTACACGCTAACACTATCGGCACGCAGTCCGAGAAAAGCGATAAAACTACCCGGGGCTTAATAACGTGCATCATGCATAATCATCACATCATACAACATGTTATCAAACAGCGTGTTATCAAACAGCGAGATATGACTGATTTTAATTAGCTTCCAAGTTTTGAAAATTGTTACGGTTTTTCGAAACCGGTTTCAAAAATGAATTTTCCGAACGTTTAATTTTTTGGTTCATCATGACAGTTCCAAACTCGTCGCAATTCCCCAAATGGTTTAGCCCCGGTGTTCTGACTATCCAATAGTCACGACTCGGCCTAACTCCATCCAACGGAGCCCCATCCGGTCACGGGATCGGCTCCCCGAGAGTCCCGGTATCGTGACCCCGAAAATTAAACTTTGTCCAAAAAAATCAGATTTGATTTTATTTCGAAAATCACCAATTTCATGCATAAAACCCACATGCAAGAAATTAAATCATGTTATCAATCAAGCATACACCCATATACGCAAAAACATGAAATTAAGAAGCTAACATGCATTATAAGCACTTTAAATAAAAAAACCAGCAAACACTTCAAAATTTCTAGCACCAAAACTGAAAATTTTAGCTCTTGTTTTTTTTCGTTGGTAGCCAGGCCCTGATACCACTGTTGGAACTCGATGTCGTGGACATGTTAAACACAAAATGCAGCGGAAGATTAACCACGAATCAATCGAGGTGAATCTACCAAATATGAAAAACAAGTCTGAAAATTCAGCAAAGGTTTGTGTACATCACCTTTGCAAGTGGCTCATCTTTCAGCTCGTGTATCTCAAAAATGAACCGTTGAAACGCGAATCCCTTTGGTCACATTGAATACCCATATGTGGAGAACGTTCACTCCAAAAATCAGCTTCATCGGACATTTGATGAACCTCCGATTGGCTCTTGAAAGTGACTGGTCGGACAAAACTGTGCAGAAAATCAGCACTTTCTACTTGTCTGAAAATTGTTCAATCACACCAAACTTTGAATGGATTGAGCCCCTTGGACGCTTACGTATCCTTAAAGGAATCAAAGCCAACGTATTTCTTGAGTTTGTAAACTCAAGAACATGCAACAATGGAGCTTGGACCTTCTTGGAGGAGTTTGCAAAGATGAGAGAAATTACTATCCTTGTGCTGAAAAATTGTTCTCTTATTTGCATGTTGTGTCTTGCCAATACCCCTTGCATGAAGACTTAAGTGGAAGTGGTCATCTCACTTAATCTACATCAAGTTGCCAAGTGTCCATGCTAGAGCATCCACACTCATCTCGCCGGCTGCCGGCGAGATGGAATAAACTAATATAATTAATTCATCTCGCCAGCTCCCCGCCAGCGAGCTCTACAGTGGGCTGGCGAGGAGGCGCCGGCGAGATGCAATTAATTTTTGGGTTTTAATGTTTTTTTATTTAAAAAAACAGATTTTGAATAAAATACAGAACATCGATAATGGAACAACCGATAACATAAAAGGATAGAAACCAAAACAAAGGAAAATTAAAACCGAGCAACGTAATACAAAGGAAACTACACCAACTAACATCTACGCGTCTCCAAATTTATTCCAGAGATGTTCGACAAGATCGTCCTTCAAACGGTAATGCATACGTTCACTTTGCATCCTCTCAGTGTTTCCAAGTATGACATTGGTCGGGACGAAGCCTCCTCGTGAAATATGTGGTTGACTTGTACTACCTTCTTCTGTTTGTTCACGATACCCGTCGTACGTATGACGTTCAGCCTCAACTATCATATTGTGCAGTATAATGCACGCATTCATGACCAAACCGATCGACTTGGGAGCCCACAAGCGGGTCGGGTGTTTGATAATGTGAAACCGAGCTTGTAGTACGCCGAAAGCTCGTTCCACATCCTTCCTGCACGCTTCTTGGATTTCAGCGTACTTCTTCTGCTTCGGCGTTGACGGTAACGGAATTGTTTTTACGAACACTGGCCACGAAGGGTAAATACCGTCAGCAAGATAATAAGGAAGTGTGTAATCATTACCATTTATCGTGTAAGCAACCGGTGGTTGCCAACCGTTGATAACGTCCGCGAACAGCTTCGAATGATTGAGGACCGTCAAATCGTTGTTCGACCCCGCCATGCCGAAGAAAGAGTGCCAAATCCATAAGTCACGCGTTGCAACCGCCTCAAGGACAACGGTTGGTCGATTACCGTGATCCCTTCGTGAATGTGACCCTCGAAGGGCCTTTGGGCAGTTCTTCCATTCCCAGTGCATGCAGTCAAGACTTCCAAGCATGCCCGGGAATCCGCGCGCTTCATTAACCGCCAAAATGTGGTCGATATCAGATTGTGTAGGCTTCCGCCGGTATGTAGCACCAAAGACTTTATGCAGTGCACTGCAAAATGTGCGCAAACATTCCAAAGCTGTTGTTTCCCCTATCTTCACATACTCGTCCAACGCATCAGCTGCAATTCCGTAACATAACTGCCTAATGGCGGCAGTACATTTCTGGTAAGGAGCTAATGAAACTTGACCCAATGCATCAAAGGATACCTTGAAGTAATCGTCGTGCTGCTCCAATGCATGAACGATACGGAGGAACACCGACTTTGGCATTCTAAACCGACGCCGAAACTGCACCTCGGTGTACACAGGGTTGGTGTTGAAGTAGTCATTCATTAACCGTTCGTTTGCGGCTACCCGGTCACGTCGAATGTATTTGCGCTTCTTTGGTGGAGAATCCACCAAAGCGTCGGCCAACATCTCCTCGGTTGACATACAGTCTTCGAGCATGTCATTCAACATAGAATCGAGTTCCATATCCTCGGGATCGAATTCCATGATGACGGACAAACAAGGATGACTGTCGGGACGATTCTAAGATGAGAAGGATGAATAGTAGAGAGTTTGTGAATTTTAGTTTGTGAGGGTGGGTTTATATAAGGGTTTTAGGGTAGGTTTAAACATAAATGTTGTAGTTATGGTGAGCGTTTTTTATCATAAAAAAACGACGATCAAGGTTCTTCTATTGGACGTGTAGATATTTTGTGGATAATATAGGTGAGTTTTATTTTTCAAAAAAATAGCATTGAACAAGAGCATTTTATTGGACAATAAGGATTTTTGGGGATAACCCTCTCATCTCGCCGGCTGGATCTGCCAGCAAGAAGCTCGTCGCCAGCGCTCCTCGCCAGCGAGCTCCTCGCCTCTTCCTCGCCAGCTCCCCGCCGCCTCCTCGCCGGCGGTTTCTCCTCGCCAGCTGCTCCTCGCCCACCACTGTGGGTGCTCTAAGCTAGTTTATTAACTAGTGGAAAGTGGGTCCAACCCACTTAGTTTAACAAGACCACTTAGTCAACCTTTGACCTTTGGTTCTTGTTGGGCCTAGCCGATGTGGGCCGGTCATGGGCCTCACCAAGAGAGCCCATACCGAGCCCACCATGCTAGCCCGTCCACTATGGCAATTCTCGACACGACTCCCTCCAAGCCAATCCACTTGCGTTCTTTTTGAGTTACAAACTTATGGTACGACCCTTAGGTCTATGCATGTCGGTAAGATCATTGTAAAATCCCATTTTACTTGATCTTACTAATGTGGCGACTGACGAGACTCAGTATCGCCTGACCCTGCATAACGAATCGCCCCCTGTCGATTCTGACCTTTCAGCCGTCCTTGTCACTATCCCTTATCACTGATATCCTGATTGAGATAAGGCATAGAGCCGTCATCCTTATTATTCTCAATCACTGTTCCTTGATATATGAGATGACTGACCCTTATGATATCCCATATCATGCGCATGGCCATGCTTTTCCCGTCAGTCACTCTCGATCAAGCGGTCGTGAACCATATATCTTTCCCATACCGCAATATGAGGGATAATTCCCTTAGCCGCCTATCATGTCACTCATGCAGTCATTCCCCAAGCCAATCTTGTCCGTTATGGAAGCCCAGTCACTGTGCAATGTTGGGCTTTCAGGTCAAACTTGGTTGTTTACTGCATATCAATCATATAGACTCCTCGGTCTAAGGATACCTGACAAGCAACGACTCTGAACATGTTCATGACTCAATCTATGGAACATATTCATGTCGGGTCGTCCAACATCATGTCCCACATGATGTCTATGATCAGACTCCGGAACCCTTTCCTATGACCAATAGAACGTAAGCCATCAAGAGTCATATTTCATACTAGTCGCTTCTAGTGAAGACTATTGACTAGGGACCCCGTCGAGTGTGATCCATCCTGATCCATGGTTCTATTCGCATCGTGGGCATAGACCGGAAACACACACGACATATTACTCCAACACTTAAGTAATATAAAAGCCGCTTTATTATATTGCCAACGATGATATTTACATTTGGACATTTACGATTGGACTACGGGCATTGATGCTAACATTGTCCCACATTTGATAGATGATTAGAAGTTAAATCAGACAACTAATTATGGAATTTACTTCAGCATCACTGAAGCTACCTTTCATTTGGAATACCATATTCATTTTCTGGGTTATTCTCTAGGTGTTTTGATTGTTTGTGTTTTATGATTGAATTCTATACCCATTTCGATTTGATATCTTCATTCTGCTTTGGCTTTTTATTACTTGTATGATTTTTATACATTTATTGTTAGAAACCAGACATTTGCTTTTCTTTCAAGGTAATTTTTTTTGTTTTAGATGTATTTCATTTGTCAGGTCAGAAGGGAAGTGTTTCCAGATGTGCATTTCAATATGATAATTTGTGTTTCTTTGTTTTAAGGGTTATTTGTAACAACCAGTACCGTTTGTAAGGAAATCTCAGTTCTGATCACTATGTGTGCGTTTTTATGAACTTATATGATAACTGGGTTCATTAGATGTGATTTAGACTAAATGATTTTTATGTTCATTTTGTTCAGGGCTGGCCCAATCATTATTGAGGCCTAAAGCGAAAATTTGATCGATGCCTTTTTTTCCTGATGAAAGAATATAATAGAAAAATAAGTAAAATTGTTCATATAGAAATATTATACTAGATGATATTTAGAAAAATGAGCTTCAACATCTACTTATAACACTCAAAATCCAAAATGGATGGTAGAGATTAATTTCTAACAAGAGAACTCGATGAATAAGATTTACCATCTAGAATTGTATAAAAGAATTCAAAAGTTTAAGGATTCACATTTATCTATAAATAAGATACATTTATGCCAAGTTTAAATATGATAGGTTCAAGATAATTCTATATAGTTTGACAAAATTATGTTAGCTTATATGTGGCGTCGTCTATGACTCACTTTATCATCAAGTTCTAGAAACTTGAAATCTTTTCTAAATACTAAATATAAGTTCTAACTAAGATCAATAAAATATAAACAAAAATAAGAAGTCATAACCGGCACTAGCAACGCAAGATAATAGATAGCTGAGAATTTTCAAGAAGTCAACGACATTCGGTATCGAAACTCATCGGTTAACCGATAACAACAAGATAGGAAGTCCAACACATTATTTAGATTATCTTAGGATATATGTCTAAGTTCATTTAACTGTTATTGTTTTCTAAATGTTAAAAAAGTTTATAAAAAAAACTCAAGACTAAGAAATCATAAACAAATATTCATTCATGTTCGTGACTGTCACGCCCCAATTTCAGTAAACCGAACTCAGGACGCGAACGTTTAAAACAATAAAACACTTTGAAACCTTTTACATTAAATCACTTTAAAATCACCATTTGTTCAACGAAATAATATTTACAACTTAAAACACGTCCCAACAAGTGGACAAAAGTATGGTATCCGTCGCTAGACTCAAATAAACCCAGAAACCCGCTCCTAGCTCTTCAAGCTTCAGAAGCTCACCTAGTCCAACCTGCGACTGGTACCTGTAGGAAAAGCAGCTAGGGGTGAGCGTTCGCTCACCACCACGGATAACAGACTGACTACGGCATAATCAGCAGACAAAGCCGGTAACACCAACAACCAACTCAACACCGGGGATCACTATCCCCAAACTCAAGTAACCCGACCGACACCCACGCACTGATACTTTCCTCAACCGACTCAACACTCGGACTCGTAATGTAGACCCGACACAACGATCGAAGACCTCCTCCAAAGACACGACAGACCACCACGCAACACCCAAGATCACAAAGGATCGCACACCAAACAAGTTCACAAAGGATCGCACTCCTGTCAGCTGCTCAGTGCCGGTTGCTAACCGGCTGGGCTCGAGCCTGCCCCACGCGCTTTGCCGATCCCTGTCAGGCTCCAGGCGGTCGACCTGTTGGCGATATATACAATGCTGCTTTTCCGATAGCTAGTCGGAAGGGGAGCTGCCCTCTCATCGCCTACAAATGCTCACAACCTCCCGAGACTCGAACTCGGTCAGGCTAGCCAAAGAACGCTCGCAACTTCCCGAGACTCGAACTCGTTCAAGCCAGCCAAAGAACGCTCACAACCTCCCGAGACTCGAACTCGGTCAGGCCAGCCAAAGAACGCTCGCAACTCACCGATCCCTGTCAGGTAAGCCAGCCAAATTCCACACCACTTCCCGACACGAAGTCGGGTCACTAACCTCGGGCAAACACAATCACAATCACAAGCAAAATTCAACAAACAGCAACAAGATCGGTTCAACACACCACAGGCACTCATGGCCACCCAAGACACCAACGGTAAAACACGGACTCAACAACCCCACGGGCACTCACGGCCTCCCAAGACACACCAACCATAACTCGCGGGCTCAACAACCCCACGGGCACTCACGGCCTCCCAAGACACACCAACCACAACTCACGGGCTCAACAACCCCACGGGCACTCACGGCCTCCCAAGACACACCAACCATAACTCACGGACTCAACAACCCCACGGGCACTCACGGCCTCCCAAGACACACCAACCATAACTCACGGGCTCAACAACCCCACGGGCACTCACGGCCTCCCAAGACACACCAACCATAACTCACGGGCTCAACAACCCCACGGGCACTCATGGACACCCAAGATACATCGATAGTTACGACACGGGTTCAACAACCCCACGGGCACTCTTGGCCTCCCAAGACACACCAACAATAAAGACACGGGTTCGACAACCCCACGGGCACTCATGGCCACCCAAGACACAACAGTAAAGCACGGGCTCCCATGGCCACCCCAAACACAACAGTAAGGTACAGGCTCTCATGGCCACCCAAGACACAACAGTAAAGTTGTAATAACCACTTCCGATCAATGTCAGTCAAACCTGCGAAAAACAGGAAAATTTAAAAATTTTAAGACAGACACTTAATTTAACCTAAATTGACCCCGAGGGTCATACCGGACTTAAGATGACCCCGTTATCGACCAAAGTGAGTTCCGGGGGACTCAGGGCAACTTTCTGATCAATTTGGGAAATGTTGACTTTTCGCTGGAAAAGTCAACCGAGCGACGTTTTGGTCCATTCGAAGACCATTTTGGATCCAAAAAGCTTAGCCGTCGTCGCAGCGGTCTTAGTTGAGCCGTTTCCTTGTAGCCCGCCAAGTTTCGTAATTTTTGGGAAAAAGTGCCCGCTCGGGGCCCGAAACGTCCGTTTTTCGCGAATCTGATTGGAAAATATCAAGTAGATATTTTCCAAAAGGTGTGGGACCCACCTTGCCACTTGTCCAACAAGTGGTGGTGTTAGTTTTGGGGGGAAAATGAGAGGTGGGAGACTATAGGGGTTCGGCCAAGACAAGGGGGAAAGTGAAAACAAAAATCAAAAAAAGAGAAGAGAGTTAGAGAGAGAAGGAGAAGGAGAAGAAGAGAGAAGGGAGAGAAAGCTAGGGTTTGGGTACTATTCACGTCATATCCAACCCTTGGATCGTGTCAAGGGAAGGAGCAATCTACTTCCCCTCGTCTTCCTCTACGGTTTGTACTAAACCGATCGTCGTTTTGTTTATTTTCAAAAGCTAGGGTTTCGTTAAGATGATTGGGTTAGGGTTGTATTGAGGTTGGTGAAGTTTTGGAGGTGTTTGGAGGCGAAGGAGCACGTTTTCCGGTGACCGGAAGCTCGGGAGGAGCTCCGGCCAACGTGGGTGGTGGCCGGCCGGCCATGGGTGGCTGGCCGGAGCTGGGACCAGCCACCACCATGGTGGCCGAGCCCCACTTGGAACCCTAGGGCCCACGGCCAAGTGGGCCGGGTGGGGCCCAAATGCTCGGATGCTCGGGTTTAGTGTTCAGGTGGTTTAAAACGTTCCCCGGACCATTTATCCTTAACCGAATCGAAATTTGGAATTAGATTGGAAAAGTTGTAATTAACGGGTTTTAGAAACTTTAAACGTTAATTAATTGACTCGGAAGTCGGAATTCGATTCCGTCAAGTGCATTGGGATCCTTGAATTATTCTAAGACCGTATAAACAAAAACGGGAATTTTTGGAGCCCCGGAAGGGCATTTACAAAACCCGGGCAGATTCGCCATGTCGGGCGAATCGGGCCTTTACGGGTCCTTTATCGACAATGTCGAGTAATTGGGAAGTTTGTGAGTGATCGACATTGTTGGGGTTGCGTTTGGGCGTTAAGTTTATTAATTTCTGGTTTATTTCCTGCGAGTTTAAAGTACATTAAAAATTGTGTTCTTTTAGATCGTGCTGCGGACCGAGGCAAAGGGAAGCTCGGCGAGTGACTGGGATCACGTCGAGGCTTAGTGGAGCGCTTTTGGAGTTATATACAAGGTAGGGAAAAGTAGCCGGATCTCGCCCTGACTAGGGAAAGTTAACAGTAGAATTGCATGTGACACCGGGGTGTCGTGGGTTGAGTAGGTTTATGTAAATATTAGAAAAGCATGATACGGGAACGTAGCGTTTTTGAGAAAAGCTTGTGACACTTAGTAGTGTCGTAGGAATAGAGAACTTAGCGATATTAGAATTACTGGAGGCATATGACCATGCCCGGAGGTTGACTGTTTAATTTATGTCTTGGGTGGCCATGAGAGCCCGTGTATTATTGTTCGTGTCTTGGGTGGCCATGAGAGCCCGTGTTTTACTGTTGGTGTATTGGGTGGCCATTAGAGCCCGTGTATTATTGTTGGTGTCTTGGGTGGCCATGAGAGCCCGTGTTTTATTATGGTGACTTGAGTGGCCATGAGAGCCCGTGTTTTACTGTTGGGATGTCTTGGGAGGCCAGGAGTGCCCGTGGGGTTGTTGAGCCCGTGAGTTACAGTTGGTGTGTCTTGGGAGGCCATAAGGGCCCGTGGGGTTGTTGAACCCAAGTCTTTACCGTTGGAGTCTTGAGTGGCCATGAGTGCCTGTGGAGTGTTGAACTGGTCTTGTTACTGTTGTTGAGCTTTGCTTGTGATTGTGATTGTGGTTGCCTGGGGTTAGTAACCCGACTTCGTGTCGGGGAGTGGTGTGGATTTTGGCAGGTTATGAGCATTCTTTGGCTGGCCTGACCAAATTCGAGTCTCGACAGGTTCTGAGCATTTTATGGCTAGCCTATTCTGTGTCCGGATCTCGAAAGGTTATGAGCATTCTTTGGCTAGCCTGATCCGTGACCGGGTCTCGGCAGGTTACGAGCATTCTTTGGCTGGCCTGATCCGTGTTCGAGTCTCGGCAGGTTGTGAGCATTCTTTGGCTAGCCTGATCCGTGTTCGTGTCTTTGGAGGAGGTCATAAATGGTTGTGTCGGGTTTGCTTTACGAGTTTGAGGTTGAGTCTGTTGTGGAAGGTAACGGGTTGTGGGTCACTTGAGTACTTGAGTTGGGGATTGTAGTCCCGGTGTTGGGTTTGGTTTTGGTGTTACTGGCTTTGTCTACTAATTATGCCATAGTCAGTCCGTTATCTGTGGTGGTGAGCGAACGCTCACCCCTAGCTGCTTTTCCTACAGGTACTGATCACTTGACGGACTAGGTGAGCTCTTGAGGCTTGGGGAGCTAGGAGCGGAGTCCGGTCTTTATATTTTTGAGTCTAGTGACGGATACTTGTACCTTGTCCTTTTTTTGGGACGTTTTTGTATTGTAAATATTATTTTTGATAACTAAATGGCAATTTCAAAGTATTTATTCAAAACAGGTTTCAAGTGTTTTGTGATTTTTAAATGTTCGTGTCCCGAGTTCGGTTTACTGAAATTGGGGTGTGACAGCTTGGAATCAGAGCTCGAGGTTTCACACCTCGGACTGTCCGTCAATTAGGTGGGGAGGGTCGAGTCAGTGTAGACCCGTCATGTCTTGAGTCTTGTTCTGTTTGTGCGTATGTTGCAGTATTTTGTTGCTGGCATACTGATTGTGTGTGGTTGCGTGAACTGTTTTTGAACTGTCGCGGGTCGATTCAAGAGAGCTCTTGTAGTCGAACGTGACGGTGTTGATGTCAAGTCGGTACAACGTAGTTCGGGGACGCCTGGACCGGGTTGTAACTACGTGATGTCAAGAAATGAGGTTTTAAAATGAAAGGGAGAAAGTTTGAAAATTGTTGGCCCCGTTGGCGTGTTTTAAACTTGATTGGTCCTGTGGGCGTATGTTTTGATTTTGGTTGGCCCAGTGGGCAAGGTTCGACTTTGGTTGGCCCGGTGAGCGGGGGTCGTCGTTGTTGTGGTTGTTGTTGTTTAACCCTGTCGGTTTGTGTTGTGCTTGAGGTTGGAAGACTCGTGGTTGGTTTTGATTTGTTGCGCGTGTGTTGTTAATTTTGGTGGTCTAGCGCGTGTGTCGTTAAGACCAATTTTAGGGTTAAGACGGGTTGAGTTTCGAGTTTGAAGCAAGTTTGGAAAGCAGGTTTGCACGAGCGTCACGGATCCCGTCACGGATCCGTGACGGACCAGAGAGGGTTGGCAGGATTTAGGTCTTTGTCACGGATCCGTGACCCCAACCGTGACGGGGTCTGCCACGGATCCGTGACCCCTGTTTTTGCACCGTCTTGACTTCGCAGTTTTTCGTGTTGTTGTGTGTGGCTTGGTGTGCGTTTATGCGGTTTAATTGAGGTTTCGCTTACGTATTATTATAATTAAAGTATAAATAGTGTGAGCGGTGTGACGTGTTAGTGTTAAGCACGCTAGAGTAAGCGTAGACTGTGTGAATGTTAGTGTATTTGAGCTTGTTGTCTTTTTATGAGTTCGCAAACTGAACGTTTGCGTGTATCCGTGCAGAGGATACTGACTTATGGCTCGCGGTAGACGAGGACGAGCAGCGGTAACACGGGGTCGGGCGCCCACGCGAGGCCGGCGGGGACGGTCAGCAGGGACACCGGGACGGGTGCCAACCGTTGAGCCCGCCGAGTACGCGGAGGCGCAGGGCACTCCTGTCGGAGAAGATAGGAGAAGCGACGCGGGACCGTCTACAAGCACACCCAGTGTTCCGTCGGTCGCGGACCCTCCCGTTATGACTGCCCTGGATGAGCTGACCAGGACAGTCCAGAGTTTGGTGACGGTCATCGCCAGCCGAGAGTCGGCTTCATCAGCTCCAGAGGCAGCAACGGTCCCAGTGAGGCCCGGTCAGGCAGAGGACCACACAGCCCGGACCCTACTAGACTTCCTGAAGCTAGGGATACCCATCTTCGTCGGGGAGCCGAACCCCGACCTAGCCGAGAGGTGGCTAGAGCAGGTCACGCGGGACCTGGATACATCAGGTATCGAAGATGGCCGCCGCAGAGTGTCCTTCGCAGCTCACCAGCTGAGGGACAGCGCCTACCACTGGTGGGGGCGTGTGAAGGACATGGTCGGGCACGACTACGACATCTTCCAGGAGGTGTTTCTGGCACAGTACTTTCCCGAGTCGGCTCGGTTGGAGCAACATCGGCAGTTTCTAGACCTGGAGCAGGGAGGGTTGACAGTGGCGGAATACGAAGCCAGATTCACGGCCTTTGTAAAGACCGAGAAACTTATCACCTTAAACTCTTCGTTGGAACGTCGCGGGTTGATGGACGGGTTTTATTTTGGAATCGAATTAAAAAAAAGGAAAAGAAATGAATTCAAAAAATGGGCAGACTGGGCTGGTTTTGGCTTGGGCTTACGCGCTGGACCGGGTCTAAGCCCACGCGCACAGAACCTGGGCCCAGGCCCACTCAGAGGCGTCCAAAACCCTAGCCTATACCTCGTCTTCTTCGATGCGTACGCACAGAACCCCAAAAAGAACGGCCGCCCTTCTCTCCCCAGCTTCTCGTCCCCGTCCTCTCTCTCAGCGACGCCAGAAACCGAAAAATCTCACCGGAGCCCTCCTGTCCAGCCACGCTTCTCTGTCGCACCAGACAACCCCCCTTCACTCCTCTCTCTATACCTCGCGAACCAGACGCCGTCGACGCCTCACCTCGTTCGAACCGATCCTCGCCGGAGTTCCCACGCCACACCCTTCATCGTCCACCATCGACAACCACAGCTCCTCACTCAGAACCTCTCTTCCTTTCTTCTTCTTCTCCCTCGAGTCGAGCTCCGCCGCCGCACCGCCGAACTCCACCGCGCACTCTAAAACCCAAATCTGTTACCGGTGAGCTTCCTACGACCTCAATCCGCCCTCCCCACCTCTTCTTCTCTAGTTTTTAAGCAAGTTTGAACTCGTTCTGGCCGACCCTTTGCGGAGAAGAGTCGCCGGAGTCTCACGCTTCAGATCTAGGGTTTTTCCCCTCCGGCGAGCTCACATGGCATCAGATCTGGCCGGAGACGCGCACCTTCAACCTCCCTTCATCCTCTCCGTGCCCTGACACCCCACCGCCGCCTAAAATCATGCCAACCTCGCCGGACGCCGCCACTGTCGCCCTCGCCGGATTCCTGACGCCGGCCACCGTCTCAGTTCCCGGCTCAGGACACGACACGGACTTGGCTCGAACCTGATCTTGGTGTGGCCCAGGGCTAGTCTTGGCTTGGATCTAGGCATGAACTGCTCTGGGCCTCGGGCTGGATCTGGTCTGGGCTTCGGGCTCGGACCGGGTCTGAGTCCGGGTCTGGACCGGGTTCGGACTCGGATCCGTGTCGGACTTGGGTAGGGTTGGATCAGATCAGATTTAAAGTAATTGAATAAGTATTTGACTTAAAAATCAGATTAACTATCTAGACTTTTGGACAAAACAAATGACTGGATTTAATAATCAGATTTGAGGACCGTTACGGGTTGGACCGGGACTGATACGTCCCTCTTGTGTTAAACCAGGTCATTACCCCGAGCACGGAAAAGACCGGTGGGGCCAGGACGTCAACAGATAGGAGACACAACGGTCGGCTCTTCAAGAGGTAGGGATTACCTCGAATCCGCTTTATTACGATTTTACTAGTATGCATATAGGGAAACCTAATAAACCGGCTAAAGAATTAGTATGCATATAGGAAACGAACAAATAGCGTAGACGTATCAACTGCGAACATTTACGATTTCTGTCTTGGGAATTGCTGAGCTGGTAGAATCGGGCCATGTCGCTCCCGTAGGACTTGTGTGCTGAATGTATCTGTGTATGCCTTGATGCTTGAACGGTTAATAATTAACGAACACGAAAACGAGTAGAATTGACTAGAGAACGCATGATCAGTGATTTGAGTGCTTTTCCCTATTTTACTTGATATGTTGGATTGGGAATGTCGGGGATATCGGTTAAGCCAGTGGGGTAACCACGTGGAGAGTGGTATCGGTAAGTGATGGTATGTGCCTGTTGGCGGTGTTGTTATTGAAGTATGATTGTGGTTGTGAAAGTGATTGTGACTGTTATGTGATAGTTGTATTAAGTGTGTGTCCGAGAGGGTGTCGGTAAGTGATGGTCAGTACGGAATAGTTGTGAGTGTAATTTAAGGGTCGAGATATTATATTCGGTGTTTCATGTTGTGACTGTACGTGGGCAAGTGTGCCGTGTTTGTGGAGATATAAATCCTTGGTTGTGAAATGGTCAGGTGAGTGATAGACCGACGTGATTGTGATTGTGAGTGTGGTTGTGATTGTGAGCGTGTACCTATTGGTTGTGGCGGTTGTTGACATATGTTGTGATCCTGTTTGTGAGTGTGATTGCGATTGTTTTGATGCGCGGCCGGTAAAGTGTGAGAGAAGTACTTTCGTCAGGTGTATCGTACCTTCCGGCGCGTAATCAGTAGGGTATTGTAGTTGGGGTACTTGGGTTACATGAGAAAGGTGGTTTCCCTACCTTCCGACTGGGAGTCGGTAAAACGTTGTGTCCTGCGAAGAGGTGATTTCCCTACCTTCCGACTAGCACTCGGTAAAACGCTGTGTTGAGCACCGCGAGTGACGAGGCCGCGAAGAGGCGATTTCCCTGCCTTCCGTCGATCGGTAAAACGCTGTGTCCGCGATGAGGTCGACCGCCTATCCTGACTTTGTGTTAGGGAAGTTGCGTGCGGTTACGCCGGGCCGAGAGGGTTGCTCCCTAGACCGTGCGATGGCTACGGGCCGTTTCATTTTGAATTGACTGAGTACTGCTGTGTTTTGACTTTGGGTGTTCTTCTTTGTTATGAGTTGCGTGTGACCGTGAATGACTCGATTTATTTGTCTTTGGTTGAATTCATGTGTGTGGCTTCCGTGTAATTTAAAGTGTCGTATTTGTGGTTGTCCTTAAGTCGTTTGTGTAGGGGCTTGGGATGTGGAATCTTGGGACAGTTATGGTCGGGAAAAGTGAAGATTGGTTAAGTTGATTATATGTCTCGTTGTCATTTTCTCTTTTTAATCGTTAAAAAGTTAGTTTAAAAACGTAATTGGATGTCTGAATTGGATTGTTCCTTTCGTTGTGTGCCTTAGGCGACTGGATGGTGTTGAGCTGAAGCTAGTATGGGTGGGTAAACGTCGGGATTAAAAAGGGGTTTATCTTTAAATTGGGTTATGAATCGGTGTTGGTATAGTTGGACATTGAGTATCCGAGTTTAAAGAGGGTTATTGGCTTTTATTTGGTTCAAGGTCGTTTTGTGTTAAAACCTTTATCATATTTTAAGTATGGGACTGCATTTGGGTGACTTCAAGATAAGGTGGTTTGACGGTTTTCCCTACTGAGCGTCAAGCTCACCCCCCTATTTTACCGTGTTTTTCTACAGGTAAGGGTCATGACTTGGAGTTGAGGACATCGCAGAGATGGGGCTAGCGAGGGTCCGGGTCTATGCTTATTTATTATTTTCGTAGTGACGAACGGTTATTTCGGACTTATGTATTTTAATGAGCGTAGGACTCAGAAATTCTAATACCTTTGAACTATTTTGTTTACCATTATCGAACTTCAAGTTTTTAAATTGTTATTATTTAAAATTCACTAAGTCGCGTCTCGGGTCCGGTCAATACCGGATTTGGGGCGTGACAGCCTTAACCAGATTCGCGCCGGAGATGGTGACTACCGAGCAGAACCGTTGCCTGCGGTTCCAGGGGGGACTGAGACCGGTGATTCGGGACAAGGTCCTCGCCTTGGGGTTGCCGAAGTATACAGATCTCGTGGACACCGCAGCGACGGTGGAGCAGGGTATTCGGGATGCGGCCAGGACCCGCGAGGTTCGACATCGGCCGACCAGCTTTACAGGGCCGTCAGAGTCACGAGACCCGAGGAGGCAGAGGACCGCGGGGTTCTTCCGACCACCGCCTCATCAGGGTGGATCGAGACAGCTGGGGTCAGTAGCATCAGTAGGGCCAGTCGCCTCAGAGAGGGGGCCGACATGCTATCTCTGCGGGGAGTCAGGCCACTTGCTGCGAGGGTACAGAGCGAGAGGAGGGCACATGACACTACCATCGACCAGCCGGACAGGCCAGAGCTCGGGGTCGAGAGCCGACGAGGCCAGCTGTTTCCGATGCGGCTGGATGGGACACACTATGGCCGGTGCCGTGAGCAGTTGGGAGAGACATCAGCGCAGCGACCGCAGTAGTCGCGGACAGTACAATCGCCCAGGGGTCGCCCTCGACAGAGTCAGCAGCCGAGGTCGTCACGACCGTCTACGAGCGCACCGATTCCGAGACAGCAACAGAGTCATGTACCGCGAGACCATCCAGGGTACGTGTTTATTGTATCATTTGTGGGCGTTATTCTTATTTGATACCGGGGCGTCGCACTCTTTTATTTCGTTGGGTTGTGCTGAGAGGTTGGGGTTGAGCTTAGAGCCGTTGAGTCCACCCATGTGCCTGGACACCCCAGTTGGGGGTGGAGCGTCGTTGACTAGGGTCTGTCGCGCCTGCGAGATTAGAGTCGCAGACTGTCCTTGCCCTGGTGATCTTCTCGTACTGGGAATGACGACCTTTGATGTGATCTTGGGAATGGATTGGCTGTCGAGGTACCGAGCCAATATCGATTGCTACAGGCGACGAGTGACAGTGTCAGTGGGCAGTTCGAAGGTGACGTGTGTTCTGGGTAGTAAGAGTGGGGTCCTCCTGTCGGCGTTGTCCGCTGAGGAGGAAGTATCGGCTGTGCAAAGCCGAGAGTTACCGAGAGTGGTATGCGAGTTCCCCGAGGTCTTTCCGGAGGAGTTGAGCGGGTTGCCACCGGTTCGGGAGGTGGAGTTCGGGATTGACCTAGTGCCGGGAACGGCGGCGATATCGATGGCGCCTTATAGGTTTGCGCCGGCAGAGTTGACTGAGCTGAAGCGTCAGCTAGAGGAACTTCAGCAGAAGGGGTTTATCCGTCCGAGTGTATCGCCGTGGGGAGCACCAGCACTCTTCGTGAAGAAGAAGAGTGGAGAGCTTCGGATGTGTATAGATTACCGGAAGCTGAACCGGGTTACAGTGAAGAACCGGGTTGCTAGCCTGATCCGTGTTCGTGTCTTTGGAGGAGGTCATAAATGGTAGTGTTGGGTTTACTTTACGAGTTTGAGGTTGAGTCTGTTGTGGAAGGTAACGGGTTGTGGGTCACTTGAGTACTTGAGTTGGGGATTGTAGTCCCGGTGTTGGGTTTGGTTTTGGTGTTACTGGCTTTGTCTACTAATTATGCCATAGTCAGTCCGTTATCTGTGGTGGTGAGCGAACGCTCACCCCTAACTGTTTTTCCTACAGGTACTGATCACTGGACGGACTAGGTGAGCTCTTGAGGCTTGGGGAGCTAGGAGCGGAGTCCGGTCTTTATATTTTTGAGTCTAGTGACAGATACTTGTACCTTGTCCTTTTGTTGGGACGTTTTTGTATTGTAAATATTATTTTTGATAACTAAATGGCAATTTCAAAGTATTTATTCAAAACAGGTTTCAAGTGTTTTGTGATTTTTAAATGTTCGCGTCCCGAGTTCAGTTTACTGAAATTGGGGCGTGACAGAAGTACGGGCTCTCATGGCCACCCAAGACACAACATACACAATCAACCTCCGGCATAACCAATGCCTCCAACAGTCCTAATATCAACAGTTTCACAAACAACCTTCGGGCATGGTCATATGCCTCCAGTACTCCTAATCTCGATAAGTTCGCAATCAACCTCCGGGCATGGTCATATGCCTCCAGTAATTCTAATAACGCTAAGTTCTCTGCTCCTACGACACTACTAAGTGTCACATGCATTTCCAATATTCGCTACGTTCCCGTATCATGCCTTTCTAATATTTGATAACCCACTTAACCCACGACACCCCAGTATCACATGCATTTCTACTGTTAACTTTTCCTAGTCAGGGCCGAGATCCGGCTACTTTTCCCTACCTCGTGCGTGTTCTCCAAAAGCCAACCAATAAGCTCCGGCGTGATCTCAATCACTCGCCTAGCTTTCCTTTCCCTCGGTCTGCAGCACGATCTAAAAGAACACAATTTTAAGGCACTTTTAAACTCGCAGGAATAAACTGAAATTCGATAACCTTAACGCCAAAGCTTAACCCCGACAATGTCGATCACTCCCAAACTTCCCAATTACTCGACATTGTCGATAAAGGACCCGTAAAGGCCCGATTCGCCCGACATGGCAAATCTGCCCGGGTTTTGGAAATGCCCTTCCGGGGCTCCAAAAATTCCCGTTTTCGTTTCTACGGTCTTAGAATAATTCAAGGGTGCCTAGGCACTCGACGGAATCGAATTCCGACTTCCGAGTCAATTAATCAACGTTCAAAGTTTCTAAACCCGATAAATACAACTTTTGCATTTTAATTCCAAATTTCGATTCCGTTATGGATGAATGATCCGGGGAACGTTTTAAACCACCCGAACACAAAACCCGATCACCCGAGCACGTGGGCCCCACCCGGCCAAGCTAGGCCGTGGGTGGCTAGGGTTCATTGGGGCCCGGACCACCATGGTTGTGGCCGGCCCTAACCCACACCAAGAAGCTCCCGAGCTTCTACTCCTCAATCAAACCTGTAATCACAACAATAAACTCATAGGGGTGAGCTTGCGCTCAGTAGGAAAAATACATAACATGGTGGACTTTAAACTCAATACTTTCATCAGCAAAGTCAACAAGATAACTCTTAACAATCACAGGCAATAGGTAAACCAATCAATGCCGTGGCACATGAAGTCACCACCCTCCGATCCACATACGATGTGTCCTCTCGGATTTTCCCTCCAATCTAGAGGAGACGCATATCATTGAGGCGACCGGAAACAACCCTTCGGGGCGCTTATCATCGGGATTCTCAGAAACGTCTCCAAAGGATTTTATGTCCTCGGGAACCCAGGTATTACTCCCATCGGAAGCATACACTTGGGCAATTCAATAATAATCAGATAATAATTGAGTAACACACTCAAACCGAAACACGAAGCAATCCAATCCCAATAACCACCAATTCACTGTCACACATAGCTCACACATCACCGTTTCACCACAACACACAGCACACGAATCACATAATCACAACACACGAATCACACAATCACAACTTACCGTTCACTTACCAGTCTCGACCCATCGGGGCATCGATCACCTGATTGCACCGCTTGGTACAACCAGTCATACTCGATGCTCCAAACCACCATTTAAGGAAATTAAGCAATCATTCAAGTACAGCCAACAGTCAAATACGAGTTCAATCAACCAATCGCGAAAACCTTCGAACGAGCATTCAAATATGCAAATCAACTAGTTCCATTAGAATCTTTAGCCTATCCACTAAGCAACCAAACAACCAAGCATGTGATCCTAACACGCAACTAATCCGAGGGCTTTGCCAAGGCCGCTCTACCAGTAAAACAATTCCCAAGTATTGAAAGCGAGTTACACTAGTGATTGGCATCCTAATCATTCACCACTAGACACTTCCGGTTATTAGTAATTGAACGATAATTATTCTAGTTATTCGCATCCTAGAGGCAGTTCTAGGACCTTTCCGATTTTATTAGCCTAACATGCATACTAAGCATTTAAACGAGAGGTTAAGACTTTCCCTACCTCAAGGTCTTCCTCTCAACACTCTGATGATAAGCCCGGTGGTCGCCACTCCGTTCTTCACACGGGTCCCGGCGTGATCTTTGCTCTTCTAGCTCGGGTCCAAATTCTTCGCTCTCGGGCGAAGTCCCGTCTAGGTTTGACACATAAAATGTCCAAATCAATACTGATAAAAGTCCAAAGGTCCACTGATTTATCCAAAATGTCCTTTAATTTCTCACCTTGAATCGATTAAATCAGTTAATTAAATCTGATTTTTAAAAGGTTTTCATTTGAAACTGGTTTGACCCGGATCCGACCCGGATCCAAGTCTGACCCGAGCCCAGACCCGGTTTAGGATCCGGCCCGAGACCCATTCGAACCAGGCCTGGCCCCAAGGCCCAATACCACTGGCCCGGTGACCTGGCCCAAGGTCAACCTGGTCTGCTCGAGTCCGAAACGATGGGCGCCGGCGAGGGTTGTCTCAGAGGTCTAGCGACGGCAGCAGCGATGGCGAGGAGTCCGGGGAAATTCGTGGCGACGCTGGGATTGACCGCCGTGGCTGGGGGAGCACATCAAGGTCTCCGGCGAGGTCGTGTCCGAGATTCTGAAGCCAGGAAAACAGCTCAGCGCCTCCAAAACCAGATCTAGCGAAGTCGTGCTCGCCGGCGAAGGGACTGCTACGAGGCTTGAGATTCAGGCCGTGAACTCGCCTAAACTGAGCTTGTCAGGGAGGATTTCTGGCGGTCGTTGTCGGGAAGGTAGACGGGGCGAGGGAGTACGAACCGTTGACGGGGTCTGACGCTGTCGTAGCCCGAATCGTAGCCGGAGAAGACACCCGGTTCGAGGGCTTCCGGCAAAGTCGTCTCGCGCTCGAAGCCGGCACCGTTTGGTTGGCACAGAGGCGAGGCGAGGGCGGCGGCGTGAGAAGCAGAGGGAGACGAGGTCGCGAGGGAGAAGGAGATGGGAAGAGAGAGAGGATCGAAAGGGAAGCAGAGACGCGGCTCTGAAATGTGCCTCGGTTTGCGTGCCTGAATGCCTGAAGAAGGAGAGGCTCTAGGGTTTCGTTTGGGCTGGGCCAGCGCTGGCTCGTGGGCCGGCGTGGGTAAGCTGGTTTCGGCCCAAATGGCCCAACCTCCCAAAACAGACCAATTCCCTTCCTTATTCTTTTTTTTTGATTTTTTCTTCTCAAATTCCATTTGTTACAAATTCATACCTCGACGTTTCATTTTACAAACGATTACTCCAATTTAATTTGCCGATCTTTACAAGATATTTTCCAATCAGATTCGCGAAAATCGAACGTTTCAGGCCCCGAACGGGCACTTTTTTCAAGAAATTACGAAACTTGACGGGCTACAAGGAAACGGCTCAACTAAGACCGCTGCGACAACGGCTAAGCTTTTTGAATCTAAAACGGTCCTCGAATGGACCAAAACGTCGCTCGGTTGACTTTTCCAGCGAAAAGTCAACATTTCCCAAATTGATCAGAAAGTTGCCCTGAGTCCCCCGGAACTCACTTTGGTCGATAACGGGGTCAACTTAAGTCCGGTGTGACTCTCGGGGTCATTTTAGGTTCAATCAAGTGTCAGTCTTAAAATTTTTAAATTTTTCCCGTTTTTCGTAGGTTTGACTGGCGTTGACCGGGAGTGGTTACTACAGTGACATTTGGTCTTTCCTCTCCGTTAAGCATCTCCATCTCATATGAGTGAATCATTTTCCAAGAGTTTGGACTATACAACTATATGTGATAGGTATATAAATCCAACTTTATTTATTATCTTGTTTAATCATGAAATGAAAATTTCGCAATACCTCTTCTTATAGCAATATTTTTGGAATAGTTTCTCTTTCTTTTGACTTGTATTTTGGTCAAATTACTCTTGATTTCTCACAATACTTTCATAGTTTTTTTTTATCAACAAAACAATATTATGAATCTCCACCCTTTCAAAGGTTGAAAGGAAGGGACAAAGTTCTCTAGCTACAGAGAATACAAATGAAACCAAAATGGTTACAATACAATATGGTACAAATTTGCAATGAAGTTTTAAAAAGGCTGTAGTAGAGAAAAGGGCTGCAAATCACAAAATGAGGACCAAAAGATGTTGAATTTGAAACATGTTGAGGAGATGAGCCCTTGCTGTGTAACCAATACTTTCATAGTTTATAGTGTACATTAGTGCTTCTAAATTTCAATATTTTCGAACTCAATGAGACTTATGCTTCTAGTCCATGAACCTCATAGATTATTGTTCGATAAACGATCTTATTTTTTCATTAAACATTTTAGTACAAATCCAAGACTTTCTAGCACCAGATGTTAATACATGTCATGTTTCCCTTCCAATAAGACAATATTGATATTATTTAAGATTCTTCTTTAGATGCATAGTTTCATTATATGAATGTCTAATAAATTGGTTTACAAAATATTAAGAGAAATAGGGAATATCAAATCAACACTTAATGGATTTATCACATGTTTGCATCACATTTTTTTGCTGCTATGATCAAACATCTATATCCAATATCACATTTTTTCCCCAATTTTGACGGCTTACTTTTTCCAAACTATGTTGGTTTGAGAATTTCCGTAATGAAGTTGATAAATTGAAAGCATTCCTTTTAAAAAGTACTAGTGTATTTATATATAAATATCCACACTTCCTTTCTTTGGGTTGGTCCATTGTTTTTTTATCCATGGTTTTAATTCACTGATCACTAATAAACTGAACTTGCATGTTTTGTTTCGTTAAAGATAGTTTTTCATTGCAAAATAAAGATCTATAGAGTTCTTAGAATGTTCAACCATCGGGAAAATATTGTCTTCCATTTGGAAAAAAACAATTTTATATGTAAAAACAAATTTGAATCGAGATCAAAATTAGGCCCAACTTGTATTAAAATTTGATTTCAAAATTAAAAGTGTAATACTTTCGCTTGATTAGGTTTCATCAAATAGTAACAGGTCTTTAATTTTATATGGCATTTTTTTTTTATTTAATTTTATGGGACCTTTTCTGATCTGAGGCCTTAAGCGGTTGCTTAATTTGCTTAAAGTTTGAGCCGGCCCTGATTATGTTATTATCCTCGACTGTTTTGCTACTATTGTGGCTCTGAACTTATTTCAGATAGTTTGTTGATTTCGTTTTAGCGAACGGGATCCTATAGAGTTTGGACTTTGAGTTAAATTCTTATTTTGTTGATAAAGCACTATTGAAGCATCGGAGACTTCCGAATTATACCCTCCATCAACAATAACTCATCAGGTAAGTTAGGGGTTGAAAATCCCATCTAGGTTTTTCATTTTTTTGAAAGGGGTTTTTAGACGAGAAACTAGTTTGAGAAAGCGTACTGGTTTGGTTTAAGTCTGAATGTTACCCATTAGGTTCTTTTGTTCCTCGGAAACTCGTCAACAGAAACAATCAAAACTTATCTCCTATACCAATGTCAGTTTGATATCTCTATGCTTATTTTGGTGTTATTATTAATATGATTTGTTATTATTATTTCATTTTCTAACTACCCGATGTTTATTTTTCTTTTAAGGCGAAATCTTTTTTTCTCCTGGTATGAATGCAAGTATCAGTAAATTTGATTATTTGAAGAAAGTGTTTGTATCTTCAATTTGAAGATGAGTTTATAGATGAGAATTTTGAGGTCAGATATAATAACATGCTGTACTAATGCTTACATTTCCTTTGTTGTAAGGTTTGTTTGTATCAGTGCCTTATTAATGTATACATCTTGTAAATGACATTGATTTGTTTGTGGTTGTAATTAAATGATATGCATATTCTAATGTCTATATGTCATGCTTACCCATGCTAAAACGAGTAGGAATTTACACTACAGGACTTACTGATTCAGCCCTGATTCCAGAGTCCTTGTTGATTCATTTTAAGCCCAAGTGATCAGACCACTCAGGTTTCAGAGAGAGCACCTGGAGTAGTGTTTTTCCCTTTTATCCTCAAATTTGGGCATTATGCAGCTTCAAAGACTTCCATATTATACTCTCTGCCCACCCAGCTTCTCATATTATAGCAGTGCCAACCTTCCATCAATGCAACTATGCACAAGTCCAAGTTCCGGATCTGGGTTCTGCAGCTCTCTCAAAATGGTGTCTAAATCACAAATTTGTTTGAGAAAGCATGGTGGATTGGTTAAATTTAGATGCCAAGCATTACAAGATGACGCGTTTTACATGAGAAAGGCTGTGGAGCTTGCAAGGAAAGCAATTGGGTGTACTAGTCCCAATCCCATGGTGGGTTGTGTCATCGTCAAGGATAAAAACATTATCGGTGAAGGGTTTCACCCCAAGGCAGGCCAGCCCCATGCAGAGGTAACCTACATTTCTGGTACCCCATCCTCTTTTTCCTAGTTTTAACCTAAAGCCAAATGAAAGGAACCAAACGAGTGGTGTCGGATTACCTGAAATGAGAACGTTCTTGTTCAGTTTCTGTGTAATTATTGTATCGGCAGGTTTTTGCTCTCAGAGACGCTGGAGATTTAGCTGAGAATGCGACAGCATATGTGAGTCTGGAACCATGTAACCATTACGGAAGAACTCCACCATGCACGGAAGCCTTGATTAAAGCCAAAGTGAAGAAAGTGGTGGTTGGGATGGTGGATCCAAATCCTATTGTGGCTTCCAGGGGGGTGGATAAATTAAGAGCTGCAGGAATTGAGGTCACAGTTGGTGTGGAAGAGGAACTATGCAAGCGCCTCAATGAGGCTTATATCCATCAAATGCTAACGGGGAAACCTTTCGTTACACTCAGGTAAGCACGTGCTTTGAATGTACTGATGGACCATTGGTGTTGATTTAAATATACGGTTACAATTTGGTGTTGATTTGAATAATACAGTTGCAAGTTGTTGATAGAGGCTATACTTTTTTATTTACCTATCTCCATTATTATTCTTGGGACACATAAAATACATACTAGTGAAAGATTTCAGGGCGGTAGGATCCAACCTGCACATCTACTATGCCCTTGTAATTGATGTTACTGGAGAAGTCTCTAGTTTCATTCAGCTTAGTCTATTTAAACTGTTTTGTAGGTACTCCATGTCAATGGATGGCCATGTTGTAGATCAGCTTGGGGAAGGGGTCACCGATTCTGGTGGATACTACTCAAGGTTGTTGCAAGAGTATGATGCAATCCTACTTTCTCCTTCATCAACAGATGGGAGTTTCTGCATTCCGGTGTCCCGCGAAATTGGTGCCAAGCAACCTCTCAAAATTGTAACAAGGACAGGTAGTTCTCCTATCCAGATCCGTGGTCTCACAACACTAGAGACTTCCAAGGTAATAATCTTCACCGAAAAAGGGATAACTACAGAAGCTCAGAAGGGAACTGAGACACTAGTGTTGGATTCTGTGAACTTGAGTTCAATACTCGAATATTGCAAGCTTCAAGGAATGTGTAGTGTTTTGCTGGATTTACGAGGCAGTCTTGGCAAGCTTGTCAAAGAGAGTATTCAGCAGAAGCTGTTGCAAAAGATCATAGTGGAAGTATTACCTATTTTGGATGGGAGTCGTAATGATAATCCATTTGCAGAGGTGAATAGTTTGAAAGTGAAGAACCTGCAGCCTAAGATTTCAAACCAAAGTGTCATTCTTGAGGGATATCTTTGACATGATCGGTAGCTTATTTGAGAATTAATAGGTTTCCTAACAATCATTCTTCATTTCATCCATTAAAATCAAACTGTCAATTATTCTGTCTTGTAATTGGCACACTGATTGGAAATATACTCTCTCTGATGTCGGTTTTATTTCGGTTCTCGCGGCCTTATTTTGTCGTAGAAGTTACAACTTGTCGAATGCTACACTTACTTTTACTGTATTCTGAAAAAATTCTTTGCTTTTCGGGCGGGCAATCTCAGATCATTTAAATTTTTGATAGGGTGAAGAAATAGTTATGTAATTTTTCTTTACACCACATGTTTCATTTATGGTCGGAGAACCGATTCTTGTTTATATGTATCAGTATGTTGTACATAAAGAAATGGCTATCCAATTTGAGATTCTCATTGATTACGTTTTTTTGTTCATGATCACGACAATTCATTGGAACATATTGAATGCCATCGAATTCTTAACGTCCAATGTGATTCGATTGGGTTTTGATGGTACAGTAAAAATAAACCATTTCATTCGTTCAACAAAGGAAGGGAAACAAAATAACCATCAGGGAAAAAGTGGTTATCGAGTCAATTTCTAAAACCATAAGTAGACGATCCACTTATTTTTGAACAACTGTGTGTCGTTATGAGTAATCTCATCCACTTGCTCGTTGGACATAAGCCGCTTGAAGTGCTTGATAATGTAGATGCCACAATACACAATGTTAGTCCATTAAGGTACTTCCTTTCATCTCATCTCGCCTATCGACTACGTATCTACCGAATACAATGATCCCGACATGTGCTTGGTAAAATCGTCCATGATGACTTCCAACCTTTTTTTTATGGTGCATCCGATGAGAGAATCATATACAAAGAAGTCCCAAGGTAAAACCTTGATATGAACAACAACCCAAATATCTGTTATCGATGTTCAGGGGAAGTATATGCCCATCACACCGACCCAAGAATCCATATATTGATCATCTACTCATGTGGTGTACCTCGCCGCTAGGTCTTTCTAGATTAGCACCTTCCCTAGATCTTTGAAAGCTTCTACCCGAGCCAAAAGCTTTTATGAGAACGAGACGTCAAGAAAAACAATCATTTCCTAATACGCACTTTTGAAGGAATGATAGAGCATCTGAAGCACGGAGATGGCCGCATCAATATGTTGATGGGTAAAAAATTAAGAAAAAGTTAATTAGAAACCAAATGTGACTCATAAACCAATCGGGTTAGGTTGAATTACACCAAACATCATCGGATAGTGAACCTCTACTATGCCATTTAACAGTACGTGATGTCATCGGATTAAAAGCTTTGTATTTTTTTTATCAGAGAGAAATAAATATACAAACGAAGTGAACAATTACAAAACGGGGAGCCCAAAACTCAAAAACGAGCAAGGGGCAATGCAAACAGAAAAGCATCAACATAGAAAAATCACACATAGGTGACTCGATAGGGATAGAAACCCCGAACTATAATGGAGACTCAGCAACGCTCCAATCTTCTTGAAGCCCTCATCAGCCGAACCTTTGTAGCGGACCCCTAAGCTCTCCGCAAATTGATCCACGGTGTTGGTAATACTCTCTCCCATACGCCCATCAATTAGGAGCAAGGAAAACCCTGAAAAGACATCTAGATGAGAGAGGGCACCAACAAAGTTGAGTTGGAGCGGCAGCGGTAGGGGGAACGATCTGAGAGAGAAATAAGTGCCCAATCAAGCCCCTCGTACAAATCAATGATAGAAACCGAGTTCGAATCGTCAGCGTCCGAGGCCAATCTACCCACATGCCCGACTTGTTTCCTTTAGGCCCTGAAGATCCCTCAATAATAATCGAAGCAACAGGCCCAGTGGTAACCTGCTCAATCAAAGTACCTTCTACAATAGGATGTTGGGAGGGTGTTGGGAATCTCTCCAGAAAAAGCATCTGTGTGGCTACTCCTCATGTGAGATTTATTCCCAGACTCTGCCAACCCAAAAAGGGGGAGGTAAGGTAGAGTATCCACTTGAACGGGTTCAAGGAGCACATCCACACAGAGACCAGGGCCTTTAGTATGGATCACCCACCTATCAAACGTGACATCAAACACATGAACAAGAGCCAACGCTCTTGACGACTAAGTCTTTGACAAGGAGCATAGGCGGATGGCAACCAGCGAACTAAACTTTCCTACAATCTCTTTTATGGAGTCCCGATTCCAACACACGATATGAAGGCCGAAGATGTCTACCTAGCGGAGCTTCAACCCAGACAACACACGTTGTACACAATCAGAGAAGAAGAAAAACTATGGGCATAACGCTCTCCAATAATTGTTAGAAAGGGTTGTCCAAAAGACCAGGTCCTCGTAAGACACCAAAAAAGCCAGTGCGCCTAAGTGCCTAACTAGACGAATACTAATGGAGCCAGCTCAGTACCTAGGGAAGGAACCTTACTTGTCTTAGAGCGACCCCATGTCTCACCCTAAGAAGCCAATTAAAGCTGCCATAGCTCTGACCAAATCTTCAACCTTTTTGAAATACACAAGAGCATAAAAACCATTAATAACGAGTTTGGGCCAGGCGTCAATAGCCATGACAGTTCCATAAGGAACACAGAGTCTTGAGTTGTTCAACCGAAGTAGAGCTAGTGAAATTGGTTAGAAAAACCAAAAAGTATCTATTCGGGAGCTCACTCTCTCTCTGTCCACCGACATTCCAATTCCCACCTGAAGACGTCTTAACAGGAGCCAAAGAAATTATCGAAGCATAAGAAGGTCTCTGGGTAGCATTCGAACCCAGATGAGAAGCACAAGCAACTGGAGGATCAACTAGGTGAGCTGTCAAAGAAACAGGAGGATGAGATGCCACCACAACAGGCCCTGCTCTGAGGGAAGAATCGAGGGGGAAGATGAGGCCACCATGACAGTCGGTGAACCTGGAGCGAAGGAAGGAACCTTTCCGGAGGAGGGTCTTCCTATCGACGGTTGGACGCAACAAAGAGGCCACGAGAGCTTCGGGTCCGACTGGGCTTCCACCTTCGACAACGAGTCTGAGCTGAACTGGGATCTGCGCAATCAATCATGCCATGTTGTCGACGTCCTCACTGGAGCTCGAAAAAAATGTTGTCCTTGCTTGAGTCGGATAAAACAGGCCCGGCGAGCTCCTTTAGGATGAATTCTAGCGTCGTAAATGCTCCAGCCTCACCACGAATTTAAGTAGGATAGTTTCTTCCTCCCTTGAGTGTAAGTCATAATTTACATGAATCCTAAATCGTGGGCATCACAATCAATCACATAATAAATAGATGGAGCGGGTTTCTAGGAATACCTCATTTCATGGTTGTAGATGTACTTGTAGATGATCTTGGTTGGACATAACAGACTTGTATCCGGAACGTACTCGGATTGCCTACATACTCCCCAATATTATATGAGAGAGCAAATTCCACATAGTTCGCCTTATGAACATCGGTTTCTCTTCTCTTCTTATACACTCCTTTAGGTGTTTGTGAGTTGTATCCTTAGGATGGAATAAGTTACATATATTTATAGGTGGAGAGAAGACCAAGATTTCTTATTAGGGTTTCATTAGGATTCAATCTCTACCGTCCATCAAAGTAGAGATTGAATAAGGAAAGACTTCTTTACCAATCAATTGGTAATTACCATTTAATTAGAATAACGTGTTTCCTAAAAGTGGTGGGTTTCTAATCGACCACATAATAGGGAAGATTATAATTATATTTAATAACCCTTAATAAATATGTTCTAACAGTCTCTCATTTGGTCATTAGAAACGGTCTTTATCCATCCTTTTAGAGATCATAAGGTCGGCATAAAGTGCTAAACTTAATATCTTTATACAGTAGTCATAAGTGTCTTGACTAATCCAATAGAGAATGGGAGTCATGACGGTCACAAATATAAGAAAATTTTACTTTGCAACATGATTCTTTCCATGTACTACAATATTGCCTACCTTCAGAACAAGACCATAATCAAAAGTCGTCATACAGGTCCCATAATGTCTTTGTAAGAGACACATTCCGTTATCATAAATCCCACGATAATGTGTTGTACTTCGGAAAATAGAAAGTAAGATGTAAAAGATAATTTAGAGCTCATAATATAAATGTCAAATATAGGTATACTTACTGACCGACAACTTAAGTAGGAACTATCGTCAAGACCCACACTTTGAGTGCGCTTCTGAAAAGTCTTTGTAAGGTAGTTCTTTCGTTAACATGTCTGCAACCATAACATATGTGCCTATGTGTTCAATGATAATCTTTACTCTTTTAACATCTTGGTACAATGATGGATATGTAAGGTATTTGCTTTACTACCTTAGATGTCTTAAATAATCGCACATTTGTTAACATAATAGAGAATTAAGGACGAAATAATGCTCTAAAATTCAAACCTATTATGCAATTAAGGAATGATCGGGCTTGAGTCTCCACGACGCCTACGTATCCTCCAAGGATTCAAAGCCACGTACTTCTTGAGTTTGAGAACTCAAGAACACAACAAGATGGAGAGAACAAGCCAAAAACAAAAGTTAGAGAGAAGAGGAAGTGTTGGTGTTTTTCCTTTTGTGTGTTGTGTCTTGTTATGTTGACAATGAATACTTATATCATGTAATCTCATCAACATAATACATTAATAGTAAATAAGACAAGGATGGTGTAAACTAGTTAAAAGTTGGTAGTGAGTTGGTATATTGAATCACAAACTTACCTAATCTAACTAATTTAGTTATAACCATTTAGTTAAGAACTAACTAGTTGGATCCTTGGGCCTTTGGTGGCATGGGTCTCACGGATGATGGCATGTGGCCATTCTCGACGAGGTCCAATGACACGCTCAGCGCCTCCTACGCCTTCTACCCTGGATATTTCATAACACTAAGCCCATTTTGTTTTAATTGTGGCCTTCACAAGGATGTGGCCTTAGGCGACCACCAAATTAGCCAAGGGGTGGGGTAGTCTCATTGTGATATGGGTTTGGGTCCGGGTTCGATTGGGAAGAGACGGAGAGGCAGGGTAGATGATCAGAGAGATCTAGTACGTTGTTCACTGTAAAGTTAGAGTCTTTTAGGAGGTAATCGATTCTCAAGGCGTAATCGAGTGAATCAAGATCGAGAGAGAAGAGACATATATGTCTAGCGATCAGCGTGAGGTTTTGTAGTTGTTGATTGCAATGACGCGTTGCTAAATTGGGATCAGATAAGAGGGAAGTTCTTTGGTGTGTGAGGGATAGTTTCAATAGAGTTAGGTTAAAAATGTTTTATATGAGGGTATTTTGGTCATTTTTCGGGAAAAAAAAACAAGGTCATACGCAAAGTACATGACCAATTTTCATCCAAAAATGGATGGAAAATTAACGGTGGTTACTTCAATAAAAATAAAAGTTTTTCAGGGTATTGGAACCGAAAAAAATAGTCTAGGGTATCATAATGAAAATAAAACTTCTTTAGGGTATTATAATGAAATTTTTCCTTATAATTATACTATTTAAAAAAAATTATATAATTTATTCTTTTTTACATTAAAATGTAATTTTCATATATTGGAGGAGTTTGTAGACTATATTATTGATACTCTTGTCAAATTAATAGTTATTCATGTAAAGTGGTGAGGTTCATATGTAAGACTCATAGTTGTTGATTGTGTACAATAGGGAATCTAAACTCCTTGTAGAACGTGTTTCTCACAATGTGAAGTTCACAGTTGAGGTTCACAATTCTGAGTAGATGCTGACTAGACGTTGACTGGATGCTGAATTAATATTTTGTTGAATTTATTAAATAAAGAATTAATACAATAAATACCAGAGAAAAATAAAACTAATCCTTACTAATGTAATAGGAGGATTAATGCCAGCTTGGCATTCTCTCCTCTCACTGTTCCTCTATACAGCTCTCTCCTCACTTCTTCCCACTAAACCTTTCCACTCCTCTACATTTAATTTGATTTCTGCCGATTCTCATAGCTCCTTTACTTGGCAAACGAATGGGCTCGCAACAGGCTAGAGATTTGTATATTACCGAATACAACCCATTCGACTCTGCAGGACTCCGGCGACACTCCCTTCCTTGGAGACACCGTCCACTCCGGCGGTACTCACACCATTATTGCCGGCTCCAATGGTGAGGACGAGAAAGAGGGCGGAAACGAAGTCGAAACACAACAATTCTCCGATCCCAACTCAAGAGCCCTAATATCCTCTCATGGAAATCCTCTCCGACTACCAAGATCAGGACTGCAATCGATCCATTGCAGCTTCTCCCGCGACCATCACCATCTTCACCTTCCTGTCCGGGAACATCGATCGCTTCAACTCCGTCTACAGAAATTTGTGTCGGTGACCGGTGCTCTTGGCTGCTTCTTCGGCTATGGCGTGCTCTGGCTCGCCATGAGCCACACTGTTCTCGGCTTGCCTTACTGGTTGGTGAGTGTTCTAGGCATCTCTTGATTTCTTTAAATATTTGATTTTTTAGTGATTTTGAGCTGTGATTTTGCTTGCCCATATTGTGATTTCGTGTTTTTGTTTGATGGATTGGTGTGAATTTATGTTTTGGATCCGTGAGATTGGGACTTGGTTGGGTAGGTGTTTGAATCAATTTTATGAACACATATTATATGGTAATCATATTTGTTTCTACTCATTGTTGTGAGTTTGATTCAGATGTTTCTAATTCATTTTCCTCTTTAGTAGATGATGAATTAATATCTCATTGTTGTGAGTTTGGAATAGATGTTTCTAATTCATTTTCCTCTTTGGTAGATGATGAATGAATATCTTCTTGCATGTGCAAAGGGACCCAACAGTTTGTTCATCGCCATTGTCTTGATCACTAGAGTTCAGTTAAAGTATTACCACTTATAACTCTAGACTTTTAAAAACCACATATGAGACCAGAAAAGGAAAGGCCATATGGGTCACAATTATTCAGATTGAGAGTGGAAAAGGAGGACATCGTCGTTTCTGTAAATTCAAACCTTGCTCGAGGTAAACACCTGTGTAAAATTTGTTTCACCTATTTTGATTTTGTTCACTCAATCATTGATGCCTAATTAGGCAGCATTTTCATAGAAGTATTGAATTTTGTTAGTGTTATTCGATTCTGGTTTATGAACTAAATTAACCTGGGAGCAAGATTTGGGAGATTTTTAGTTCAATTGATAGGAATTGATGCTTAATTCGGCAACATTTTCATAGAAGCATTGAATGTCTTTAGTGTTATTCGATTCTGGTTCATGTAAGTAAACTATATCTTAATTTGAGATCATAGCTACCATGTACTGCAGCTGCTGGTGGTAAAACAGAACCGGACAGATACTTGTTGATTTCTTCCAGTGGAGGCTTAAATCAATAGAGAACTGGGTAAGTTTTGATCGTAGGTTCCTAGCAATTTCTGTATCATCTTCACCATTGGTTTTGTTCATTGACTTAAATAGATAGATCATAGGATTCTTAAAGCAATGTTAAGTTAGGATTCAACCTCTTATTGTAGTGCTACACCCTTGAAGTGTCCCTGATGATGGTTATTACACCTTGGTTAGGTGAAGCTTTGGTTTTTATAACAAATAATTAGAGTGAAATTTGGAGGAAACCTATTTGGTGTAATGACTATAAAAAGGTAGAGGTTGACATTGATTTATGCTAATGGATGGTGAAGGATAAGTTCGTTAAAATGATATAGTAATTTCCAGTTAATAGTTCACTGCAACTATCTGTAGATATTTGTTCCTCAAAATTTGGATTCTTCTTTGTATCAAGTAGAACATTCTGTCCATGAAGAATGATGACTTTTACACATGACTCTCAAAATTATTTGCTCATAATAGCTGTGTGTTAAACTTGGTATATTCAATCTTGATTAGTGACTGAGAAAATCCATTCACTATAATTCTAGCTGTGCTGTAAGCATCCTATCAAAGGAGGACATCGTCGTTTCTGTAAATTCAAACCTTGCTCGAGGTAAACACCTGTGTAAAATTTGTTTCACCTATTTTGATTTTGTTCACTCAATCGTTTAGTTTCAGTCACAATGGTTGGGGTGCAATTCCTGATATGTTCGTTTTACTTCTTTTCAGTTTCGTTGTTTTTCCTAATAGTTTGAGCTCATTGATTTTGTTAATTGGATGTAAAGAATTGATACTCTGCAAAATAATAGCATCATTCTTTCAAATTTTCAGCTGAAGAGGCTATTTTCACTTCTGATATTAGTTTCTGAATCCCAAGTGTTAAACTATTCTTTTGTGTGTTTGGTATCAAGTATGGTTTAGATTGTTTATTTTGGTGTTAACTTTGACTTAAAACCGAGTGGAGCCAGCCATTCATCAAATAAGAATTCCATTAGAATATACAACTATGCAAATTAGCTTTTCAATAATCTTTGCACAACGACCTGGAAACCAATAAAGCCTTTTAAATGCATAATAAGATTTGTAGAAATGACCAGCGATCTCAGCCATCGGATGATGCACATTCTCCAATAACGTAGACAGAGAACCAGATCTTGGCAATCTAATATGGTGGATTTCAATGTATGAGGTATTGTTTGACTGGTATTGTGCAAGCTTTCAAGTAGGTTACGGATATTATCTTTTTATGGTGGAGTAATTCTAGGTGCATTTTATGTGTGTTTGGTTATACAGGTTGGTAGATAACATTACCAACTCAATAGGACATGGCCCAACTTCTAAGGTACTTATTAGGTTTTCTGACATCTGCGGTTTAAAAAGTTTTTAACCTAACTGGCTATGGACCTCTGCATTACAGGTACTCTTCAAAGTTCGATTGATCATTTTCGATTTGTGTTGTCTCTGAAAATTTTCGGGTTTAGGGTGCGGGTACCATTGCTATATATGTAGAGGTATGGATTGTTTGTTAACTATATTCACTTTGAGTAACATAGTTTACAACTTCAGACACTTGCATCAATGGATGGTAATGATGTAATACACACGGTGTGCAGTGAAAGCAACCCCTTCAACAATATATACACAGTAAACTTTGTTGGTACTATCTACATTAGCATCAATGTTCTCTTTCATTAATAATATACACTTGCATCAAATGGTTTTGAAGGCTATAAATTATAAAATGAGATCATCATGCTAGATGATTTATACATGATGATTTATGTTGAGCAATCTCTAGATTTTAGTCAATATGTGGTTCTTGCTCATTTTACTTTTAGCAAGATCTAAAATCTTTTGGGCACCTCCCCATTTTCCGAACAATAGTTACAGGGAAGGAGGATGTTATTTTATCGTCAGATATTTTGTGATATCACATTCTTTCTTTTTTGGATCAGGTACTTGCGAACACCTATGGGTCTGCTTTTCCTCTGAAGATGGATCTACACAGGCAAATCCTATCTCGGTATATATGTGCTTTTAGTTAATGTCTATTGAATATAGCCAATTTCACATATTCATTGATGGTCTGATTTTGGAGGTGATCATCATTGTGTAAAAAAAACAGTTCTATTTTAGATCCTTTTGTTTGGTTGTGTATGAGATCCAATGATGAATTGTATGTTAAAAGATTCACATTTATGTGAGGTTGGTTAAATTCAAGTTTTTGCCGAGCAATTTTTGTTCTTCCTGTGCCTGGAATTTTTGGAATTCGAATGGAAGACTTGATTAAATATTTGTTCTTACTGTTATTACTTCTTAATATGTAAAGCAGTGACTCTTTACTCTATCCCTCTAATCATTTAATTGTAGTTTTCAGAGGCCACCGGGAGCTATTCCATCTTCAATGTTGGGATTAGATACTATGAGGGGGAGCTTGGATGACTTTGGTTCTAAGAACTATCTCAATGGTAACAAAATGTTATTCAAACGTCTTTCCAGTTCCCACCGAATAATAATAACAGTAGTTGTTTATTCTGAATTTTGACTGCCACTACACTTAAAATTGTGTGCAGTTGTTATCTCTTGATTTCTGGTTGAGAAACGGTGAAGAGCATTATGAAAGAAAGGTCGTTTATTTTGTTCAGTGCATAAGATGTCTTCCTCTGCCATCGGCTGGTTCTAACATGTATAAAAATGTATTCATCATTGTGAGAGTTATTAGTATCTTATTTTAGTGTTAGAAAGCTACTGCATAACTAAGGTTAATGTTGTAGCCATTACTGCTATATGTTTTCTCCGTGATACACTACACAATTTTCAAAATTCTGCATCAATAAACTCCAAAAGGCAACCAGTATAAATCCATCCAAGTTTGACTTCATACAAAAGTTGATTTTGACTTGAAACCGAGTTGAGCAGTCATTCATCAAATAAGAATTCCATTAGAATATACAACTATGCAAATTAGCTTTTCAATAATCTTTGCACAACGACCTGGAAACCAATAAAGCCTTTTAAATGCATTATAAGATTTGTAGAAATGACCAACCTGTATAACCAGACACACATAAAATGCAGAGGTTCAGAGCAAATCTATTGTATTGCTTTTGACGAGTTATTAAACTCACGGGATCCATGAATAATACTGTCATTCTCTTTAAGGGCCTTGTTTCCTATCATAATGTGGTGTTTGGCAGGTTAGTTATTGTAAACAAAATAAATTCGTTTTGGGCGATACTTTTTAATTAGATGATTTGATGTTTTAATAAGCTCTCCCTCATACATGCTTATTATTAAACGGATCAATGTTTTCAGCAGAAGTGGAACCTTGGTGATTAGGATGAGTTTTCTACGCATAACATTTACGTGAACATGTCTACAGATGTTTGGTGTCTCATTTAGATGTTTAATTGTTCCCTGTTGCATAACAAAGAAAACCGGATTTTATTTTTATTTTGTGTAACCCATGCTCATTTTTTTCATTTTTGTTGAAAATCAATTGTGGTATTTGAACATGTTTGTGTACTGCTCACACTCTTCCATATTTAGGATTTTATTTGTTTATTTATTTACTTTCGCCTTATGTAGGAAGTTCCCATAAAGAATCATGTATATCTAATGCTAGGTGCATCCTTTGGGTCAGCCGCAAAAGGAACTAGGATCAAAGCTCTTGACTTTGCTATTTCAACATGTGAATTTGTAGATATGTAAGTTTTACTGTTGATCCTGTATATGAAGAGTGGTATGGTTTTTTAATCAATCATGGTCTCCCATAAACACGTCCCTCAATTTTATAGTATATTTACATGATGGGGGTACTTAACATTATTCTAGGCTTAGATATTTCTCTGAATCTCGACAAGGTCATACTACTCTACATGGTAGAGCTTACTATCAGATGATGAAGTGTTTGGGTGTAAGTCTTCCAACATTCCTCTCTACTCCGTCATTTTCCAGATGCAGGTTTAGGATCTAGATGTCCGAGATGCAAGTTATGAGGCTTATGATTAACTTGCCAACATACTCAAATGCCAAATGGCCAAATTACCAACCGATCTCTCCAATTTGAGTTTCAGAGTATTCGTTGGTATTTTCTTGCACTGATTAAACTTGGCAGTATGCTACCCTTTCTTTTGTCTCATTTCTTGAGATGCAAGCTTTCTATGATATGTTATCTTTGTCGATAAAAACCAAAAGTTTTGGATTTGAAGCTAAATGTGTAGATTGTGGTATGTGCAGATCTTGCCAAGTTTAGGCTTGCTTAAGAGGCGTCTTTTGTGCGAGCGCATACCAATAGCTGGACTGGGATTCCTGGTTTTTTCTATGTGTTACTGAACGTTAAACTGATTATTAAGCCTTTACACTATAGTTTTGTATGTCACGCCCCAATTTAAGTAAACCGAACTCGGGACGCGAACATTTAAAATAATAAAACACTCTGAAACCTTTTCCATTTAAACACTTTAAAAAAACATTTGTTCAACAAAATAATAATTACAGTTTAAAACACGTCCCAACAAGTGGACAAAAGTACAAGGTATCCGTCACTAGACTCAAAAGACAAAACCCGGACTCCGCTCCTAGCTCCACAAGCTTCGAGAGCTCACCTAGTCCGTCCTACGAACAGTACCTATAGGAAAAGCAACTAGGGGTGAGCGTTCGCTCACCACCACGGATAACAGACTGACTACGGCATAATTAGCAGACAAAGCAAGTAACACCAACAACAACTCAACACCGGGGAACACCATCCCCAACCCAAGTACTCTAACTGAACATACACCCACTGTTGCCTTCCCTGACCAACTCGACACCCTGACACGTAAAGTAGACCCGACACAACCATTGACGACCTCTTCCAAGGACTCAAAAGAAAGTTACGCAACACCAAACAGCATCACAAGGGATCACACACCAAACACGATCACAAAGGATCGCACACCAAACAAGATCACAAAGGATCGCAAACCAGCTGCCAAGAATGCGCACGCCTTCCCGGGACTCTAACCCGGTCAGGCCAACCCAAGAATGCTGCAACTTACCGAGACTCTAACTCGTAAGCCAGCCGGAAAATGCTTGCACTTATCGAGACTCTAACTCGTAAGCCAGCAAAAGAATGCGTGCAACTTACCGAGACTCTAACTCGTAAGCCAGCCAAAGTATGCTCACAAACCCAAACCACACACGCGCGGCCAGGACCCCTTTATTGGCGGGCGGGCCCCCTACCCCGTCTGAACATGCAGACGCATGTGATCGTGGACCCCCGTTTCATGAAGCGGGCCCCCAACCTCAGGTAACCACAAACACAATCACAATCACAATCACAATCACAAGCAAGTTCAACAACCAGTAACAACACAAGTTCAACACTCGCAGGCACTCATGGCCACCAAGACACCAACAGTAAAACTCGGACTCAACAGCCCCACAGGCACTCACGGCCTCCCAAGACACACCAACCGTAAGACACGGACTCAACAGCCCCACAGGCACTCACGGCCTCCCAAGACACCAAAGGTAAAGACACGGGTTCAACAACCCCCCGGGCACTCACGACCAGCCAAAACTCAACAATAAAACACGCTTGCAACTTACCGAGACTCTAACTCGTAAGCCAGCCAAAGAATGCTTGCAACCCCCCGAGACTCTAACTCGGTCAGGCCAGCCAAAGACACCAACCTTAGTACACGGGCTCTCATGGCCACCCAAACACAACAGCAAACACGGGCTCTCATGGCCACCCAGACTCAACAATAAAACACGGGCTCTCAAGGCCACCCAAGACTCAACAATAAAACACGGGCTCTCAAGGTCACCCAAGACACCGACAGTAATCAGTCAACCTCCGGCTTAACCAAAGCCTCCAACAGTCATAATATCAACAGTTCACAATCAACCTCCGGGCATGGTCATATGCCTCCAGTACTCCTAGTATCACTAAGTTCTCTGTTCCTACGACACTACTAAGTGTCACATGCCTTTCCAATTATCACTACGTTCCCGTACCATGCTTTTCTAATATTCGATAACCTACACAACCCACGACACCCCAGTGTCACATGCAATTCTACAGTTAACTTTCCCTAGTCAGGGCCGAGATCCGGCTACTTTTCCCTACCTCAACCGAAGAACACCCGCTACGTTTCCTAGCTGCTGACGTTCTGGCTCGCTACCTCCGGGCTTCACTTCGATCGAAGTCGGACGCTAAAGATAACACGAAAGCCATAATTAGAGGCCGTTCCCAGGTAAATTTAAAGGTCATGATTAATCCAGTTTAAAACCGACAGTTGTCCTCTAAACTCGAGCGGGATAAAAGCGGGGTCACGGCAAATTGGGTTTGAGTACCCGAGCACCGAAACCGGTGCATGTTTCCGATGCACGATTCCCGAGGGATCGATTCAACGTTTCGCTTTCACTCCGTTCTAAGTCCGGTTACCAGTTCAACCCGAACGTTCAACCGTTCAAAACCATTTTAACCAGAGTTCCAGATTCGTTCAAATGCTCAAATTCCGTTTTAAAAATAAAACTGATTTTACTTCCATTTTATTTTCAAATCTGATTTTAAACCCCATTTCCAATTTGAAACCGTCTTTATTTACCTCTTTTTAATTTAAATCAGATTTCGTTTTACTTCCAAAATCATTTCTTTTTCAACAAAAGAGACGTTTCTGAGTCAGACTCGTCCAGATCAATAACAATTTTTACGTCCAAAATACAAACATCGACTTTTTTATTGCAAATCTCGTTTTATTTCCTTCACTGAATTTCTCGGTCTTTACATTGTACCTGTCACACTTTTATTATCTTTTATATGTTGTACAAATCTAATCTATGCACCCGTCTTAATCACCGGCTCCAATTCCATGTACAACAACAAACATATTGCCTCTTACTACACAAATATCACTTGTTTCTCCTCACGCCTTGCACCGCGCATCGCGCGGTGCCAAATACCTAGTTAATAATAAAATAAAAGAACTAAATGAAAAGAAACTTCAACTTTTATTCATCCCCAAAATAATACAAGCCCAAAAAAATACAAGTTGAAGCATACAACCCAAACCACGCATCAATTGTGTTTGAGCATACGAATATAAGCCCTGACCTCACAACATGAATCCCACAACTCAGACAACATTTATGCGTGTCATTCCATCTCCAGCTTGGTCATCCTATAAACGTCCTCTTTTGGCATGTCCTTGTATAGGTTGAAGAAGTCGTCCCTTTTTATGGTCAACATGATCAGTTATTCCACCTTCTCGGACTTTGCTCGGTCCACCTTTTCCCTTGCTCAAACCATGGTTGCCACTACATTGGTTTGATCATGGACGGACTTCCCTTTCCCCTTCGTAGACTTCTTGCCCAGAGGCCGCTCTACAGGTGGAGGGACACTTCGGTTACTAGCTCCATCACTCGGATTTGTGGGTACCCAATCCATGTACCGGTTGTGCCTTCCTTTCCCAAAATTTTCTCCTCGAACTTAAGAATTTCGTACCAATGATCGAGTTTATAATCTTCTGTTCGTTGTCATACGCTTCCTTCGCATTGATCTCCTTGGCCTTTTTGGTGTAGTGTTCATCGTTGTAACTGCTTGGACAACTTTCACTCAACTTCGTCAAAATATTGTGATATCTCCGTATCGAGGGTAATTCCTGTTCCAATAGCTCTTGATTTGTTTCTATTCGAAAGACGGGTGACGATTTCCCTTGTTGTAACCTCTGGCAATTTGGCCCCAAAAGGTACTACCATCTTGTTGGTTGCCCTTCGTTGCATCTTTAAACGTGAGTAGCCCAACAAGGATAGTGTGTTTTGCCGCTTCAGTTTCCATTTTCTTCTATATCCTCCTCGTTGTTGGGAAGGGTCGGTAGAGGCGATTGGGACGACATCCGGGTGCCATTGTTGCCAGTGTTATAGTGGGAATCACTGGGGTAGCCATAAAATTAAGGAACGGGGTTGTGGTTCATGAAAGGTAGGGGGTTGAAAGGACCTGAGTTGAAAGTACGTAGGTTGAAACCAGGTTGCATGTAAGGGGTCGGAAGAAAACCTAATTGTATGAATGGGTTGTTAGTCGGGTTGATATTCAACATCCGTTGAAAGCCACCAGACTTATTTACGTTGAAATCGTGTTGCTCTAGTGTGAAGTCATGTTCCTCCGGTGGAGATGGCGGATGAGTATCACCGTAAGATATCTTATTGATCGAAAATCAAACCTTATGGGAGGTGGATTTTGAGAGAATTGAGAAATAAAAAGAAAATGTTTGTGGGTTGATGAAAGAGATGAGGAGTATTTATAGACGTAATTTAAAAAAAATTAAATTTGTATTTTATAGAATTAAAAAATATTACCTTTTTAAACCGTTATAGCCAACGATATGATTTTTTACCGTACAAGCACCACGCAATATGCTGTGATTGGTTGATACACAATTCACACTTTAGTAAATCAACACGGTATGGGTGCAATTGGCGATTCACTATGAGCATCCACAACGCTGGCCGGGGAGCTGGCGGGGAGCAACTGACGTTGAGCAATCGGCGGTAGGGAGGTGGCGGGGTGTTGGCGGGGAGGACGCTGGCGATGAGGATCGTCTGGGAGCTCCACGCCAGCACTCAGCGTCGGCGCCAACGGCTAGAAAATCTATTTTCCCTATTATTTGTTCTTGAAAAATAAAAAAGTAGTTTGAAAATAACAAAAAATTGAATGTCCTTATCTTCAAATGCTATATAAATAGGGATGTTTGAATCAAACAAAAACACTATTCACATATCATCTCATCTCATCCTATACTATCGCATTATTTGTCTCCCACATTTTTTCGTCGAAATAGCCAATTACCGAGCCAACGATTTTGATATGAATGACATTTTGGATGGAGTACTCAAAGAATGCATGTCCACCGACTTCGTTGACGGTTGGTTAGAAGACGTAATGGTCGATTCTCAACCACGTAAGCGCACCTACATCGCATGTGACCAGGAAGCCGCGAACAAACGCTTAATTAGCGACTACTTCAACACGAACCATGTGAACAAGGACGATGTGGGTAAAGTTTCCTTATCAAAAATGTATTGTGGCCATTAGGCAGTTATGTTATGGAATTGCAACTGATTGATTGGACGAGTACCTGAAGATAAGCGAAACCACGACTTTGCAATGTTTGAGAAAATTTGCAGGGGAATCATTACAATCTTCGGTCCTACATACTGGTGTAAACCAACATGGACTGATACTGATTACATTTTGGCGGTTAATGAAACGCGAGGATTCCCGAGAATGCTTAGCAGTCTTGACTGCATGCACTTGGAGTGGAAGAATTTTCCAACGGCACTGTAGGGCTCCCATTCAAGGAGGGGCCACATGAATCGACCAATCATTGTTCTCGAGGTGGTTGCCACTCGTGACTTATGGATTTAGCACTCGTTCTTTGGCATGGCGGGATCAAACAACGATTTAACAGTACTCAACCATTCCAGACTGTAGGCGGATGTTATCAATGGTTGGCAACCACCGGTTCAATATACGGTAAATGGTACCCATTACACACTCCCGTATTATCTTGCTGATGGCATTTACCCTTCATGACTAGTTTTTGCGAAAACAATTCCATTAGCTCAACGACCGAAAAAAGAAGAAGTTTGCTGAAGTCCCAGAAGCGTGCAGGAAGGATGTGGAACGAGCATTCGGTGCACTCCAAGCTTGGTTTCACATGATCACTCGACTGAGTCGCTTGTGGATGCCCCGGGACCTTGGCTTGGTAATGAATGCATGTGTTATCATGCACAATATGATAGTCGAGGCAGAACGACATACATATGCCGGCTACATTGAACCAACAGATGAGGGTGGGCCGAGTGAACCAAATTTTGCGCGAGGAATGTTTGTCCCGTCCCAGGTCATGCTTGGAAACACTCAGAGAATGCAAGATGAACACATGCATTATCAATTGAAGGACGACCTCGTCGAACACATTTGGAATAAATTTGAAGACGCTTAACTGTGTTTAATTCGCTTCGTAGTTCAAATTTTGATCGGTCATTTTGTACTAATCCTTCTATTTTTATGTAATTTAGTTTAATTTAATTCTTATTTTGAGAATATTTTACTCACACCACTTATGGCTTCCCTCCTGCAAAAAGTCATCCATTGCACAATACTGATGTTTCCTGTTGACGATGAACTGACAGAGAGACACAGTAACATCATTTTAATGCTGAGCGCCAACAGCTTTCCGTCAGTAGCGGTGGTGAGCATTGTGGATGCTCTAAACCGCATAGTAAATCGACACGCTAGGTGCTCTGATAAAACGGATGGTACAAATTAGTATGCACAACGACCTCGTTATCCATGACAAGAAAACATGTCCAATGATAAAGTTAAACGGATGGACACGAATATTTAAAGTTTAATTGAAGACCCCTATGAAATGGCTAGCTGCCAACTGTGAGTGTCATTTTGGTCAACTTTTCCTAACCCCACCCTCTCTTTCTCCCCACCTTCTTTGACTCTTTCTCTTGGTTGTTTGACTAATCATTCATATCCACAAAATTACAAACAACTCCTCTCGGATCACAATCACAATCACATGCCTCTAAAACCAAACCCATTTCCTATTTGTTCAGTTTTACATCCAAAGAAAACAAGCTAGCTCCATATCTCCTTGGAGATAAAATCCGAGAATTCCTCCTCGTCTTAGCACAACAATGGTGGGAATGAAAATGACAATAAATGTAGAAATAAGCTTTGTTGTTGAGGATCATGATCATATTGTCACCATCACCATCTAGGTTCTAACTAGCTACAGATTAAGAAGACTCGAGGATGAGACTGCTAGCTTCCGCCACCGAGAGGGAGTGGTTGTGCTCGCCTTCGTAGGTCACCACCAGCATCCCCGGATCGTCCACAGCTCTCTCCACATGCTTCCTCGCCGGACACCCTCGCACGCTGCTGCATTTGTAGTATCCTCTGTACCCACAAACACATATCTTAGTTACTTTCACATCAACGGTTAAAATATAATTATAATTAAACGTTGATCTTTTAATTAGGTTGTTCTCTAATATAATATAAACTTTGAATTTAATCAGTTCTCTAGTATGATAGTAGAACTTAACATCTAGCAGACCAATTAAACCTTCAACTATCAACTAATCACTCACTTTGACTCCAGTCAATCAAAATGATTACTCTGTACCTACCTTGGGTGGGGAGATCCTTTTATGGGTTTCTGACCGTACTTCCTCCAAGAGTAATCGTCCGGCGGAATGTCGGCGAGCTTCAGGCTTATCGCCGGAACTCTAACCACCCTCTTCAATCTCAATTTCCTGTTCCAATTAATTACAATCATATTTAAACTTAGTCCTGAACTAAGCAAATGGACAAGGATTATATATATTGTACCTTTTCTTGGAGGAGCAATGACATCGCCCGCCGGCAGAGCCGCCGCACTTGCCGGAACCCAAGTTCTCCGAACTACACTTCCTCTTCAGCGGGGGCCTCCCAGCCGACGAATTCGTAATCTGGAACGCGGACGAAGACTGCTGTTGCTTGCTGTCCGCGTCGCCGCCGGCCGTCAGAGACGAGACGAAAGAGTTGGTCGCAGACGAGTAGGAGAAATTGATGGTAGTGGACGACTCCTTCAGCTCGCTAGCGCCACACTTGTAGTGGTAGTGAGGGATCTGAGACGTTGGAGGCGGGATTTGCTGGATCGGCGTCGCGTAATAGACCCTCGAGCTCGGGATTTCGTGAACCGCCGCCGGGAGCTGCGATTTCTGGATCGGATTCGCCTGAGGCGAAGAAACAGGAGCTCTTCTGAACCGGGCGTGTCCGGTCCGAGTCCGGCCGAGAAGCGAAATCACCTTCTTGAACTTCGAAACGGCGACGTCGGCCACGTTGTCGATCTCCATGGACGGCGACGATCTGGACTGAGGGCTCTGGTGAGAGGATAGCAATCTGAGAAGCTTCTCGACGCTCTCGAGACCGGAAGAAGCGGCCTCCTCAACCGCAGAGTTGCTTGCAGCAAAAGCGGCGTCGTTCCTATAACCCATCAGGAGCTCTACGGCCATCGCCAGAGAGCAACGGTAGCATCAAAAGGAGGAGAAGCTAAGAAAAACGGAAAAGAAAAAAAAAAGCGTGAAAGGAACGAGAAGCGCGTAACGTTGTACATAAAGCTGATGGCTGTGAGCGACGACTGTGATTGGACCACACCATCAATGCCCGGTAACTATATCGCGCCTTTCGTCGAAATGTAATTTTCTCCTTTATTTTTTACTAGGGAAAATTAATCTAGATTTCTCAAAATAAAATGCTTGTCTAAATTACTGTATTGATTTTGCATTTAAAAACGGTTTCTTAATCTGACGCCAATTGTCGGGACATTGACCTAGTTTGAGGACGGTGGGGCCCACGGAGGACACTGATCTGGTCAAAGAGACACCATGAGCCGTACGATCAGTCAGCAGATTTGATTATGGTTATTGAAGAACACGGAATAGGGGTGTGTTTAGTTGGTGACAGCTTCTAAAGGTTGACTTTAGTACATTTTGGGTGACAATTTTCTCGACCTTCCTTATTTTCATGAATTAGTTCTAAGGATAATAGTAAAAATTCCTTCTTTTTTTAAAAAATAGTAAAAATGTCCATTTAGTATTTGGTTCTTGTAATTTATGTCCTAAATAAAAAGTCCTCTCAGTCTGTACTTGGGGTGGACAAATAAAACCGAAATCGTTAAAACCAACCACACCGATCGGAAACTACACCGGAGAACCCAAAACCAAGATCATCGGCAATATTTTCGGTGGAGAGACGATCCAACCGGAAGGTTAACGATTGGTTGCCGGTTCTTGAAACGTCAAACCATTGGTTAACCAACCAAACCGATAATGTTCATCATATACATATGGCTTCATAATAATCATTGATCTGATATAGATGAATGACCCATGAACACTCTTCTGTGTCACACGGATTGCCAACATAGATTACGATTCGACTGTCCTTTGGAAAATTAACGACGCGCGTCTATTTGATCAGAGAAAGATCCACATCGTTTATTTCATATAATCAAACGGTTGCTTAGAGACCACGCGAGTACACACGTCTATTTGATCAGAGAAATATGTGCTTACTCTTGTTTTTGTTTTTGTTTACATGTATTCTCTTAAATAAGGAAGAGAATTGAATATTTCTTTTCTTTGTATTTTGATTATATTTATTCGACATTTCTTATAATTCTAATCAAGAGCATGATGACTTATGTGTATTTTTTTTCTTTTGTTTTGAAGAATGTAGTAGTATGTTTTGGCTTGAAATAAAAATCCGTGTATAATTATTGATATCCAAATTTGTACTTACATGCACTAAAATGGTTGGTTGGTTAAAACCATTAACCAACCGGCTAGTGAAATGGTTGGTTTCACTGTAAATAATTGGTTTTTGGGTTGAGTCTGGTTCCAAGATATGTCAAACCGATAATATCGGATTGGGTTCGTAAATAGTTCAATTGGGTGGTTAACCAACCAATGCCTACCCCTAGCCTGTACACTTAATTTTCCAAACATATAATATTTAAAGGATATTACAAACATATTACACTTAATTTTATTACAAACATATAATATTTAGAGGATATTTTTATGCTCTCTTTCCATGGTGAGCTTTTTTTAAGAGTTTTTGCTAGGGTTCCTCTGAAGTCGTGGTTAGTCACTGCGTTTTTTATCTTCCCTTTTCATCAACGATGTGTCCCCCGGTCTTGTACCGTCCCCTATAATCCTCATGGTTGTCGACTGGTTTCTCTCCTCGGTACTGGCTGATTTCGGAACTGTTGTCGTTGTCGCCATCACTTCATACCTTGATCCCTTATCAACCTCCACCCTCATGACTCCGCCATTGACGCATCCACCTCCTTGACCGCCATCGATCCATCCTCGATCCCTCTCTTGATTTTGGATCAAAAAATTTGTTCGGGTCTGTTTTAGTTTTTCTGTTTTCCATTTTGCAAGGTCAATAATTAATGAGAACGATTCAGGGGCTTTTACCAGTAGGGGGAACCTTGAATCACATATATTCTCCCAAATATTGTTGAGTTTTGGTATGGTCGCACTACTCACGATGAAAAGAGTAATCTCCATGGAATCATGCAACGTTTAGGCACCACCTTGAACGGCTCTTCTCAGTTTGTTAATTTCAGTTTTATTAAGGGTAGTACTATTAAGTTCAAGTTTGGTCACACTCCTCACGGCAAAAAGAGTCATCTCCATGGGATCAAGCAGCATTTAGGCACCACCTTGAGCAGTCCTCTTCAGTTTCAAAGTTTACTTTTTGTTCGCCTATATGGCTCTTTATAAACGGTCTTACACGATCAACTTGTCTCAGAGTTTTTTTTTGTTATGGGACCTTTTAAATACTCTTTTCCATTATTAATAAATGGTGCACCTTTTTATCAAAAAAATGATATTTTTATCCAAAATATATATTTTAGTTTAAGGGTAAAAGTAGCATTTTTTAAAAAATAATGGGTGGTATGCGTTAGTTTTGTGTCCTAGGCAAAAAAAATTCTTGTACGACATTATCATTTATTAATACAATGACACCTTTTATTATCATTTGTTGAATGTTAATAGCATGAATAATCGACTATTTCTGATCATCAAGTAAGTGACTTGATAGTAAAACTCTTAGAAAAAAAGAGTATTATTCTTTTGGGTTATTTACGATAAGGTACCCAAATGTTTCGTCCACGAATGATAAGGTACCCATATGTTTCAAATGACCAATTTGGTACCCAAATGATTTGTCCACGGACGGAAGTAGCATATTCCGTTAGAAAACTAACGGAATATTCCTCTAAATAAAAGATATTAAAAAAATATATAAATTATAAAAATTTAAACAAAAAAAATAATAACTGATTTTGGAAAATAAAAACTGATTTTCAAAAATAAAAAACTTATTTTTGAATATAAAAACTGATTTTTGAAAGAAAAAAACTGATTTTTAAAAATAAAAACTGATTTTTGAAAATAAAAACTGATTTTGATAATAAAAACTGATTTTAAAAAAATAAAAACTGATTTTTTTAATATAAAATATGATTTTTTTAATATACAAAAAAATGATTATTAAAAAAATAAAAACTGATTTTAAATATAATCTGATTTACAAAAAAATAAAAACTGATTTTTGAAAATACAAACCAAATTAAGTTTTTAAAAAATATAACTTTAAAAATATATATATAATTTATTTATTTTATTTTGAAAATTAAAAATAATTAGAAAAGAAAAATTAAAGAAAAATAATAACTGAGGGTATAATGGTCTTTTCACTCTTAAGTCAAAAGTCAACTTAAATGTCAAAGGGCAAAATAGTCATTCTACATAATCCTATTAGTTTATTAACCCATTAACCCAAATCGTTCGTGGATGAAACATTTGGGTACTATATTGGAAAAAAATTCATAAGGGTACCTTATCGTTCGTGGATGAATCATTTGGGTACCTTATCGTAAATAACCCTATTCTTTTTTTTTATAAGCGAAATTTTATTAAGCAAGTATTCTATGAAACAGTAGAACAATACAGGAAAGCAGTCCTTAAAAAGGACCTTTCCCAGGAGCGCGCACTGTTGAAGTTCCAGCACCCGCAGCTCGCAGGGCTGGATATGGGGTGTTTGTGGCATCTGGAGCGTTGAAGAGAGTTGCGACTGAAGATCCTCGGGCGGGGAAGCATCCCCGCCGGGAAGAATGATGTACCGGTTGGGCATCAGGGACTGGCCTTGCAGGGGTCCCTCGATGATGTTGTGCCTCCCACTATTGGGGAGCTCCTTGGCCATTACTGTTGCGACAGTTTTTCGGAACAAGACCTCCAATACCATCTTTGCACTTGTTTTTCTTGTTGGCTCTTATGGAATCCAAACACCGTCAGTGGTGGTTTTAGTAGTAAAAGGATTGGTGAACCTCGGTTCTGTACTGTCCTTATTTAGTAGTCAGGGAGCTTGTTCCCTGATGCACATCGTTGTTTTAATTTTCGAAGTCTAATGAAATCTGCACCTTTCTTAAAAAAAAACAACAAAAATAATGCACTTGAGAAAAATTTATTAAAAGAAGATTTTTTTTTAGCGAAAGGTGCAATATTATAACTTTTATAATCGATTACATTGTTGTGCATGGTTTTGTCAAACGGCTTCGATGCTGGTCTTTCTCTCGGGTCTTTGGAGGTGTCTGGTCTTTGCTCAGGTCGTGGGACGCGTTTCTTCAGCTTTTTGACGGTGGATCGTCGTTGAGCTACTCTAGATGCTTTTGGTGCCTCACCCACCCGGGGACTTCTTCACCTCTGTGCGTCTCTTGCTGCAGTTGGTGACTGGATGTGGGACCCGCCTCATGCTCAGTAGAAATAATGGGTCCTCTTCTCATTGGCGTTTCTCGGTGTTGACCGGTTTCGAAAAAAGGACCGGGCGTGAGTGCATGTTCTGTGGATCATCTGCTGAGCCGGTACGGGTTTCTTCTCTTTTCTCCTTTCTCTCTGGCTGGATTGTCTGTGGTTGTATTTCGAGCGACATGCTCATGGTAGTAGACCGAGCGACATGCTCATGGTAGTAGACCGAGCGACATGCTCGTGGGCCAACCCTATAGCATATGTTTTAATTCATTCATCTAAGAGCACCCACATCAGTGCGGGATCACGAACCCTGAGGCTGAACTCTCTACTGACTGTGCAGGGTTCAGCCCCCTGCCCCCCCCCCCCCCCCCCCTAAAATTTGTGTGTTGCACATCAGAGGGGCTTGTATGGGGGTTTGATTTTCAGAATGCTGACTGTGTAATTAATTAAGCTTTTAACTTAATTTGTTAACGTTATTTTTAAATCAACAACTACTAAATAAAATAGAAATAAAATTCATAAATAGAAATAAAATTTCATTAATAAAAAAAATACATAACGTAAAAAAAGACATAAAAACTTAAAAATAAAGACATAATTAGGCATCTCCGTTAATGTGATCGATTTGTTTCTGAAGTTTTCGAATTTGACCCATCTATACTTGCAGCATTTCCGAATGATGCTCCATCTGTTCCGGGGTAAAATCGGACGTGTCCGTAGCCTTCATATCTTTCACTTCCTACATATATTTATCAATTTTCTCGTCAAGAGCCACGGTAAGCTTCGCCTTCTCACACCTCCCCTGATCCATCTGGACAAGGTACGATGCTCTTTCCGCCATACTCTTCCCCTTCCTCTTGGCGGCCTTATTGCCAATTGGGCGTTCTCGTGGAGGCGGCATGTCGGGTGGGGAACTTGGACGTACGGGTGGGGCACTTGGAGCGATTGGGGAAGTTGAGCCCCCGACTTGTTCCTCGTCACCACTTAAATGTGTGACATTATCATCGTCGGTGGGGACTGAAGTGCGCGGGGTGGTGCTGCTATAACTGCCAGACGCGTCCAATCGTCGTCGAATTACCCCGTCTTCGCCTTCCTCCGCCCAAAACTTTTCATCATTTTCAAACGGCTCTATCCAATGGTGGAGCTTGAAAATCTTCGGCTCGTTTTTTTATTTTTTTCGACGTGGATTCGATAGAGTTCCATCGTCCGCTCCCTAAACTTTTCTTCGCTCCAGCCGCTATGACATGACAGGGCCCTCTCCTTGTTCAGCAGTGTGACATACCGATTGACTTTTGTAGCACTTTTGTTGAAATGGGTCTTGACGGCTTGCACCGTCAACTGAGTCAATGGGAAATTCCCAGCACTGCACAAGCGCCTATGAACCGTTGTCCAGAACGTGCTCCCATCTTGCGAGGTTCCGGTGACGGGGTCGTGCGTTTTGCGTTTCCATGCTCTGATCAGGAGCATATCCACTTGAGGGGGCCATTTGCTTCGCCTTTCTGGTGTCGATCGGGTACTCGGTCCCACGGATGATGAAGTAGATGACACGCGGGTTGTGGTTGCGCCCGACATTGAGAATTGTGCTTGCCCGAAATAGTTGGCAATCATGTTGTAATGGTCGAACAGTGGGCGGGTGAATACCCCAGTCATGATTGGCGGTGGTCCAAATGGATTGGGCGGTGGTCCCATTGGATTGGCCGATTGTGCCGGTTGTCCTATTCCACCTACGTTGACATTTAAATTTTAATTACAACGAAAATTGGATAATTCATTGTTTGGTCACAAATAATTAAAATTAAACATATAATGTACCTATAATTGCACATACATGACATTAAACTTGATAAATTGATTAAAATTTTAAGTAATGAAATGAATAAAATTAAAATTCAAAAAATTGCCTTGGCCCCAAAGAGAGGCCATGTATTGGTTGAACGCCTCGGGGTTCCAACCACCGGTTGGGGTGAAACCGGTTTGCAACATCTGTACGTAGGACCACCCGGCTTGATTGGTGGTCACACCTTCTGGATTGGGGTTCACAGGTTGTTCCTCGGTGTTGTCCTCCTCTTCCGAGTTGAAAAATTCGTGTTTTGACGGTTGAGTGGAATCGTTGTCAGACATTATCGATCTGATTTTGCAATGACAATATGAATTTGAGAGAGTGAGGTTGGAGAGAATTTAGAAGTTTGTGGTGTGAATTGGTGAAATAGGGTGAGAGGTATTTATAGTGGCTGAAGAAGTGTTTTTAAATGTTATTTTTTTAAAGGGTTGTAGTCGTTGCCGACCGTTGGCAACGGTTATTTTTTTTCTGACTTGGACAGGTGGCAGTTAGGCATTGGACGAGAGAGAGGCAGAGGAGCGCGAGTCAGCGGGGCTGATTTTGGCCCGCGCCTCTGCCCCCCGAAGCCTCCTCGTCCCTCTCCTACCCCGCACGCCTCGCACGCTCCTCTCCCCACACCGGTCGAACCCCGAACCCCGAGTCCTCCTCCATCTGCTCTGCCCCCTGCCTCGCTATCAAGCCCCGGCTTGATGTGGATGCTCTAAGCCGGTGGTGGCTCAGGCGATTCAATTCAATCTAGACTCGAAGTCGTTCAAGGTGTTCTTATCTCCGATAGGTCCTTAAGTTCTACCAGAGCAATGTGTGACAATGAATGGTTTCGTGTCTTCGAGTTCTGACGAAGCGGTTCGAGGAGATTCGGAATCCCATCCTATTAGCTCAATCCCTGATGTGGTGGAGGATTCGAGTCTGTCCGTATCCCAACAATTAGTTGTTTCGAAGAAGAATCTTGTTGAGGAAAAAAATTATCAGATATTTGAAGATGATTTCCTTTCTCCTGGATCGTCGACTGTTCCCAACCAATCTTCTTTGGATCTAGAGTGAATCTGTCAGTGATATTTTATCGAACATAATCAAAACCCAAGTCTTTAGGTAGAGAAAGGGACCAACATAAATTGGTGGGGAATCTCTTGAAGCAAGCGAGGAAGAAAGCCTTTCAAGAGTTGGATTTAAAGGAAAAAACTGAATCTCAATGCAGATGATGAGTATTTTGGAGTAGACGAGGAGGAGACAAGTCCTCGATCTCCTATCACGAATGAGCTCTTTCATGAGAGAGCTTTTGAGGAAGTCGAGCACTTTTTCCTCCATTGCGAGTCTTGGATTTTATGGTGCATAGTTTTCGCTAGTGGTTCTTTGAGTTTCTCATGCCTCGAAGCATTGTTTTTTTGCTCTTGATTTGGAAGGGGACAAGTTCTAAATCTAGGTAGTTTGTGTGGGTGATGGTTGGGTTTTTGGTACTGTGGCATCGAAACGCTTTGGTACGAGCTTGGCAGATGTTGTAGTGAAGTTGCAACACCACATGTGCAAGTTTTCAGGAGTGTTTGGGGTGGTTGTTGTTTCAAGCAATGGGTTTTGGAGCTGGTGTCATGCTTCACAGTTGTAGATTTGTTTTGAAGGTTCGCAAGTGTCTGGCTCAGTTCCAAGTTGTATGGTGACGACTTTTTTTATTGCTTTGGTATTTTATTCTTTTTTTTTCATGTAAGGTATTCAAGATAATCCACTTTTTTTGGGTAGCATCCCTTGCATTTGGTCTATTTTTTTGTAGGCCAAAGTCTATCAATGAAATCCTCATCTATAAAAAATGATTTTGTTTTCGACGACATACACAACAACAAATAACAAAAATCAAAGAGCATGCATCAAGAAATTAAACATTACAAAACATATTAACCTTCACAACAATTTGACCAATTGATCCAACAATTTGACCAATTGTCCAAATGTCTCTCATGCCCACCTTTTAAGGGTAAAAGGGTCATTCTTACCCTCTTCTTCTCCCCGAAGCCAACATGGACAAGTGTCCATGTGGGGACCATCTCTAATAAATTAGAATTCAGCACCTCTAATTAATTAGCTTTAGTCCTTAACTAACCGATGTTTGACCCGAAAAAGACCAACAATTGACTTTTCCACAATTACAGATAAACGGGCCAATTAAGCGATCCGTAACGACGGCTAAACTTTTTGGGCCCCGGAAAGGTCCTGAATAACTCCCAGAGTCATCGGTTGACTTTTCCGGCAAAAAGTTAACTTTCGCCGAAAACCTCCGGTTCGACCGGGGGCGGTTCTTACAGATATGTTCCTTCTCCTCCTTCCCCTATACCCATCTTCCTTATTTCCCTCTCATCTACCCTCTACTCCTCTTTCCTCTATTATGGCTTGTGTCCGACTGCTTGACCTTTGTTTGTGTCTGGATGCTTGAGCTCTTTGCTCGAAAGTGAAGCCTTTGTTTGTGTCATGAAGCCACAACTAGTGCATCATGTTCCTCGTCGGAGTTGACGTCTCGGGGGAAAGTTGGATCTGGTGGCTCTACCTTTCAAATCTATCACGTCCTGGCTCTCCGATGCCCTTTTCTCCGGTAAGGGCTTCTGTGCGGTGTCGTTTTGGAGTTTGAAAGTTTTGAAATTGTGTTGCGCGTGGATCTGGTCCCGTTTGGCTCGTGATTTGGACGGCTTGTGTCGACGTCTTGTCCCTCCGATGCTGGGGTAAGGCTCTTCCGGCGAGCTATGGTACCCTTCAAGATTTGAACCTCCACATTCTTTCATTTGTTTTATTCTGTTATGGTTATGGGAGATGGAGTATTTTGGGGGTTTTGGTTCGAGTCTTGGTCGAGCTCGAATTCTAGAGGTGGGACTCTCCTTCGTGGTGATGTCCTTGACCGTCACCTCTAGTATTGAGTTTGGGGGTTCTGCTTTCTGTCCTTGTTTCCTCAGGTCAGGCTTACTCAATGTGCTTGTCTAGCATCATTGGCCGGAGTTCTAGCCTCGGTTCCCCAAATCGGCCTGGAGTCCTTGTGTTGAAGTTCAGGTGTCTCTTGGGTAAGGCTCTTCCGGCGAGCTGTGGTACTCTTCAAGATTTGAACCTCCACATTCCCTCCTCTCTTTTATTCTATTATGGTTTGGGCCGATGAGTATTGTTGGGGTTTTGGTTTGAATCTTGGTCGAGCTCGGATAGTGGAGGTGGGGCTCGCCTTCGTGGTGATATCCTTGACCGTCACCTCTAGTAGTGAGTTTGGGAGTTCTGCTTTCTATCCTCGGGTCAGGCTTACTCGGTGTGCTTGTCCGACATCGTTGGTCGGAGTTCTGGCCTCGGTTCCCCAGGTCGGCCTTGGAGTCTTTGTGTTGAAGTTCGGGTGTCTCTTGCTGGAAGTGTAGTTTTGATGGCACAAGTCCACGTTGTCGGTCCTTCTGGTCCTGTGGCACTAATCTCTTCCTTGGCGCTGTTCTCGGTGATTCGATCTACATCCGACGTGGGATTACTTTCTTGAGCATCTTGGTGGTTGATGATTGTAGCAGATTTGGTCGGGTCGCCTTTGGAGCTGTTGTTCATACATCGACTCCTTCCTCTTTGTTTACGGTGTGACTCTATGGACTCGTATAGGAACTAGCATGGTACGCGTTTCTCGACCTCATTGGTTGTAGATCGCAATGGTTCTTCTCGATTTGTGCCTCCTAGTTGGTTGCGATGATCCAAACTCGGTGGTGCTTTATTCTGTTGTTCATCCTGTTCAGGGTAGCTTGGCTGTTCTACGGACCCGTTCGAGGTGACTCTCTGGTGGTTTGTATCAGATCTACCGTGGGAAGCAATTTTGTTCTTGGATTCATTGTGCATCTGGTCTTGTCCCTCGTCGTCGCGGATGGTAATGTTCTTGTCTCACCTTATGCTTTTCCCATGACTTGTTGAAATTCTTCACTTTCCTAGATTTAGGCTCATTTCGATTTCCTTTGTATCCTTACCTATTGGGGGGGGGGGGGGGGGGGCTATCATTCTTTTAGGTGTTGGTCTATAACGGGTTATACTAGGTCTTTAGGCATTATGTGGATTTTGAGTTTTTGTGATTATTCACCAAATTATCTCTGTTGATCAGCGATGTTGGTCGTCGACGTGTCGGTGCCCTTCAAGGGGGCTATCATTCTTTTAGGTGTTGGCCTATAACGGGTTATACTAGGTCTTTAGGCATTATGTGGATTTTGAGTTTTTGTGATTATTCACCAAATTATCTCTGCTGATCAGCGATGTTGGTCGTCGACGTGTCGGTGCCCTTCAAGGGGGCTATCATTCTTTTAGGTGTTGGCCTATAACTGGTTATACTAGGTCTTTAGGCATTATGTGGATTTTGAGTTTTTGTGATTATTCACCAAATTATCTCTGCTGATCAGCGATGTTGGTCGTCGACGTGTCGGTGCCCTTCAACTCTCTGAGTTTGGGTGCCGATCAAACACAGTATTCTCCTCAAGTTCAGGTAAGGTTATAGGTGTTTTCAGTGGAGGACGGCTAGCTTATTTAAGCTTCATGATTGTCGAATCTAGGTTGTAAACCTCTTATTCTTCGTGTTTCATGGTTGCTAAATCCGGGTTCTAGACTCTTTTGAAGCCGTTTTGTCTTGTGCTTATATGATTGTCGTATTAGATTTTCAGATCGTTGTTTTCCCTTGTTGGGTTTGTATTGAGGTTGTGCTTGTATGTCAGTGCTCGATTGACACTTGATGTATGTCCTTCGATTTTTGTGACTAGAAATCTTTACTTGATGTATGTACTTGAATGAGTGAGATTTATAATATTTATTTTACCGATAAAAAAAGAGCATTACAACTATATAAAATATCCATCACTACATCTCTTACCACCGACTATTGTCTCATGATAACACACATAATTCTCTTAAATTATAGTATTTTAAATTTCAAAAGAACATAATTGTTAACATCAATAATTTCACGTGGCTTTTTTCTATCCAAAAATTTACAAAAAAGTAGTAAAGCAATTTTTTTGGATAGTTTTCTTTTTGATGAAAAACGGGAGGCATCAATTTTATATATCAGTCAAAGTGACATACGTACAATCTGATGAAAGCGCACAAATGAACGATGAATATTACAGACTCCAGTCTAACTAGCCTATAATATTACCGACTCCCTACCTAAACCAGAATGCAAAACAGGGCGTCCTAGAACGTACAAACAACGTGCACGTCAAAAGTGTAACAACGTGCAAACCAAACCGTGCCACATAATGGGCACACCAAACCGTGCAACAAGTGCTCACCAAACGTACAACTAGTGCACAAAAACAGTGCAACTAGTGCACACCCAATCTGCACCAAGTGCAGTTATTGAAAACAATAACACAAAGGGAAAAAATAAACCTTAGCCGATTCAGAGTCGTCACCGTCCGACAAGGGACATTAACCCGAGGAATCCAAAAAGCACGCACTCTAGATCCTCATTAAAGGTAACCAATAAGGTCGTATCTGCATCGTGACGAGCCGTCAGAACTGCCCACCACCGCCCAAACCCACCTTGCTCTACCGTAGGCACCAAAAACAACGTCGGAAAAAGGAATTAGAGAGAGGGAGACGGAGGCTCCGCCGGTAATAGCCAAGGCCGGAGCCCCAGCCATCACCGGCGGAGAAGGAAGTTGAGAGGGGAGGCTGCTTCTTCTTAGTTTAGGATTGAGAGGGACGACTGTTAGAGAGAGAGAAAAAGCGAAGACGACGAACGAAGTTGTGAATACAACAAATATAATTTTTTTGGATAGCTAGAGTATCTCCCAAACCGAATAATGTGTAAGTATAGATATATGAAAATCATGGATAATAACACGTAATTGGGTGAAATTTTCCAAATAAATTTTCATGATTAACATTTTGTGATTAAAATGTTGTTTTGTTTGAATACAAAAAGAAAATCACAAAAAGAAACTGAAATAATAGGCGTGATTGATTGAAGATAGGTTCTGGGGATGTGATATATTTCGGTGGTATTAATATTTAAAAGTCACGTGTGAGAGAGACCGGTTATGCAGATTAAATACAAAGTGTATATAGTCAAAGATGGAAGGTGGAAGAGAAGCTAGACTCACTTTTTTGTCTGTACTGTACTAATGTTGAGCTCTCAAGGAAGACAAGTCATGGTTGATTTTTGCCGCCTTCATTTTGTCTTCTAACCTTTTTTTTTCTACTCCTACTATTTTTCTACGACCGCTCAATACACGAGATTTTGTATAATGTCAGTAATAAAAAAACTGATAAATAAAATGAACTTGGTATTCGATAGATATTGGAGACATTGGAGTTATGGTATTTAAATTACACGTGCTAGAGGACAATACCGTAGTCTAAATTCTTGAAAAGAAAGAAGGTGCGGAATAATGTAATAAATCTGGTCACTTGAACAAGAAACATTCTATGTACTTTTTTTCTTCTGAAAATAGTCTGTTATCATTATTCAGAAATTGCCATTCGACAATATACATACAAGTGTTTCAAGGGGGATAAACCCTGACCATGAAGAGACAGACAAGAAAAATACAATCCTGGCTAACTAGTGGGCTGCAGCATTTGCTGACCTCTTTACAAAAATGAGTTGAACATTCTCGATATAGCTTAAAAGAAACCTACAGTCTTGCAAGATACCCCCTAATAGAGAGGTTAACATAACCGGGTCAGTGTTCGGGTCTTGGGTCGGACCGATTGTGGTTGGGTCTTGGGCCGGGTCGGTCAGAATTTGATCCGGTTCTGGTTTGGGCCTGGTCAGTTTGGGCCTAGGTGGGTTGGGTTTGGACTGGTTTCCAGCCTGCTCGTGCTTTTGGAGGTCATTCCTGACATTCCTCTCGTCGGACTTGAGTTCGGTAGAAATACCGGTCCTCTTTTGAGTTTCTCGGTGTTGGTCGAAAATGAGTTGAGGACCGAGCTCAAGCTCTGGCCTTTAGGCTTCTGGTGTTGGAGTACGTGGTGGAGACAAGGCAACTTGCCGTTCGTGGGAGGCTATCCTGCAAGGATTGATGCAGCTCGTTCCTGTTTAAGCAGTGTGCTCTGGCCCTTCCCTCTCCCATGTTGTTCTCCTTTGCGGTGCTTCTTGCGGCTTTTTAGCAGTTGCTCGTTTCAGATCCTGTCGTGGGACGCTTTCTCCAGCCGTTTGGGTGAGGATTGTTGTGGATCTGAATCGGTCGAGTTGGAAGGTTCGTTCTGGGGGTGCTTGGCTCTTCCGTTGGCTCCGTTGTAGTGTTGCTAAGGTGGAGCGTCCTTCGGATCACTAGAGATGTCTAGTTCCAGCTCTGGCCGTGGGAAACGCTTCTTCATCGTTCTGGGTTTGGATCGTTGCAGAGCTGCTCTTAGTGACTCTGGTGGTTCGTCTGGTTGCGCGATGTTTTGCTTCAAATCCGGTCATGAGACGCGTTTCTTCATCCTCCCGGGTGTTGATCGTCGTGGGTATATCGGATCATTGTGGCTTGATTCTGGTATATTTCTTTCCACAGCTTAAGCTTGGTATCCCCGCATGTCCATTTTATCAAAATCTGTTTGATTTGCACCTATTTCTTTCCATTTTAGTGGTTAGGAATCGTCGGGTTATGGTGTTGGCCGCCAGTGTGTTTAGGCCTTTGTGCCTTTCAGTTGTTTTCTTACACGATTTGTTTTAGGGGTTTATGTGTTCTGGTGGGTATTACTCATCGGTACTGTCTTTATCGCTTGCGGTGTTGACCATCGATGTGTTAGTGCTCGTCTTCCAGTCTGTGTGACTGGTTGATGATACTAATGAGACAGGGTGCTATACTTGTTTAGGCCATTTTTTGGTTGTATATCAATATCGCTTGTGCTTAATCGTTGGAAAATCAGGGTTAAAGACATTTTCCTTTTTTGAGCGCTTCATGGTTGTAAAATCCGGGTGTTATGACTCTTTTTCCTATTTTTCGGTTGTTAGCTTCAGGGTCTGCGTACCCTTTCATTGCTTCAGGGTCTGCATGCCCATTCTTATCTTCAAGGTCTGCGTACCCATTCATTGCTTCAGGCTTCAGGGTCGGCGTACCCATTCTTAGCTTCTGGGTCTGCGTACCAATTCATTGCTTCCGGGTCTGCGTACCCTTTCATAGCTTCAGGGTCTGCGTACCCATTCATAGCTTCAAAAGTTGTCTTCTTTGTGGTGGTCTGTTTTTGTTGGGGAGTCTGTAGCTAGACTCTCTTGGTTGTACTCCTCTTCCTCTTTGAGAGAGGTTTAATTTAAATTTGCATTCGCTGATAAGAAAAAGAGGTTAACATAATATTATCAGCAATAAGGTTCACCACAACATGAGCATGTAAATGAACTATAATCTTGGAGACGTTAGACTCATTTGCCCATTGTAATGCTTCACGGATCGTAATTACCTCAGTTATAGCCGGTGATAATGTGGCTATGATCAGACCATTTTTCCCTTCCACCATTGCCCCATTCTCATCCCTGTTGACGAAACCCATCCCGATTGGTTTGTTTGCTGAAAAATGGCTCCATCCATGTGTATGGAGAGCCAGGTTGGCGAAGGAGGCATCCAACCAGTTGGAGGACGAGATGTGGTAGTCCCCTGCTCTTTTGGTTTTTCATTAGCACTCTTCCAAGCCCGATAATGTAATTTTGTAGCAATATCCATAAACGTTGGGGTTAATTGTTCTTTATTCCACACAAGACCATTTTGCTTCTTCCATACGTTCCAAAACCACATAAGCACTTCTGATTTCAGATCATTGCTAGGGAGTTGGAGGACCTCCTCCCACCACGCCCGAAAATCCATCCCGAGGGAGCAAACAGGGGAAAGGCCCGAAAGAGCCCAACACTCCTTAGTAAAAGGACAATAAAACATAAGATGTGACATGGATTCAGGCTTGATTAAATAGGACAGATGGGGGAGATCGGAACACACCTTATGGTAAGATTGACCACCACCTCCATCGAATTATGCCATGTTAGATGTATTCTTGTGAGACAAGATCAAACGTATACAGTGGTTGAGCTTATGTATATGCATGGTAGGTAGAGGGAATTCCTGCAAATATCACTCCTAATCTGCTCCATTCGTCATCCTATTTATTTAAACTATTTTTCTAATAGTAAGCGTAACTATATATTAAGTTAGATAATTTTTCGACCCAAAATAGGATAGTAAAGAGACATAAACAAAAAGTATAAATTGAAGATCCTAATAACGTGGGATAAGAAGTACGAAATATAAAAGCACATTTATCGAATCTCTTCACTAAGATGTTTAGAGATTGATGTTGCGATAGTGTCCGGGGAAACTGGTACAACGATTCCAAACGGGGAGTTAGTATAGAGCAGACCCCTTTCCTGATTAATTGGCGCCGATGCAGACTGTATACTCCTCTAAGATCCAACGTGCGTCTTCCTCCCTTGAATGAAAATGTAGGGCTCCATGAACGTGAAGACGTAGAATACCATGCCAGAACTTGGGGAAGGACTATTGCCACCATACGTCTAGTGAGACGGTGTTGCCGGCCGGCCACCACAAGTCCTTATGTCGCTCATTAGGACAGGCGAGGACGCGTAGCTCCCCTCGCCAGTTTTCCTGTAACTCCCATGGGCTCGACAGGCCTCTCTAAGTCACTACTCAGAGCTTGTTTGGACTTTAGATCGTTCAATCACTAACAAAAAATAGATACACCCTACTGCCAACAAAGGGTCAGGCCCTTTTGATACATGTCCACTTCGCAACCACCCGAACCATAATTACAAGATGATGCAACAGACAATTGCACTATCTTCCTCCAATCCTTCCTTTATCATCATCGTCTTGCTCATCGTCCCTGACCATGTGGTCGTACTCGCCCCCCAAGCAGCGTCTGCTGCTGCCCTCGGTCAAGTAGCTTATCATAATCAAAGAAACTCCTACGTTGGCGAACCTCTCTGCAGCCTCAACACCTAGTATGAATGAAGCACATCGCCGATCATCGATGTTGGTGAACCTCTTCGCAACGTCCACACCTAGTATGAATTCAGTGGATCGCCCATCGCCAGTGCTGGACTTGTTGCCCTGCCGGCCATGATAGTCAACGACGCAATGTACGACGGGGCCGTTGTAAAGCAGCAGAGAATTGGCATTGCATTCGGTATCGGAGAGGATGACCATCTTCCTCGCTGCTTCTTCTTCCTCCCTTTGAACACGCAACTGCGCAACGTATGAAACAAAGTAGAGGAAAAGGCTTAGTATCTTTGCAAGTTGTGTGTATAGCTTTTGTCACGCCCCAATTTCAGTAACCCGACCGACACCCACACACTGATACTTTCCTCAGCCGACTCAACACTCGGACACGTAAGGTAGACCCGACACAACGATCGACGACCTCCTCCAAAGACACGACAGACCACCACGCAACACCCAAGATCACAAAGGATCGCACACCAAACAAGATCACAAAGGATCGCACTCCTGTCAGCTGCTCAGTGCCGGTTGCTAACCGGCTGGGCTCGAGCCTGCCCCACGCGCTTTACCGATCCCTGTCAGGCTCCAGGCGGTCGACCTGTTGGCGATATATACAGCGCTGCTTTTCCGATAGCTAGTCGGAAGGGGAGATGCCCTCTCATCGCCTACAAATGCTCACAACCTTCCGAGACTTGAACTCGGTCAGGCTAGCCAAAGAACGCTCGCAACCTCCCGAGACTCGAACTCGGTCAGGCCAGCCGAATTCCACACCACTTCCCGACACACAGTCGGGTCACTAACCTCGGGCAAACACAATCACAAGCAAAGTTCAACAAACAGCAACAACACAGGTTCAACACTCCACAGGCACTCATGGCCACCCAAGACACCAACAGTAAAACACGGACTCAACAACCCCACGGGCACTCACGGCCTCCCAAGACACACCAACCATAACTCACGGGCTCAACAACCCCACGGGCACTCACGGCCTCCCAAGACACACCAACCATAACTCACGGGCTCAACAACCCCACGACCACTCACGGCCTCCCAAGACACACCAACCATAACTCACGGGCTCAACAACCCCACGTGCATTCACGACCTCCCAAGACATACCAACAGTAACTCACGGGCTCAACAACCCCGCGGGCACTCACGGCCTCCCAAGACATACCAACAGTAACTCACGGGCTCAACAACCCCACGGGCACTCACGGCCTCCTAAGACATACCAGCAGTAACTCACGGGCTCAACAACCCCACGGGAACTCACGACCTCCTAAGACATACCAGTAGTAACTCACGGGCTCAACAACCCTACAGGCACTCATGGCCTCCTAAGACATACCAGCAGTAACTCACGGGCTCAACAACCCCACAGGCACTCATGGCCACCCAGGCACAACAGTAAAGTACGGGCACTCATGGCCACCCAAGACACAACAGTAAAGTACGGGCTCTCATGGCCACCCAAGACACAACAGTAAAGTACGGGCTCTCATGGCCACCCAAGACACAAAAATACACAATCAACCTCCGACATAACCAATGCTTCCAACAGTCTTAATATCAACATTTTCACAATCAACCTCCGGGCATGGTCATATGCCTCCAGTAATTCTAATAACGCTAAGTTCTCTACTCCTACGACACTACTAAGTGTGACATGCATTTCCGATATTCGCTACGTTCCCGTATCATGCCTTTCTAATATTCGATAACCCACTTAACCCACGACACCCCAGTGTCACATGCATTTCTACTGTTAACTTTCCATAGTCAGGGCCGAGATCCGACTACTTTTCCCTACCTCGTATGCTTTCTCCAAAAGCGCACAATAAAGCTCCGGCATGATCTCGGTCACTCGCCTAGCTCTCCCTTTCCTCTGTCAGCGGCACGATCTAAAAGAACACAATTTTAAACCTTTTAAGCTTGCAGGCATAAACTGAATTTTAATAAACCTGACGCCCAAAAGTAACCCCGACAATGTCGATCACTCCCAAACTTCCCAATTACTCGACATTGTCGATATTGGACCCGGAAAGGCCCGATTCGCCCGACATGGCGAATCTGCCCGGGTTTTGAAAACACCCTTCCGGGGCTCCGAAAATTCCCGTTTTTGTTTCTACGGTCTTAGAATAATTCAAGGGTTCCTAGGCACTCGACGGAATCGAATTCTGACTTCCGAGTCATTTAATTAACGTTTAAAGTTTTCAAACCCGATAAATACAACTTTTCCAATTTAATTCCAAATTTCGATTCGGTTATGGATAAATGATCCGGGGAACGTTTTAAACCACCCAAACACTAAACCCGAGCACCCGAGCACGTGGGCCCCACATGGACACAATGGAAAAATTCCCTTTTTTTCCCCAAAACGTTCCTAACGAACCCCAAACCTCAACCATTCATCTTTAAACCAATTATAACCAAAACCCAACCATATTTGAATCGTTTAAACTCAAACCCTAAAATTCGAACTTAACAAAACGAAAATCGGTTAGGTGCTCACTGTAGAGAATGACGGTGTGAACTCGATTCTTCTATCGTTGAGACGATCCACCAGTCGGATGAACGAGAAACGTCACAAATCCCCCAAACGTCTTCTCTTTTTCTCTCCTCCTTCTCTCTTCCTTCTAACTTATTTCTCTCTCTAAAAAGTCCTATTTTCTACACTATGGCCGACCATCACATGTCTCTCATCTTTTGTTTTGTTCAAAAACACTAACCACACATCAAGAAGACCAAAATACCCCCCTTTTCATTGTCTTTTCTTTAAAGTCAAGGGTAAAGTTGTCCTCCCTTTTTCCTTCCACCACATTCATGACATGTGTCATGTGGGTCCCACACCTTTTTGGGAAAATATCTCTTAGATATTTTCTGTCAGATTTGCGAAATTCGACTGTTTCGGGCCCCGAACGGGCACTTTTTCCAAGAAATTACGAAACTTGACGGGCTACAAGGAAATGGCTCAACTAAGACCGCTGCGACGACGACTAAGCTTTTTGGATCCCAAACGGTCCTCGAATGGACCAAAACGTCGCTCGGTTGACTTTTCCAGCGAAAAGTCAACATTTCCCAAATTGGTCAGAGAGTTGCCCTGAGTCCCCCGGAACTCACTTTGGTCGATATCGGGGTCAACTTACGTCCGGTATGGCCCTCGGAGTCAATTTTAGGTTTAATTAAGTGCCTGACCAAATTTTTTAAATTTTCTTGTTTTTCGCAGGTTTGACTGGCGTTGACCGGGAGTGGTTATTACAGCTTTAGATGATGTTGTCGTCGCTACTGGTAAGAGGAATCGACAACAACAAAAGCCATCTGTGTCACCCTAGAGAGAGGCGGCTAAAGTCTTTTTGTTTTAGTTAATCCATAGATTATGGATATGAAATATCAAAATTGACTACTTACAGGTCGGTCCACAAGTCTGCATGTTTACTATTCTTGTTAGTTATTATCAATTATATTTTTATCTAATGTCTCAGGTAAGTTTTTTTTTGAGAATGAACGATTAATATTGTAAATAGCGAGTGTTTACAGAGCAAAATAACAATAAAACATTGGAAAATAAATAACATAAAATAAATGAGTTCCCACGATGGAGGATACTTAGACAGAAAACTAAAGCGCTCAAGTCATCGACTACCTCCTGAAAGCGCTTGGAAGGTGATACTGCGGTAGCTTTTGACGACACTGATACAGCTAATCCAGACTAGCGGAAGCTAAGATGGAGCATACCCCTTACCGGTAAAAAGTAATGGTGGACAGAGTACTCCCCCGGGTTGTTAGCGTGCGTCGTCCTCACTTGACTAATAATGGTAGGGCTAAAAAACCGCGGGATTGCTGACCTCCGAGCTGGTAGGGAAATACCGTGCCAGTTCTTGGTACGACCACTGCCACCTTACGTCTAAAGGGGCGGTACAACCGGCCGACACCCCTCTGGACCACCTCGGACTCATTTGGCGAGGCGAGGGTGCTTATATCCCCTCGTCGCTGTAAGTGGTGTTCCTTTGAATGAGTGGAATTCTCGGAATCCTCCAAGCCTAATTGACCCAAGATGGGGTTGGTCCACGCCAACTCCCTATCAGACCGGACCTGTCCACCTTGGGCCCTTACTCCCACTCAAGAATCCCTCCGACCCAGATATTGGGCCCCATAATCAAGCCCAGGCCTACTAACGTCAAAGGACTGGCTGATCGTGTCGGGTCACCCGGTCTCACGGGTTTCCCATTCAGATCCGGGACCCTACTCAACTACTCTTTCTTGCTCCGCCTCCCTCTTGTAGGTTGAATTTACAATAAATGGTGGCCTATTCTATCTTAAAATTCCATATCACACATTCAATCCTATCCTCTCGTGTTTCTCCATCTTTTCATTAGATTCGTCCAACAGCCTTCAATCTGGGTTTCTGTAATAACCACTCCCGGTCAACGCCAATCAAACCTGCGAAAAACAGGAAAATTTAAAAAATTTGAGCAGACACTGAATTGAACCGGAATTGGACCCCGAGGGTGATACCGGACTTAAGTTGACCCTGATATTGACCAAAGTGAGTTCCGGGGGACTCAGGGCAACTTTCTGATCAATTTGGGAAATGTTGACTTTTCGCTGGAAAAGTCAACCGAGCGACGTTTTAGTCCATTCGAGGACCGTTTTATCTTAGTTGAGCCGTTTCCTTGTAGCCCGTGAAGTTTCGTAATTTCTTGGAAAAAGTGCCCGTTCGGGGCCCGAGACGGTAGAATTTCGCGAATCTGATTGAAAAATATCTAGAAGATATTTTCCAAAAGGTGTGGGACCCACTTGCCACATGTCAATTATGTGGTGGTGTTAGGTTTCTTGAACAAAACAAAGATGATATTTGGAGTTTTAGTTTTGTAATTTTAAAAGGTTGGTGTTGTTTTTTTTTAAACAAATAAAAGGGAATGGTTTTGTGGTTTCGGCAAAAACAGAACCAAAAAGGGGGAGTTGAAGAGAGAGAAAGTGGATAGGAAGAGGAGAGAAGGTGGAGAGAAAAGGAGAAGAAAGTTTAGGGTTTTGGTGATTCCCGACGATCAAACCGGTGGATCGTCTCAACGATATAAGAATCGAGCTCACATCGACATTCTCTACGGTGAGAACCTAACCGATTTTCGTTTTGATACATTTGAATTTTTAGGGTTTGAGTTTAAACGGTTTGATTAAGGTTGGGTTTTGTTTAAGATTGGTTTAAAGATGAATGGTTGAGGTTTGGGGTTCGTTAGGAACGTTTTGGGGTGAAAAGGAAATTTTCCTAATTGTGGCCGGGTGGGGCCCACATGCCCGAGTATCGGGTTTTCGTGTTCGGGTGGTTTAGGACGATCCCCAAGTAGTTAATCCACACCCGGATCGAAATTTGGAAATAAAATGCGAAAGTTGTATTTATCGGGTTTAGAAATTTTAAACGTTAATTAATTGACTCGGAAGTCGGAATTCGATTCCGTCAAGTGCATTGGGACCCTTGAATTATTCTAAGACCGTAGAAACGAAAACGGGAATTTTTGGAGCCCCGGAAGGGTATTTACAAAACCCGGGCAGATTCGCCATGTCGGGCGAATCGGGCCTTTACGGGTCCTTTATCGACAATGTCGAGTAATTGGGAAGTTTGGGAGTGATCGACATTGTCGGGGTTAGTTTTGGGCGTCGAGTTTACTGAATTCCAGTTTATGTCTGCGAGCTTATAAGTATTTAAAATCGTGTTCTTATTAGATCGTGCCGCGGACCGAGGCAAGGGAAAGCTGGGTGAGTGACTGAGATCACACCGGAGCTCGTTGGTTGGCTTTTGGAGAACACACACGAGGTAGGGAAAAGTAGCCGGATCTCGGCCCTGACTAGGGAAAGTTAATAGTAGAATTGCATGTGACACCGGGGTGTCGTGGGTTGAGTAGGTTATCGAACATTAGAAATGCATGATACGGGAACGTAGCGAATATGAGAAGCATGTGACACTTAGTAGTGTCGTAGGAGCAGAGAACTTAGCGTTTTTAGAATTACTAGAGGCATATGACCATGCCCGGAGGTTGACTGTTTAATTTATATCTTGGGTGGCCATGAGAGCCCGTGTATTATTGTCGATGTCTTGGGTGGCCATGAGAGCCCGTGTATTATTGTCGATGTCTTGGGTGGCCATGAGAGCCCGTGTATTATTGTCGATGTCTTGGGTGGCCATGAGAGCCCGTGTATTATTGTTGAGTCTTGGGTGGCCATGAGAGCCCGTGGTATTATTATTGATGTTTTGGGTGGCCGTGAGTGCCCGTGGGGTTGTGAACCCGTACTTTACCGTTGTGTCTTGGGTGGCCATGAGGGCCCGTTGGATTGTCCAACCCGTGTTACTTTAGTATTGGTGTCTTGGGTGGCCGTGAGTGCCGTTGGGTTGTTGAACCCGTGTTACTTTAGTATTGGTGTCTTGGGTGGCCGTGAGTGCCGCTGGGTTGTTGAACCCGTGTTGCTTTATTGCTGGTGTCTTGAGTGGCCGTGAGTGCCGTGGGGTTGTTGAGCCCGTGAGTTACTGTTGGTGTGTCTTGAGTGGCCGTGAGTGCCGTGGGGTTGTTGAGCCCGTGAGTTACTGTTGGTGCGTCTTGGGTGGCCGTGAGTGCCGTGGGGTTGTTGAGCCCGTGAGTTACTGTTGGTGTGTCTTGGGTGGCCGTGAGTGCCCGTGAATGGTTTGGGGTTGTTGAGTCCGTGTTTTACTATCGGTGTCTTATGTGGCCATGAGTGCCTGTGGAGTGTTGAACTGGTCTTGTTACTGGTTGTTGAACTTGCTTGTGATTGTGATTGTGATTGTGCTTGTGATTGTGGTTGTGGATCCCGGTAGGTTGCAAGCATTCTTTGGCTGGCCTGACCAAGTTTGAGTATCAACAGGTTACAAGCATTCTTTGGCTGGCCTGACACAGTTTGAGTACCAACAGGTTGCAAGCATTCTTTGGCTGGCCTGACACAGTTTGAGTACCAACAGGTTGCAAGCATTCTTTGGCTGGCCTGACACAGTTTGAGTTACAACAGGTTGCAAGCATTCTTTGGCTGGCCTGGTCCGAGTTTGAGTAGCACAGGTTGTAAGCATTCTTTGGCTAGCCTGATCCGTGTTCGTGTGAGTGGGAGAGGTTACTGAGCAGCTGGTATGCGATCCTTTGTGATCTTGTTTGGTGTGCGATCCTTTGTGATCTTGTTTGGTGTTGCGTAGCTTTCGTTTGAGTCCTTGGAAGTGGTCGTGATCGTTGTGTCGGGTCTACTTACGTGGTTGAGTGTTGAGTCGCTCGAGGAAGGTCACCGTGGGTGTTTGTCAGTCGGAGTACTTGAGTTGGGGACAGTGATCCCCGGAGTTGAGTTTGTTGTGGGTGTTACCGGCTTTGTCTGCTAATTATGCCGTAGTCAGTCTGTTATCTGTGGTGGTGAACAGACGCTCACCCCTAGCTGCTTTTCCTACAAGTACTGATCACAGGACGGACTAGGTGAGCTCTCGAAGCTTGTGGAGCTAGGAGCGGAGTCCGGGTGTTTGTCTTTTGAGTCTAGTGACGGATACCTTGTACTTTTGTCCACGTGTTGGGACGTATTTTAAGTTGTAAATAATATTTTGTTGAACAAATGGAGATTTTAAAGTGTTTATCCAAAACAGGTTTCATTGTTTTATTGTTTTAAAACGTTCACGTTCCAGGTTCGGTTTTACTGAATTTGGGGCGTGACAGTTTCTGTGAGATTGATATGAGTGAGGTTGAAAGACCAAGAACCTAACATAATCTACCCATCTTTTAAGCATAGAACAAAATTCCACGCTTTCTAAGGCTTTGAGGAAATATAGGTTTCATGATATGAATTTGTTTTCTATATTTATATATATAGGGTAGCTATCTAGTACAAATTCCTTTTATTGTGCAAACTACGAACGCACGAGAGCCATAAGATGCAGTCAAAGTGACGTCAGCAGAGCGCCCCAGATGGTGAAACTTGGACGCTCGCGCTGCTGGTGCGCGCACACAGTGCTGATAGTTTACATAGCACGGTGCTGATAGTTTAGTACAAAATGTGCTGATAGGTTTCTATCAGCACATTTGTACTGAACCTATCAACACATTTTGTACTAAACTATCAACACCGTGCTATGTAAATTATCAGCACTGTGTGCGCGCGCACCAGCAGCGCTCGCCCACGTGTCAGCGTCTAGTGCGTTCGTAGTTTGCACAATAAGGTGCGGTGTTTTTATATATAATTTTTCACGTGTCAGCATCTGGGGCGCTCTGCTGACGTCACTTTGGGCGGATCCTAAGGCTCTTGTGCGTTCGTAGTTTGCAAATAACCCCCTGTTTGTACTTGATACCAGTCCTATATATATATATATATATATATATATATATATATATATATATATATACAGATACAAACTAAAGATTAAAATATAAAATGAAAACTATTTCGGACTATTGAACAAATATAAAGTAAAGATTGAAATATAAAATGAAAACTGTTTCTAACTACTGGATTGCTATATATGAATGACTGAGATTAAATTCGGAAAATGAAACATTAAATTTCTTATTATGAAACATTCGTTTTTAATTGGTTTTGAAACAACATGTTAAATAGAATGAAACATTTATGATTCCATGTTGATCATTTTAAACATTTTTCACTGTTTCAAAGTATGAAACATTTTCTATAAAACTATGTCAAGAATAGTAAAATTGGTTTTTTTCGAAACCATGAAACAATATGTTAAATATAATGAAACATTTATGACTTCATGTTCATCATTTTAAACATTTTTCACTATTTAAAGTTTGAAACATTTTCTATAAAAGCTCTGTAAATAATAGTTTTCATTTTATATCTTAAGGTCAGTTTATATTAGATAGTGAGCCTATATATATATATATATATAGGGTAGCTATCCAGTAAAAACCATCCTTATTGTGCAAACTACGAACCAATCTAAGCCACAGGATGCGGTCAAAGTGACGTCAGCAGAGCGCGTGCGATGCTGACACGTGGCAGATTCGCGCGCGCCTCCGCCCGCGCGCGTGAGCGTGTTGACCACGCGCGCGCACGGGGCTAATAGTTTGGCGCGCAAAGTGCTAATAGTTTAGCACAGTGCCAAACTATTAGCACTGCGCGCCCAAACTATTAGCACTATGCGCGCCACGTGTCAGCACTGTGCGCGCGCACCAGCAGCGCGCGCGCACCAGTAGCGCGCGCACCAGCAGCGCGCGCGCCCACGTGTCAGCACCTGGTGAGTTCGTAGTTTGCACAATAAGGGGTGGTTTGTATTTGATACCAACCCTATATATAGGATTGGTTGACCTCATTTCCACCAATATTCGTGGAAAATCCAGTTTTATCTACGCTGAGAATTGGCATAATATCATGCAGAAAAGGATTTCCTAAAATAATCCTATGGGTAAGGTTTTTAACCAAGATAAAAGCTGCAGGTAAACAGGTACCCTGATTACAGATATGAGCATCTGAAAGCTTATATCTAACCTTTAGCTCTTTTCCCCCGGTTTGCGTTAGGGATTAAGTTGTTTTTTCAAAGTATTTAGTGGGGATGATTCCCTCTTGGATGCAGTTATAATCAGCTCCACTGTCTACAAGAACAATTTCGTTATCAAGTATGAATTCATTTTTTATAATGAGAGAAACTTGAACAAGCCACTTCTGTGAAGTAACTTGGCTTATTAGATTAAGATAATCTGGGGTAGTATTGCTAGGGGCACTGTCATTATTAATGATATTATCATTAAAATGATTGTCTTCTAAAATGGTTATTCTTTGGGAAAGCTCACTATTATTCTGCTTTATTTGAATGATTTCATATTTTAATTGATTAACTTCTCTTTTAAGGTCACTTAGAGAAGTTGTGGTTTCTTTAACCCTTGCTTGTCGGAACCGTTGAATTACTTCACTTAATTGGTAAGGTTCTTCCCGGGTAGGCGACTGGTTGAACATAGTGTTTTGTTTTATAAGGGTCTCAAGAATATGTTCCTTAAGGTCGGGATCACCGATAATATCTAGCATGGTGACAATTTTATCTTGATCAGTTGTGAGAACGTTGAGACCATTCATCTCAACAATAGATTTACAGTAATTTATAGTGTTGCATTGGCAACTGTCTCTGTCACCATCGTCCGAATTTTCAGACGAGGATGAGTCGTTTATGACCTCAAGGTCATCCTCAGAAGAAGAGTCATCATCATCAGAGGGATAAAGAACAATTTTCTTTAAATGTGATTTTAATTGGTCATCTTCTATTTCATTAATGGCTTTTTTAGTCCAACATTGGTTGGCGTAGTGACCAACTTTCCCACATTTGTGACATTTTATGTCGATTTTTTTAGCTTTTCTTTTTCCCTGGTTGGGAAGAAAAGGTTTTTCTTTATTATACGATTTCTTTCGATAATAATTTTCCGTTATAATTATTTTTAGGGTAGATGGTTTTATCGGCCCACTTGGGCCTTTTTCGATAAGGTTTAACACCCTTTTCTTTACGATTTTGGGTTTTTATTTTTTTTCCTTCATCAAAAGCAAATTGTTCACAGAATTCCCCAATTTGGTGTTTCTCAGTAACCCTTTACTTTTTCAGTTGATTTTTCAATTTTAAATCATTGCATAGAGTTAAACCTTCGTTTATGCAACTCGTAGTGAGTTGACCATAAATAAGATTTTGATAATCGATGTTTATTCCATCGTTTTGAGTTCATAGAGATTGACGAACTCTTTCTGCAAAGAGATGTGGTAAGCCATCAATAAATTTGGCTTTCCAATGACTTGAATCAGGGTTATTAAGTTGAAAAACCCTAGACCGGAAAGTATCCTTATACCATCTAAAATGGGTTAAGGTGGGACATCGGAGATTTTGCAAGAGAGTTTGAATTTTCTCTGCTATAGGAGTAGTAGATCCTGCAAAATGGTGCAAGATAGACAAGCACAGGGTGTATACTGCATCTTCCTCTCCCGTGGTGGCTCTCTCATCATTGGAGGGTCCAACTTCCATTTTAACAATATTTTTGTGGCTAATGATTTCTTCGCGTTGGGTTTCAGTGAGGTAATGATCCCACCATCCCCGAATTGTCCTACGAAACCGGTAGTAATGAACGAGGCAATTGTACTATCTGAATTGCCGTGTTGTTTACAAACGGTTGAAAACATAATTATTCTATGTATGGTGTCAATTATTTGTTTATCGGTTTGGCCATCAATATTCCATTCATAGATGGCCTTTCCAGAATGCGAATTTTTGAAGGGATCTGATTCTTCGAACAGAAGATCTTGAGGAGAACGCCTCTTGTAATAGTGTTTTTCTACGGGTGTTGGATTATAAATATTATTTATAGCGCACTGCTCAGCAAACATTTCAGATATCTTATTTATATCCTGATCTTGACTAGAGCTTTCAGATTCGTTTTCCGAATCTTCATTAGTCTCTTGATAAGAAAGGACCCCAATCTTCATGGCCTTAAGTTTTTGTTCGAGAATCTGAATAAAATCAGTGTTGGTTTCCATTTTGAAACCTTGGATTGGAGCGGGAGGTTGTATTAAAGGAAGTTCTTCCTTTTTAGGGACTTCAAGCCGGATTTCTTTTCCCTTATTGATTTTTTCAATCATAAGTTGGTGTTGATCAAGTTGATCTTTAATCATTCGACTTAAAGAAAACAGGTTCTCTTCTATAGAAAGAAGTTGCTTGCCTAAACAATTAAGGAAGGTGTTGGTATAATTTTGAGATCTGATTAAAGTGTTTATTTCTTTAATTGTTACCTGGGTATAATCAGTTTTTTGAAGGCTCAAGTAGGCGCTTGCCTCTATATTATTACCTAGGACAATGTCTTGTTCCAGAGGGAAGGGAGAACTAATAGATTCTCCTAAGGCTTTAGTCTTCCAAGATCGTTGGAGGACAAGAACCTCATTTTCAGTTTGGTCTAAAAATTGTTTTATAAACCATTTTACAAATGTCTTGATTTCCCCAGTGTTTTCTATGTGAGAATAATATTTATTCTTGTAATTCATTAACTCATCATTCGAGAATTTTTTGAAATACCAGTCACGAAAACTAGCATGTCTGGGATGATAAAACTCTTTATTAAGGAGTTTTCTAGTTCCAGGACTAATATTAATCATTAATATGGAAACTCATTTCTGATTGAGTAGGAGATTGCCTACTTGATAAGTTTGGTTTTATGTAAATTCCATGAGGAATTTGGTTATCGCTAATTCTGATATTTTCCACTAGATCCTCTTCTCTGATTTGAGAAGTAGAGGCTCTGGACTCTTGAGGTGTCACGCCCCAAATTCAGTAAAACCGAACCCGGAATGCGAACGTTTAATTTAATAAAACCCTTTCAAACCTTTTGAATAAATCGCTTTAAAACCAACAATTTGTTTAACAAAATAATAATTTACAACTCAAAGTACGTCCCAACAAGCGGACAAAAAACAAGGTATACGTCGCTAGACTCAAAAGTAAACCCGGACTCCCGCTCCTAGCTCCTCAAGCTTCAGAAGCTCACCCAGTCCATCCCCCGACCAGTACCTGTAGGAAAAGCAGATAGGGGTGAGCGTTCGCTCACCACCACGGATAACAGACTGACTACGGCATACTTAGCAGACAATGCCGGTAACACCAACAACAACCGAACACCGGGGACTACTATCCCCAGACTCGAGTAACCCGACTGACACACAAACTGTTACTTTCCTCAACCGACTCAACACTCGGACTCGTAATGTAGACCCGACACAACGATTGACGACTTCCTCCAAAGACAAGACAGACCACCACGCAATACCCAAGATCATAAAGGATCGCACACCAAACAAGATCACAAAGGATCGCACTCCAGTTGCTCAGTAACCCCCTCACGCCCTTTACCGATCCCTGACAGGCCAGGCGGTCGACCTGTCGCACTTTTCCCGACACAAAGTCGGATCAGGCTGTCGACCTGTCACCCCTAACCATGCACGCGCGGCCAGGACCCCTTTCCTCACGGGCGGGCCCCCTACCCCGTCTGAACATGCAGACGCGTGCGATCACAGGACCCCCGTTTCATGAAGCAGACCCCCAACCTCAGGTAACCACAATCACAATCACAAACAAAGCTCAACAAACAGCAACAACACCGGTTTAACACTCCACATGCACTCATGGCCACCCAAGACACCAACGGTAAAACACGGGCTCAACAACCCCACGGGCACTCACGACCACCCAAGATACCAACGGTAAAACACGGGCTCAACAACCACACAAGAACTCACGGCCACCCAAGACACCAACGGTAAAACACGGGCTCAACAACCCCACGGGCACTCATGACCACCCAAGACACCAACGGTAAAACACGGGCTCAACAACTCCACGGGCACTCATTGCCACCCAAGACACACCAACAGTAAGGACCCGGGCTCAACAACCCCACGGGCACTCATGGCCACCCAAGACACCAACGGTAAAACACGGGCTGAACAACCCCACGGGCACTCACGGCCACCCAAGACACAAACAGTAAAGTACGGGCTCTCATGGCCACCCAAGACACAATAGTAAAGTACGGGCTCTCATGGCCACCCAAGACACAAACTAAACAATCAACCTCCGGGCATAACCACATGCCTCTAGTAAATCTAATATCGAAAGTTCACTTATCCTACGACACTACTAAGTGTCACATGCCTTTCTATGGTTCGATACGTTCCCGTATCATACGACACCACCCGGTGTCGCCTGCCTTTCTAATATTCAATAAACTTACTTAACCCACGACACCCCGGTGTCACATGCATTTCTACTGTTAACTTTCCCTAATCAGGGCCGAGATCCGGCTACTTTTCCCTACCTCTTGAAGCGTGTCAAACCCGATACTCTTACTCCGGCAAAGCTTCGTAATTCCCGCTTAGCCTCCTATTTCCACGGTAGGCGACACGGTTTACAATCATTACAATTAACACACTTTTTAAGTAAGCATGCGAAACCCGAATTTAAAGAACTAAACGCCCAAATGCAACCCCGACAATGTCGATCACTCCCAAACTTCCCAATTACTCGACATTGTCAATAATGGGCTCGGAAAAGCCCGATTCGCCCGACATGGCGAATCTGCCCGGGTTTTGAAAACGCCCTTCCGGGGCTCCGAAAATTCCCGTTTTTGTTTCTACGGTCTTAGAATAATTCAAGGGTTCCTATGCACTCGACGGAATCAATTTCCGACTTCCGAGTAATTTAATTCGCGTTTAAAGTTTCTAAACCCGTTAATTACAACTTTCACAATTTAATTCCAAATTTCGATCCGGGTGTAGATTAATGACTTGGGGAACGTCCTAGACCACCCGAACAAGAAAACCCGATACCCGAGCATGTGGGCCCCACACGGCCACAATGGCAAAATTCCCTTTTAGCCCCAAAACGCTCCTAACGAACCCCAAACCTCAACCATTCATCTTTAAACCAATTCTAACCAAAACCCAACCATATTTGAATCGTTTAAACTCAAACCCTAAAAACTCGAACTTAAGAAAACGAAAATCGGTTAGGTGCTCACCGTAGAGAATGACGGTGTGAACTCGATTCTTTTTATCGTTGAGACGATCCACCGGTCGGATGATCGAGAAATGGCAAAACCCTCAAACTTTCTTCTCTTTTTCTCCCTTTTCTCCTTCTCTTTCCTCTCTCCACTTTCTCTCTCTAAATCTCTCATTTTTTTCTAACTTTGCCGAGAAATACTCTTCACTTCCCTTTTGTTTTGTTTTAAAAATCAAACCTATCACTTAATTACAAAACTACCATCAAGTCTTCCTTTGTTTTGTTCAATGTTACCTAACACCACCACATGTTTGACATGTGGCAAGTGAGTCCCACACCTTTTGGAAAATATCTAGCTCCTAGATATTTTCCAATCAGATTTGCGAAATTCGGACGTTTCGGGCCCCGAACGGGCACTTTTTCCAAGAAATTACGAAACTTAACGGGCTACAAGGAAACAGCTCAATTAAGACAGCTGCGACGATGGCTAAGCTTTTTGGATCCGAAACGGTCCTCGAATGGACCAAAACGTCGCTCGGTTGACTTTTCCAACGAAAAGTCAACATTTTTCCAAATTGGTCAGAAAGTTGCACTGAGTCCCCCGGAACTCACTTTGGTCGACATCGGGGTCAACTTAAGTCCGGTATGACCATCGGGATCAAATTTAGGTTCATTTAAGTGTCTGTCAAATTTTTTAAATTTTCCTGTTTTTTCGCAGATTTGACTGGCGTTGACTGGGAGTGGTTCTTACAATCTACCCCCCTTACAGGAATTTCGTCCACGAAATTTAAAACAGACGTACCTCGGGAGTCGAACAGCTCGGGGTACTTCGCGCGAACCTCGTCCTCGCGTTCTCAAGTCAACTCAGCCTCGTGGTGCCGCCACTACACCCGTTCTAAGCGGATAACCTTTCCGCGCGGGACCTGCTCCCGAAGATCCATTTCCCAAACCGGTTTCTCCTTATACGAGACATCACCCGTTACCTCGACATCCGCCCACTCAATGACGTGTGAGGGGTCCGCATATACTCCCGCAACTGGGAAACGTGGATATTCCCAAGCTGCGGTGGCAGTGCAAGTCGGTATGCAACTGCTCTCACTCCGCTCAAGACCTCGAAGGGCCCGATACACCGCGGAGCTAACCTTCCTCCGCCGCGGTTGAAACGCACCAGTCCACCCTTCGGACTCACCTCCAAGTATACATGGTCATCGAGTGTTGACTCGAGAGGTCGGCGCCTTCTGTCAGCATACCTTATGCTGACTCTACGTGGTCTTCAACCATTCACGCTTCGGCACGACCGACTCAGCTGTCTCTCGGTCCAGTTCTAGACCCAGTAAACCCTCATTGCTCACTTCTGCCCAGCACACGGGCGATCGACACGACCTACCTTACAACGCTTCGAACGGTGCCATCCTGATACTGGCCTGAAAGCCATTGTTGTAGGCGAACTCAGCTAACTGCTCACGAAAGCCATCGTGACGTGCCCCCATTTCCACTGTGCAACCCGCAGTGGTTGCAATAATCCAGCGGGACGCTGTTGTCGGCTCTCACCTGCCGACGAGTGAGGCACCGCGATACTAACTCCGCGACCGCTCTCCGCATCCCGCTCCACTAGATAAGTCGTCTGATGTCGCGCTCCTCTTAGTGCTACCCACGTGCACTATCAGACGTGAATAGTGCGACTCTCGCAGCTCGTCGCCTCCACCGTTACTCGGTACGAACAAACCTCTACGATACCGTAACTCCCAATTAGCACGACGATCCCAGCCCTCGACGTCAACCCCGCCGGCAGCTCTCTCCAGGATCTCTATCGTCTCGACATCTACCGACTGTGCCTGGGCTGAGCCATCAAGAAGCACATGGCCATGCCGCCGGTAACCTCTTCTAGTTCCAACCCGAACGTGCCCAGCTCTCCCATCACGTCCCACTACCGGACTGAGATGCTAGTAGGACACGACATCGGCTTCCTACTCAGGGCGTCGGCAACCACGTTCGCCTTACCCGGATGGTATTGTAGCTCAAAGTCGTACTCCTCAAGTAGTTCCATCCATCGCCGCTGGCGCATGTTCAGGTCTCGTTGAGAAAAGATGCATTTAAGGCTCTTATGATCCGAGAACACCTGAAATCGCTCGCCATACATATAATACCTCCCGCCTTTCAGCGCGAACACCACTGCTGCTAATTCCGGGTCATGGTTAGGATAGTTGCGCTCGTGCGTCTTCAACTGCCTGGAGCCATAAGCCACAACTCTACCCAATTGTATCAGTACACAGCCCAGTCCTTCCCGGGACGCGTCACCATATACCTCATACCCGATCTCGTGCTCTGGCACTATCAACACTGGAGTGGTAGTCATACGAGTCTTCAGTTCCGTGAACGCACGTTCACAATCCTCTGTCCACAAAAACCCGACTCCCTTGCGCGTCAAAAGAGTCATAGGCGCGGCTAGTCGCGCAAAGTCCTGGACAAACCGCCAATTAATATCCTGTCAGCCCCAAGAAGCTGCGGATCTCGAAGACGCTCGTGGGCTGCGCCCACTTCAAAACCGCGTCGATCTTTGCCGGATCGACCAATATATCGTCATGGGACACAACGTGACCGAGGAATCTTACCTCAGCGAGCCAAAACTCGCACTTCTCCAGGTTGGCGTATAATTGATGTGTGCGCAACAGGGTCAGAACACCCCTCAGATGTTCCTCATGCGCCGCCTCGTCCTGCGAGAAGATCAAGATATCGTCCACAAACACCACCACCAATTGATCTAAGAACGGCCGGAATATAATATTGATCAGATCCATGAACGCTGCAGGTGCGTTCGTCAGTCCAAAGGCATCACCAAGTATTTGTAATGCCCATAGCGTGTCCGGAATGCAGTCTTTGCGACGTCCCCCTCTCGGACTCGCAACGGGTAATATCCGGATCGCATATCGATTTTCGAGAAGCATGTCGACCCTCTCAACTGGTCGAACAAGTCGTCAATCCTCGGCATCGGGTATCGGTTCTTCACCGTAACCCGGTTCAACTTCCGGTAGTCGATACACATCCGAAGCTCTCCACGCTTCTTCTTCACGAAGAGTGCTGGCGCTCCCCACGGCGATGTGCTCGGCCGGATAAACCCCTTCTCCCGAAGTTCCTCGAGCTGACGCTTCAGCTCGGTCAACTCGGCTGGTGCGAACCTGTAAGGCGCCATCGATATCGCTGCCGTTCCCGGCACCAGGTCAATCCCGAACTCCACATCACGAACTGGTGGCAACCCGCTCAACTCCTCAGGGAAGACCTCGGGGACTCGCACGCCACTCGCGGTAACTCTCGGCTCTGCACGGTCGGTACTTCCTTTACTGCGGACAAGCCAACAGGAGAACTCCGCTCCTACTGCCCAGAACATACGAACCTTTCGTGTTGCCTGTTGACACCGTCACTCGTCGCCAGTAACAGTCAATATTGGCTCGGCACTTCGCCGACCAATCCTTTCTCCGGATCACGTCAACGGCTGTCATTTCGTAAGTATCCTTCCCACGGACACACGTACAAGCTCAGTCGCTGCCGAATCCTCACGGAACCTCGCGGTCTCTCTAAGACCTCGCTCCTCTACCGTCGTCGTGCCTACCAACTCCGAACATACCCGAATCCTAGGGGTGAGGACTTGATCCAGCATCGGGGCTCTTGAGCCCTCTCTCGAACTCCTGTATCAGGTCGCTTCTCTAACTTCGCAGGCACGACAGACCCTAGTCAACACCACAATACCCCCAACCGGCGTGTCCAGATGCCTGGGTGTACTCAACGGCTCTAAACTCAGCCCCAACATCCCAGCACAACTCGACGAAGCAAACAAGTGTGACGCCCCGGTATCCAATAAAACTGACGCCCAAATCAGAGACCAAACAACCACTCCATTAGTCACTCCGGTAAGGTCTAGTGCAACCCCCACACGGTCCTCTATGCATTTACTTATAACTTTCCGCAACCAAACCAGTATTAGCTACTCGTCCCTTGCGGGAAAAGTAGTAAAGGGGATGAGCGTTCTGCTTACCTCTACGGACACCCGTTCGATTATGGCATACTAGTAAAGCACTAACGACTTACCTATCTAATCAGGGAAAAGCACTACCTCAAAACCTGATACCAAAACGTCACACTGCTCAAGCCATCAATACCTCAAATACTCTCTTACGTAAGGGAAACCTCGAAACGGGGATTATGTTCTCAATTCAGCGAATCACTATTGCTCACAACCTCAATACCCCGACTACCCGATCACATAGGAAACCTCAAATAACCCACTCACGTGAAGGAAACCTCAAACCACCCGTTCACGCGAGGGAAACCTCAAATAAACCGCACGAACGTGCACCAAGTCACGTAACAGCAACACTAACCACACAACGAAACCAAATTTTTTTGAAAGCAGCTGACTGGACCAGGCCGGCAAGCCAGCCGGACCGTGCTACCGTCCGGGCCGGCAAGCCATCCGGACCGTGCTGCCGTCCGGGCCGGCAAGCCACCCGGTCCGTTCTGCCGTCCGGGCCGGTAAGCCACCCGGTCCATTTCACCTTCCGCGCCAAAACAGTGGCCCCGACCACGTCTCCTACCGGGCCGGTCCATGGCCCGTCCCGTAGCTGCAACGACTTCGCACTTAACACACCGTCACGTCTACCCTAGGGCACACGCATCCTACCCTTCTTCTAGCAACCCGCACACTTGTGCGTCGCAGACATTCGACCACCAAACTAACAACACACGTACAAAAATTTAAAGACCAAACACAAGTCACCCAACCTCAATCACAAGCCGACAAGGCCAACCAAAACCAAAACACGCCCACCGGACCAACCAAAATCAAAACGCACCCACCGGACCAACCAAAATCAAAATGCACCCACCGGACCAACCAAAATCAAAACGCACCCACCAAACCAACCAACTTACACACACGCCCACAGGGCCAATCAAATTTAAAACTTTTCTCCCTTTCATTATAAAACCTCATTCTTGGACATCACGTAGCTACAACCCGGTACAGGCGTCCCCGAACTACGTTGTACCGACTTGATATCAGCAATGTCACGTTCGACTACAGGAGCGCTCATGAGTCGACCCGCGACAGCTTAAAAACGTTCACGCAGCAAAAAATAATTAGTATGCCAGTAATAAAATACTACACATACACACAATCACAAACAGGACTCAAGACACCACGGGTCTACACACGGTTTCCGACTTGCGCAACCACGCACGACGGGACTTTCACCGACTCGACTCTCCCCACCTAATTGACGTACAGTCCGAGGTGTGAAACCTCGAGCTCTGATACCAAGTTGTCACGCCCCAAATTCAGTAAAACCGAACCCGGAACGCGAACGTTTAATTTAATAAAACCCTTTCAAACCTTTTGAATAAATCGCTTTAAAACCAACAATTTGTTTAACAAAATAATAATTTACAACTCAAAGTACGTCCCAACAAGCGGACAAAAAACAAGGTATACGTCGCTAGACTCAAAAGTAAACCCGGACTCCCGCTCCTAGCTCCTCAAGCTTCGGAAGCTCACCAAGTCCATCACGCGACCAGTACCTGTAGGAAAAGCAGCTAGGGGTGAGCGTTCGCTCACCACCACGGATAACAGACTGACTACGGCATAATTAGCAGACAATGTCGGTAACACCAACAACAACCGAACACCGGGGACTACTATCCCCAGACTCGAGTAACCCGACTGACACACAAACCGTTACTTTCCTCAACCGACTCAACACTCGGACTCGTAATGTAGACCTGACACAACGATTGACGACTTCCTCCAAAGACACGACAGACCACCACGCAACACCCAAGATCACAAAGGATCGCACACCAAACAAGATCACAAAGGATCGCACTCCAGCTGCTCAGTAACCCCCTCACGCCCTTTACCGATCCCTGACAGGCCAGGCGGTCGACCTGTCGCACTTTTCCCGACACAAAGTCGAATCAGGCTGTCGACCTGTCACCCCTAACCACGCACGCGCGGCCAGGACCCCTTTCCTCACGGGCGGGCCCCTTACCCCGTCTGAACATGCAGATGCGTGCGATCACAGGACCCCTGTTTCATGAAGCGGGCCCCCAACCTCAGGTAACCACAATCACAATCACAAACAAAGATCAACAAACAGCAACAACACCGGTTTAACACTCCACGAGCACTCATGGCCACCCAAGACAACAACGATAAAACACGGGCTCAACAACCCCACGGGCACTCACGGCCACCCAGGACACCAACGGTAAAACACGGGCTCAACAACCACACAAGCACTCACGGCCACCCAAGACACCAACGGTAAAACACGGGCTCAACAACCCCACGGGCACTCATGGCCACCCAAGACACCAACGGTAAAACACGGGCTCAACAACCCCACGAGCACTCATGGCCACCCAAGACACACCAACAGTAAGGACACGGGCTCAACAACCCCACGGGCACTCATGGCCACCCAAGACACCAACGGTAAAACACGGGCTGAACAACCCCACGGGCACTCACGGCCACCCAAGACACAAACAGTAAAGTACGGGCTCTCATGGCCACCCAAGACACAATAGTAAAGTACGGGCTCTCATGGCCACCCAAGACACAAACTAAACAATCAACCTCCGGGCATAACCACATGCCTCTAGTAAATCTAATATCGAAAGTTCACTTATCCTACGACACTACTAAGTGTCACATGCCTTTCTATGGTTCGATACGTTCCCGTATCATACGACACCACCCGGTGTCGCCTGCCTTTCTAATATTCAATAAACTTACTTAACCCACGACACCCCGGTGTCACATGCATTTCTACTGTTAACTTTCCCTAATCAGGGCCGAGATCCGGCTACTTTTCCCTACCTCTTGAAGCGTGTCAAACCCGATACTCTTACTCCGGCAAAGCTTCGTAATTCCCGCTTAGCCTCCTATTTCCACGGTAGGCGACACGGTTTACAATCATTACAATTAACACACTTTTTAAGTAAGCATGCGAAACCCGAATTTAAAGAACTAAACGCCCAAATGCAACCCCGACAATGTCGATCACTCCCAAACTTCCCAATTACTCGACATTGTCAATAATGGGCTCGGAAAAGCCCGATTCGCCCGACATGGCGAATCTGCCCGGGTTTTGAAAACGCCCTTCCGGGGCTCCGAAAATTCCCGTTTTCGTTTCTACGGTCTTAGAATAATTCAAGGGTTCCTATGCACTCGACGGAATCAATTTCCGACTTCCGAGTAATTTAATTCGCGTTTAAAGTTTCTAAACCCGTTAATTACAACTTTCACAATTTAATTCCAAATTTCGATCCGGGTGTAGATTAATGACTTGGGGAACGTCCTAGACCACCCGAACACGAAAACCCGATACCCGAGCATGTGGGCCCCACACGTTTATAATGGAAAAATTCCCTTTTTGCCCCAAAACGCTCCTAACGAACCCCAAACCTCAACCATTCATCTTTAAACCAATTCTAACCAAAACCCAACCATATTTGAATCGTTTAAACTCAAACCCTAAGTTTGAGTTTGAATGGTTAGTTGTATAGCATCTAAGATATTTCTATATGTTATGGACAGATTAAGATTTAGGGAAATATTAAAATAAATCGGTCCATGACAAAGAATGGTTTCAATTGCAGCGGCTAAAGATGGCTTAAAGTCGTTGCATCTACCATCTTTAACGTAAGCCATAAGGCTAGCATCCATACCCAATAAGGTTAAGGGTTTAAAAGCAATTTGAATTAATCCGATATGGATAAACTTATAATTTATAAAATTTTGTAAATCCCTTTTACTTAGAAGTCTTATAGTTTGAGATTGTTTAGACATTCTAACCGTCTGTTCCATGGTTTTGATAGCCATGCGAGATTTTAAATCGAACATGCCAATAGAGTAAATTTTACTTTTATCTTCTTTAGGAATAGGCCATCTATTTAGTTGGTCCGTTTTCTTTGGAAATTCTTCCAATTCTGCATTTTTTACTAACTCTTCTTGATGACGATCATTATCATCCATATTTTCTTCAAACAGTGACATGCTAAAATTAGCACAAAAGTGTTGAGGTTGGTAGGTTACTTAATAATATTAAATCAGACAAGCATAATTCTCATGAAAAACTTAGTAAGTCATCTTTGCAAACGATGAATCGTTTAAATATCTACCCGAAGGGATATAAGGGAGAACCCTAAATCAAAGATGCTAAAATTGTCTTAGCCAAAAAATCCCCCAAAAAATCTCCAAAACATGCATGCACCATAGCGGCTAAACAGAGAATACAAGGATGACACCAAGACAATTTTTATTTTCATACTAGGTTTTTCAAGCTAAAAATTCTTGCATGATTAATACCAAAGTTTCCTACCACCCCCAACAGAAAATTAGCTACTCATGGAGAGATAGAAGGTTACCTTAGGCTCTGATACCACTTTGGAATTTAATTACACATTTAATGATGGAAAGCATTTCTTTCTTAATAATCGAGTATCTAGATTGAGTCGGGGTCCATTTACCCGAAGTATATCTAACTAAAACCTCTTTCGAAGTGTTAGGGATTACCTGATTAAGAATTCCTCCATAACCTATGTTAGAAGCATCCGTCCATTTGGAATTTAGTGACACATTTAATGATGGAAAACATTTCTTTCTTAATAGTCGAGTATCTAGATTGAGTCGGGTTCCATTTACCCGAAGTATATCTAACTAAAACCTCTTGCGAAGTGTTAGGGATTACCTGCTTAAGAATTCCTCCATAACCTATGTTAGAAGCATCCGTTTCTACAATTTTGAAAAACTTTGGGTTAGCCAAAGAGAGGCAAGGTAAGTTTTTGACCTTATTTTTTATTTTTCTAACATCGTCAGAATGTGCCTCTGACCAAGGCTCAAGGTTCTTTTTTAACCTTAAATACAGTAAGGCCGTATCCTGAGCAAGATTGTCATAATAATCTGCAATATAATTTAGCTACCAAGAAACCTCTGGAGTTGCTTGGTGTCTGTTATACGATCAGGAAATTTTGAAGCAAATTCTATGCTCCTATCAATAGGGATTATTGTCCCCTGGCTGATATTATGACCAAAAAACCGGATTTCAGTTTGAAAAAGCTTCATTTTTGGGGCGGATAAAACTAGCCCGTTCTGTTTTACAGCATTTTTAAAGATTTTCAAATGCTTCTCATGTTGTTCTATGGATTTAGAAAAAAACTAAAACATCATCGATGTAGACTATGATATACTCAGAATAAGGATTGAAAATTTCATTCATAATATTTTGAAAGTCGGAATGGGCATTCTTAAGCCCAAAAGGAACCACGTTCCACTCATAATGACCAAAAGGGACAGTAAAGGCTGTCTTATACCGGTCTGATTCATTAATTTGGATCTGCCCATAGACAGATTTCATGTCAAATTTAGAGAATATTAAGGCATCATTTAATCTGTCTAATAAATCTTTTTTTAATAGGAATTGGGTATCTAACCCATTTTAAGACCTTATTCAGAGGTTTATAATTGATAACAAGTCTAGGAACCCCTCGTTCCTTTTCAGCAGCTTTATTGACATAGAATGTCGTGCAACTCCAAGGATATTTTGATTTCCTAATTAATCCTTTGTCTTTCAGAGAGAGAATTTCTTTTTTGCAAAGCTCCATTTGTTCATGACTCATTTGAGCTGGCCTAGCCTTAGTCGGGATTTCACTTTCATTAAAATCATCTATGTATGGGAGTGAAACAAGATGAGTTTTTCTATTCCAAAAGGCGGTGGGAAGATCGTTACATACTTCTTCCCTAAATTGTCTGTCAATTTTTTCTATTTTGTTCTGAATATTTTCCTGCTTTCATTGGGAATTTATATTCATAATTTGAATTTCCTCTTTCAAGAAGCATATTTGTTTTTCTTTACTAAGGAGAATCTTTAACTTCGTTGAGCATTCTTGTATGGGGGTCATAAATGAAATGGAACTTGACCTCTTTTCCACCAATATTCGTGGAAAATCTAGTTTTATCTACCCTGAGAATTGGCATAATATCATGCAGAAAAGGATTTCCTAAAATAATCCTATGGGTAAGGTCTTTTACCAAGATAAAAGCTGCAGGTAAACAAGTACCCTGAGTACTAATATTGTCACGCCCCAATTTCAGCGAACCGAACTCGGGACGCGAACGTTTAAAAAGATACAATACTTGAAACCTGTTTTCATTAAATCACTTTGAAATGCCAGTTTAGTTCAACAAAAGAATATTATTTACATCTCAAAAGCTAAGTCCCAACACTTGGACAAAAACGAGGTACACGTCACTAGACTCAAAAAACCCAGAAACCCGCTTCAAGCTCTTCAAGCTTCAGAAGCTCACCTAGTCCAGCCTGCGAACGGTACCTGTAGGAAAAGCAGCTAGGGGTGAGCGTTCGCTCACCACCACAGATAACAGACTGACTACGACATACTTAGCATACAAAGCCGATGACACCAACAACGACTCAAATGACACACACACGACCAACACTTTTCTCAACCGACTCATACACTCGGACACGTGATGTAGACCCCACAGAACGATTGACGACCTCCTCAAAGACACGACTGACAACCACGCAACACCCTAGATCACAAAGGATCGCACACCAAACAAGATCACAAAGGATCGCATACCAGCTGCTCAGTAACCATCTCTGTATCTCGCCCTTTCCGATCTCAGTCGGGCCAGGCGGTCGACCTGTCTCAGTAACCTCTCTGTCCCTCGCCCTTTCCGATCCCAGTCGGGCCAGGCGGTCGACCTGTCTCGCAACTTCCCCCGATCCCAGTCGGGGAGCTAGCCCACAACCTCTCCGCTTCTCCCGATCCCAGTCGGGAGGCTAGCTACACCACACAACCTCCACCAAGATCAAGTAACCAAACACAATCACAAACAAAGTTCAACAGACAGTACGATTCCAGTCTCAACTCCACAGACACTCAAGGCCACCAAGACACCAACAACAAAACACGGGTTCAACAACCCTACGGGCCCTCATGGCCACCCAAGACTCCAACGGTAAAGTACGGGTTCACAACCCCACGGGCACTCACGGCCACCCAACTCCAATAATAACAACACGGGCTCCCATGGCCACCCAAGACTTAACGATAATAACACGGCTCTCAAGGCCACCCAAAACTCAACAATAATAACACAGGCTCTCAAGGCCACCCAAAACTCAACAATAATAACACGGGCTCTCAAGGCCACCCCAAACTCATCAATAATAACACGGGCTCTCAAGGCCACTCAAAACTCAACAATAATAACACGGGCTCTCAAGGCCACCCCAAACTCAACAATAATAACACGGGCTCTCAAGGCCACCCAAAACTCAACAATAATAACACAACAACCTCCGGCATAACCAGGCCTCCAACCGTCCTAAGATCACTAGTTTCACAAACAACCTCCGGGCATGGTCATATGCCTCCAGTAATTCTAGTATCGCTAAGTTCTCTGCTCCTACGACACTACTAAGTGTCACATGCTTTTCCAATAATTGCTACAATCCCGTATCATGCTTTTCTAATATTCGATAACCTAAATAACCCACGACACCCCGGTGTCACATGCAATTCTACAGTTAACTTTCCCTAGTCAGGGCCGAGATCCGGCTACTTTTCCCTACCTCGTATATAACTCCAAAAGTGCTCCACTAAGTCTCAAAGGGATCCCAGTCACTCGCCGAGCTTCCCTTTGCCCCGGTCCGCAACACGATCTAAAAGAACACAATTTCAAAGCACTTTTAAACTAGTAGGAATAAACCGAAATTCAATAAACTTAACACCCAAACGTAACCCCGACAATGTCGATCACTCCCAAACTCCCCAATTACTCGACATTGTCGATAAAGGACCCGTAAAGGCCCGATTCGCCCGACATGGCGAATCTGCCCGGGTTTTGGAAATTGCCTTCCGGGGCTCCAAAAGCCCCCGTTTTCGTTTCTACTGTCTTAGAATAGTTCAAGGAGCCCAATGCACTTGACGGAATCGAACTCCGACTTCCGAGTCAATTAATTAACGTTTAAAGTTTCTAAAACCCGTTAATTACAACTTCTCCAATTTAATTCCAAATTTCGATTCGGTTAAGGATAAATGGTCCGGGGAACGTTTTAAACCACCCGAACACTAAAACCCGAGCACCCGAGCACGTGGGCCCCACCCGGCCCACTTGGCCGTGGGCCCTAGGGTTCCAATGGGGCTCGGCCACCATGGTGGTGGCCGGCCCTAGGTCCGGCCAGCCACCTCCTATGGTGGCCAGCCACCTCCTATGGTGGCCGGCCACCCCCCAAGGTGGCCGGAGCTCCTCCCGAGCTCCCGGTCGTCGGAAAACGTTCAATCACGCCTCCAAACACCTTTAAAACGTCTCCAACAAACCCCCAACCTCACTACAATCCTAACACTTCATTTTTAACCAAACCCTAACATTTGAAAATCAACAAAACGGGAATCGGTTCGGTGCTTACTCGAGAGGAGGATGAGGTGAGCTTGAATCTCTAACTTTTGAGATGATCAAGTGGTGGAGATGACGTGAATAGTAGCTCCAAAACCCTAGCAACCTTCTTCTTCTCCTTTTCTCTCTTCTCCTTCTCTCTCTAACTTCTCTCTTCTATTTTCTATTTTTTTTTTCTTTTGAAACAAGCTTGGCCGAACACCCCCCTTAAGGTGTCTTCTTTATTTTCCCCCCAAAACTAACACCACCACTTGTTGGACAAGTGGCAAGGTGGGTCCCACACCTTTTTGGAAAATATCTACTTGATATTTCCAATCAGATTCGCGAAAATCGGACGTTTCGGGCTCCGAACGGGCACTTTTCCCAAGAAATTACGAAACTTGGCGGGCTACAAGGAAACGGCTCAACTAAGACCGCTGCGATGACGGTTAAGCTTTTTGGATCCAAAACGGTCCTCGAATGGACCAAAACGTCGCTCGGTTGACTTTTCCAGCGAAAAGTCAACATTTCCCAAATTGATCAGAAAGTTTCCCTGAGTCCCCTAGAACTCATTTTGGTCGATAACGGGGTCAACTTAAGTCCGGTATGACCCTCGGTGTCAATTTAGGTTAAGTTAAGTGTCTGTCTCAAAATTTTTAAATTTTCCTGTTTTTCGCAGGTTTGACTGACGTTGACCAGAAGTGGTTATTACAGATATGAGCATCTGAAAGCTTATATCTAACCTTCATTACAAAATTCTTTACGCGCCAAACGAAAAGCTTCCCAAATTAATGGCGTCGTTCCATTTCTCCAAATTTTCTGATACCCTTTTGGTATCTTTATATTTAAACACAAATCAACTATTTTCTCATCATCCCTATCGTAGTAGGTAGCCATGTCATCATCTCCCAAGTCTCTATCTATTATGTATTCTAACAGTGATGGAGACAAATAGCAATCTTTCGAATGCAAGTCTCCACCATCACAAATCTTCAGTAGTGATGATGACGACGACGACGTCTGTTCAAAGAGACGCAGGCTGAATCCTTCCTCCTCCTCCTCCTCCTCCTCTGATGATGATGACCCTCTCATCAATGAGTACGACATTCCTCAACCGGGGGATCCTGATTATGAATCACCCCCGGATGAATATGAAGATGAAGAGGACAATGAGAAAGAAGATGACGAAGAAGAGGAGAATGAGGAAGAAAAGGAGGAGAATGAGGATGAAGAAGAAGAGGAGAATGAGGAAGAAGAAGAACCTCCAACCGCAACTCCTCCCGCACCTGCCCCTAAACCTGCTCCCGCAGAGGATGATGAAGAAGACAGTTGTTATGTTGATGAAGATTGGCTGGATGATGATGAAGAAGATGTCCATGCAGAGGATGATGAAAAAGAGCAAGAGGAAGAAGAAGACAACATAGACCCATATGGGGAGGATCCTGAGGAAGGAGTTGTTGAAGATGAAGAAGAGTTCTGGGATGATGATGATGATGATGATGCTTAATTACTGTAGTTTTTTAATTTTTTTTTGTGGAAAGTAAATATTTTCAACATATGAAATCAATCATGTTTAAGATTAATTTTGGTTTTTGGATACAATTGTTTTGGTTTGCGAATATAAGAACCCCAGTTTGCATAGATAATCATTCCAATTTGCAAAAAAGTAGACCAAACTGAAAGCCTTTTGCGGATATCTATATAATAGTTCGCGGATGAAGAACAAATTGTTTGCAGAAAAGCTAAATAGAGCAAATGATATTTCTAGGAAATCTTTTCATTCATAACAACTACAACATACCAATAGCAACATCCAGTGCCCTGTTAACTTCTGTCACTCTGCACAAGAGGTCTTTGGCTATAGTTATGCAGTCACCTGACATGTCGTCATCGGCGATTTTGGCTGTCTCAACCACAAGAAGATCGATATCAAGTTTTGCCTCCAGCATCATCACCTTTAAGTTCTTGTGCTTTACTGTGACCTTCTCAACATTGAGAATAACGTTGTATTTTGCGAATATGGCATCTCCCCTCTTCAGCACCTCTTCCTTAGTTAGAAGATTGATGTTCGTGCTCTTACCCTTCTCGGTGTTGCAAGCATTCATGGTTTATAATTGGGAGAGAGTTGAGGTTTGCTAAGAGTTGATGTTGAGTTTATGTTTTGTTTGCGCAGTTTTTCTGTATATATAGGCAAAATGTAGGGTTTAGTTGGATTGGTGGGTCCCTAAACATGTTTAATCTTTATTTGTTTCATCTGTATCTCATATGAGTATACAGTTTTTCTAGTTTGCGGATAACGATATAATATTATGCGGATAACTAACAAATCGTTTGCATATAAGCTAAAGAGGAAAAATCTGTTTTTGATTTTTAGTTTGCAAAATTGTTTTTCGAGGAAACAGTTAATGTCGTTTGCGAGTAGAGGAATCCCAGTTTGCGAATGTTGACAGAATACCAAGTAAAACATTTTCCTTCGTAACATAGGTTGAACAAAAGAGGAGCATACATAGGGTGTTTTTTGAGGATTTATTTTTTATTGTTTGAGAATATAATGGAATCAAAACCAACTAAACCAAAATGTAGGGTTTAGTTGGATTTGTGGGTCCCTAAACATGTTTAATCATTAATTGTTTCATCTGTATCTCATATGAGGATACAGTTATTCTCCTTTGCGCAAAACGATATAATCATCAGCGGATGACTAACAAATCATTTGCAGATAAGCTAAAGAGGACAAATCCGTTTTTGATTTTTAGTTTGCAGAATTGTTTGATGAGGATACAATTAATCTCGTTCGCGAATAGAGGAATCCCAGTTTGCGAAAGTTGACAGAGTACATAGAAAAATATTTTCCTTCGTAACATAGTTGAACAAAAGAGGAGCGTACATAGGTTGTTTTTTGCGGTTTTATTTTTTATTGTTTTAGAATATAATCATTCCAGTCTGCAAAACAATGCAATCTAGACCAAGTAAACCAAAATGAAATTTGTTTGCGGATATAGATATAACTGTTTGCCGATAAAGAACAAGTTGTTTGCTGTAAAGATAAAGAGGTCAAATGATAAACAAGTAAAGCAGACAGAATTTTTTTTTGATGATACTGTTATTATTTTTTGCATATATAGAAGAATTTGTTTGAGGATCAGAATTTTTTAATTTTTTTTCCAGTTTAAAACGACAAGCGTTGTGTTTATCAGTTTTTATTTACGACAATTTGGTCCAAATTAAAATCTCAGAAGAACATGCATAGATTGCGGATATAATTATTCTGTTTTGCGAGAGAATCTGGGCCGCGGGCGTAAATTAAAAGGGTAAATTCCATTTTTGCCCCTGAGAAGAGGCGCGTGGCCCATAATTGGTTCCAATTCGCGCGCATTCGTGCGCTTAGCTCTGAGCCGTAGATCGCGCGCGCTGCTGATAGATGAACGGTCCTGATGCAGTTCGCAGGTTCGCATATTACAGGTGGTTCGCACCTGATAGCGTCCCTATATATATATAGTAGCTATCCAGTAAAAACCACCCTTATTGTGCAAACTACGAACCAATCTAAGCCACAGGATGCGGTCAAAGTGACGTCAGCAGAGCCCGCTCGATGCTGACCCGTGGCAGATTCGCGTGCGCCTCTGCCCGCGCGCGTGAGCGTGTTGACCACGCGCGTGCACGGTGCTAATAGTTTGGCGCGCACAGTGCTAATAGTTTAGCACAGTGCCAAACTATTAGCACTGTGCGCCCAAACTATTAGCACTATGCGCGCCACGTGTCAGCACTGTGCGCGCGCACCAGCAGCGCGCGCGCCCACGTGTCAGCACCTGGTGAGTTCGTAGTTTGCACAATAATGGGTGGTTTGTATTTGATACCAACCCTATATATATATATATATACTCAACTACAACGTACCACGCGTCGCGCTCAGAAAATACTCTTTTTTTCACCAAGTTTATTAATTTGATCTTTCTCGCTTTATTTCAACTCCAATTTAATTTTTTCTTGCGCCAATATTTTTATTTTTCCAAGATCTATCTATAAAGCAGCTTATTGAATATGTCTTGAAGCAAGAAAAGACATGTACAAGAAAAAATTATGATAGACACACTATCCGTAAACCACATATACCATATTCTCAAACCATATCATTGTTAAGAGCATGTACATCGTGGGGCCTCCTTGATAGAGCAAGGGGCCTCCTTGATGCCATCGTTGAGGTATTGTCCAACGAGGTATTTCCGGAGGGGATTCAAAATAGAATTCGTCATCCCCAACTGCGTACCGTTTGCATTCATCCTTCAGAATCATGTTGTGTAGAACGATACAAGCATGCATCATATCAGCCAAAGTATCAGCATTCCAAATACGAGCGGGCCTTGAAATTATGTGCCACCGGGCTTGAAGGACGCCAAAAGCACGTTCAATATCTTTTCGAGCACCTTCTCGGACCTTAGCAAACAATTTCTCTTTGCGAGTATAAGGATGGAGAATCGACTTCACGAACCGACTCCATGTGGGGTAAATACCGTCAACTAAATAATACGGTGGTCATAGCGATGCTCGTTGATCTCGTACTCCACAACGAGGTCACAGCCATGGAAAGCGTCGTTGAATAAGCGGCCGGTGTGGAGGACGTTGATGTCGTTGTTTGACCCAAACATACCGAAAAACGCATGCCAAATCCATAAATCACGGGACGCTACCGCTTCCAGCATAATGGTTGGATCCCTATGGTGGTCTCCCCGACCGAAGGCTCCTTGCAATGCGACTGTACAATTCTTCCACTCCCAATGCATGCAGTCAAGACTACCAAACATACCAGAGAACCCTCGGTTGTACCTCGAATCGAGTGAACGATGCATGTCCTCCGGTGTTGGCTTCCGCTCGTATACCTCCATGAACACCTCAATAACGGCCTTACAAAAGCGTTTTAAACATTTGAGTCTAATACTTACCGTCATATGTAAGGTTTTCGTCCAATGATTCGGCTAAGCACCCATACGCTAGCATTCGGATCACGGCGGTGCATTTCTGGTGCGTCGATAACCCCAAGCGTCTGAAACCGTCCACCTTTTGGATGAAGTAAATTTCATGCGCCGCAACCACATCCATAACCCGTTGAAATAGTGGTCGGGACATATGAAATCGACGCCCAAACATCTTGGGCCCATAGATTGGGTTCTCGGTGAAATAATCCCTCATCAGTTGGTTGTGTGCATCGAGACGACCTCTGTAAATCTCTCGCCGGTAACCTTCCCCACTTTCGATCCTTTGCCTCCATGTGTTTATTTGTGGCATTTTCTCACTCATATCTACACATCCACACTCGTATTAAAAACACACCAAAACATATTCAATACACTAATTTTTAGAAAGTCATTGAAAAAATAAGAATATTGGCGCAAGAAAAAATAAATCGGAGTTGAAATGAAACGGGAATCAATAAATTAGCAAACTTCATTTTTTTAAAAGGGGAACATTTTCTAAGCGGGACACTTGGCGCATTGTGGTTGAGTTCATAGGCTCACATTGTAATTGGGGGTTCACACCTGATTGTTCTCATATATATATATAGACTCGGTATGAAACGCGAACACGTCCTTATTGTGCAAACTGTAAACTCACAAGAGGGCGACACATTTCATTTTCACACGTGCACAGCTCTGATACTCCCCATGCAAAGCGGAGGTACCCTTCCATACAAATGGTGACATGTGTCCTTGTTTCGTGCATACAAAGTGCTAGTACCAACGTGCAAGTGCTAGTACATGTGGTACCAACACCCATGTATATAAAGTATCAGCACTTGTGCATGTAATGTAGCGGTACTACCCCTCATGCAAAGCGTTGGAACCTTCCATACAATGCCGACACATGTCATTTTTCACTCATGCAAAGTTTTGGTACGTGGCACCACCACAACCCTGCATGTTGGTTCTAGCACCCGTGTAGATAAAGTACCAGCACCTGCGTATTTAAGGTACCAACACTTGTGTATGTGACACAGTCCATATCGTAGACGTATTGATGCGGTAGTTGGAGAACCCGAAAAGGAGTCAGTATTATAATTCGAAAAAACCCTAGCATTTTTTGGGTTGAAACGGCCTCCCGAGCAAAACACATGGCTTTTCCATGATGTATGATGTTTCTCGGCCATCGGGGTCATCTAGAGGGTCAAATTCGTACATTTCGAGTCCGAGTGTTTGTTTCCTCTTTGTTTTAGGGTTTCCAGACTTCCTTTATTTGTATTAGGACTTTGGGATTAATGTCCTTATTGTATTAGGACGTTGGAGTTTAGTTTCGCTGTATAAACACATGAGGCTTTGATTGTAAATCAGTTTTTCTGGAAAAAAATTTTGATCAGCAATGGTTTTATTAAAAGACCAATTCTTCAAAATGAAGAAAGGGCCAAGTGACAAAAGTAGCCACTCAAGTGAAACCAAACAAGTACCTAAAACAAACCCACCTAAGAGACCTTGCTTACCCCACAAGTAACCAAATCACAATTTAAAATTTTGAAAACTAACCCAAACATGTGCCACAAGCAAAGCCCGAAATTACCCCACAGTGAACCACAGAAGCATGAAACTGTCATAATAAACATAAAACCAACACTTGTGTATGTAAGGTACCAACACTTTGCATGAGGGGTACCAGTTTTATGCGCGCGCGCAACTAACGTTCGCACGCGCGAAAAGAACACACGCCGCCTTCCTGTGAGTTCGTAATTTGCATAATAAGAGCGATTTTTACTACATATCGTCCTTATATATATGGAATCACTATCAAACTCAAACAAGACCTTATCGTGCAAACTACAAACCAATAAGAATCATTAGATTCGCGAAATCTAAAGGCCTAGATGTTGCCAATGCGTAGTGCAAATTTAGTAAATAATGCAAAGTTTCCCACCCTTTGACTACATTGTAACGCGTGTTGGCTATTTATGTTGCACACAAAATGTACCAGCGCCCATATATGTAAGGTACTAGCACCCGTGTATATAAGGTACCAACATTTTTTTGTAAGCAAGGTATCCATCATTTGCATGTAAGTACCAACACCTTGTATGTAAGGTACCAACACTTTGTATGTAAGGTGCCCACACATTTGGTTGAAGTGTGTGCTACAATAGTGGTCAACATGCGCTACAGTAGTGGTCAACACGTCCTATATTAACGCAAAAATTCAAATTTCTCCTTTTGATCTCTTGTGTCTATTGCTTATACTTAACTGCATATAAAGGTTCTTATTTTGCACGATAAGGGTTGTTTATACTAGATATTGGCCTTATATCTCACTTTTATCCCATTGATTAAACATGTTAAGAGATCTTGTTCTTTGTAACACATTATCGTCTTATAGGGGCTTGTTATTCCTCCTCTCTAATAAAGTTACCATAATAATATTTAGGGTCGGGTATCAATCGATGATCGGTATCTACAGCCTTTTCCTACCACTGGACCGCCATTCCCAGTGTTCTAGAAAAGTTCATTGGCTCCGGTAGCTAAAACCGTTGGAAGAGAATTTAACTAGTTGGCAAAAGGTATGGTCAGTGTTGGTATTTTTACCGGACAATCGAAAATAGGTGAGCCCCAAATTCACACAAGAAGGGAGTTCGATCTGGACAGTATGAAGTAATATTTAGAAGGAGAAACAAGATTTTAAGAACAAATATCAGGGAAGGATGGTCTAAACGCAGTGTAGATTTGTTTTTTATCTTCGTCTTCTTCATCATCAATTTCTAGTTGCAAAATAACTGTAGTGTAGAAACGGTGATTTCATATCTGCAAGGAGGAGAAGCGTTCGAGATTTCATATCTACACAGAGGAGGAAGGAAAGAGAGAACATCATTGGAAAAAAAAGCAAAGAAAAGGAGACGGACAAAGACGCCGATTTCAAACATCCATGAAGAAGAAACGTTCGATATTCCAAAAGAGGACGATCGAGACATGTATCCAAGTGAAGAGTATCGACGGTTGTAACAATGTCTGTTTTGACAACAAAAGTAGGTTAAATCAAATGGTTCTTGGACTGGGCTTCCAAGGTTGTCCTCGATTACCTAGGTGCACTTTTTAATATTTGATAACTCAAATCTAATATATGTTAACTCTTTTTCTAGGTGCACTTTTTCGATGTTATAATTGGGATAAATTGTGTATGCCGAAGGACTGTGGGTGATGGCTTTTCGGCACGTACAAGACGTCAATACGACACTCTTTGGGAAACAAGCTTGTAGCCTCATTCATTGGCCACACTTCCTAATGGAAAAAGTCTTGAAGGTCCGATACTTTTTGAAAACGGACTTCCTTTTTTGCAACAATCGGCCTAAATATGAATTTTACGTGGGCTAACATCTTTTTGACCTAGAGTATGATCCGTAATGGCCTTCGGATAGCTATCGAAGATAGAAGGGACACTCAAATTCTAGGAGCACCATGGCTGATTGGGCCGACCTCGGATATCCAGGTCCCCTCAATTCCCCTAGAGGGAGCTAATGTGGATGGCTTAATGGTTCCGGGCTCCCGTTGCTGGGACGTGAACCTCATTATCCAATTGTTTGCTCCGCTTGATCGCGTTAATATATTGTATATCCCCCTCTCAGACGTTCGAATCTGGGATGAATGGTACCGGGCTTCGGATAGGCAAGACCTCTACTCGACTAAAAAAGGCTGTAAGGTATTAGCTACCATCTGTCATCAATCTCGCCAACACAATAACGAGGTCCTCTAGGCATCTATATGGGACATAACGGTTCCTCCGTGGTTTAAGATTTTCTTATGGCGATGGTTATCTGATACCCTGCAGGTGGCTACTAATCTCAATCGTTGATACTGTAATAACCACTTCCGGTCAACGACAGTCAAACCTGCGAAAAACAGGAAAATTTAAGAATTTTAAGACAGACACTGAAATTGACCCCGAGGGTCATACCGGACTTAAGTTGACCCCGTTATCGACCAAAATGAGTTCCGGGGAACTCAGGGCAACTTTCTTATCAATTTGGGAAATGTTGACTTTTCCCTCGAAAAGTCAACCTATCGACGTTTTGGTCCATTCGAGGACCGTTTTGGATCCAAAAAGCTTAGCCGTCGTCGCAGCGGTCTTAGTTGAGCCGTTTCCTTGTAACCCGCCAAGTTTCGTAATTTCATGGAAAAAGTGCCCGTTCGGGGCCCGAAACGACCGATTTTCGTGAATCTGATTGGAAAATATCTAGTAGATATTTTCCAAAAGGTGTGGGACCCACCTTGCCACTTGTCCAACAAGTGGTGGTGTTAGTTTTGGGGGAAAATTAGTGGTGGGGGCTATAGGTGGCCGGCCATATATAAAAAAAGGAGAAAAGAAAATAGAAAAAAAGGAGTTAGTTTTAGAAAAGAGAAGAGAGAGTTTAGAGAGAGAAGAAGAAGAAGAAGAAGAGAGAAGGAGAAAGGAGTTACGGTTGGGAGAAATCGAGCCTTTGGATCGTCTCAAGGCAAGGAGCATTTGACTTCCCCTCGTCTTCCTCTTTGGTAAGAACCAAACCGATCGTTGTTTTGATAATTTTCACATGTTAGGGTTTGGTTATTATTGATGAGTTCGGGTTGTAGTGAGGTTGGGAGAATTGTTGGAGACGTTTGGAGGTGTTTGGAGGCGAAGAGGCATGTTTTCCGGTGACCGGAAGCTCGAGAGGAGCTCCGGCCACCGTGGGTGGTGGCCGGCCGGCCATGGGGTGGCTGGCCGGAGTTGAGACCAGCCACCACCATGGTGGCCGAGCCCCCATTGAAACCCTAGGGCCCACGGCCAAGTGGGCCGGGTGGGGCCCACGTGCTCAAGTGATCGGGTTTAGTGTTCGGGTGGTTTAAAACGTTCCCCGGACCATTTATCCTTAACCGAATCGAAATTTGGAATTAAATTGGAAGAGTTGTAATTAACGGGTTTTAGAAACTTTAAACGTTAATTAATTGACTCGGAAGTCGGAATTCGATTCCGTCAAGTGCCTTGGGATTCTTGATTTATTCTAAGACCATAGAAACGAAAACGGGGACTTTTGGAGCCCCGGAAGGGCATTTACAAAACCCGGGCAGATTCGCCATGTCGGGCGAATCGGGCCTTTACGAGTCCTTTATCGACAATGTCGAGTAATTGGGAAGTTTGGGAGTGATCGACATTGTCGGGGTTACGTTTGGGCGTTAAGTTTATTGAATTTCGGATTATTCATACTAGTTTAAAAGTGCCTTAAATTTGTGTTCTCTTAGATCGTGCTGCGGACCGAGGCAAAGGGAAACTAGGCGAGTGACTGCGATCGCGCCGAGGCTTAGTTGGGCACTTTTGGAGGACTTATACGAGGTAGGGAAAAGTAGCCGGATCTCGGCCCTGACTAGGGAAAGTTAACAATAGAATTGCATGTGACACCGGGGTGTCGTGGGTTGAGTAGGTTTATTTAAATATTAGAGAAGCATGATACGGGAATGTAGCGTTTATGAGAAAAGCATGTGACACTTAGTAGTGTCGTAGGAACAGAGAACTTAGCGATATTAGAATTACTGGAGGCATATGACCATGCCCGGAGGTGGTTTGTGTAAATTGAGTTTTGGGTGGCCATGAGAGCCCGTGTTATTATTGTTGAGTTTTGAGTGGCCATGAGAGCCCGTGTGTTATTGTTGAGTCTTGGGTGGCCATGAGAGCCCGTGTTTGTTGTTGGTATCTTGGGTTGCCGTGAGTGCCCGTGGGGTTGTGAACCCGTACTTTACCGTTGATGTCTTGGGTGGCCATGAGGGCCCGTTGGGTTGTTGAACCCGTGTTTTGTTGTTGGTGTCTTGGTGACCTTGATTTGTCTGTGGAGTTTGGGACTGGTGTCGTTACTGTCTATTGAACTTTGTTTGTGATTGTGATTGGTTACCTGATAATGGTGGAGGTTGTGTGGTGTAGCTAGCCTCCCGACTGGGATCGGGAGAAGCGGAGAGGTTGTGGGCTAGCTCCCCGACTGGGATCGGGGGAAGGACGCGCGGGAGTGGCTAACCACCCGACTGGGATCGGGTGAAGCGGAGAGGTTGTGGGTTAGCCTCCCGACTGGGATCGGGAGAAGTTGTGCGACAGGTCGACCGCCTGACCTGACTGGGATCGGTAAAGGGCGAGAGACAGAGTTTGGGTTACTGAGCAGCTGGTATGCGATCCTTTGTGATCTTGTTTGGTGTGCGATCCTTTGTGATGTTGGTATTGCGTGGTTGTCAGTCGTGTCTTTGGAGGAGGTCGTCAATCGTTGTGTGGGGTCTACATCACGTGTACGAGTGTAGAGTCGGTTGAGGAAAGTATTGGTCGTGTGTGTGTCATTTGAGTCGTTGTTGGTGTCACCGGCTTTGTCTGCTAAGTATGCCGTAGTCAGTCTGTTATCTGTGATGGTGAGCGAACGCTCACCCCTAGCTGCTTTTCCTACAGGTACCGTTCGCAGTCTGGACTAGGTGAGCTTCTGAAGCTTGAAGAGATTGAAGCGGGTTTCTGGGTTATTTTGAGTCTAGTGACGTGTACCACGTTTTTGTCCAATTGTTGGGACTTATTTTGAGGTGTAAATATTATTTTGTGTAAGACCCGCTTCCGGTCGAACCGGTGACTCAAGAACTCACTCGGGACTTTTCCGGAACCCAAACGAATTAGCCATCATCACGGTTGGCTTAAGGGGAGAAATTCCTTTCGTTTGAGTATAATGTTGGAGAAAGTCAATTTTGGTCAAAACGAGACTTTTTATCGACTAAAAGCATTATTTTATTGTGATGGAATTTATTTTGGAAAAAGTAAATAACCTTTGGACACTTGTCCCCTTTTGGTTGAAAGAGAGAAAAAGGAGTAGTCTTAGACCCTTTTACCCTCCCAAAAGCTTCTACAAGGGATTCTAGCTCAAGGGCTTTTGGTCATTTGACACATCTAGGTATTATATGAGTTTGGAAAAGCAAAACCAACCCATTTTACTTGGTGTAGCCGAAAATTGGAGTAGGAGCAAGAGAGAGGAGCTCCCATGGAGCTTTGAAGAAGAATCAAGGAAAAAGAGGCCACTTGAAGCCTTCCTCTAGCCATCCCTCCTCAAAATCACTACCATCTTCTTCATCTCAACATTCTAGAGGTAATGGAACTCTCTAATCCTCATTTCTCTTCATCTCTTTTCATGGGTTTTGGGTGAAATTGCTAGATGTTGTTGGGTTTGAGTAGAAATGGTGGGAGATGTTGTTGATGAGAAGCTTTGTTGGGTTTTTGTTGAGGAATCATTAGTTTGTTGGAGCTTTTGAGTTGGGTTTGATTTGATGAATCATTGGAAACTTGTTTGTGTGTTGATTCCTACTATGGGTAGAGGAGTATTGAAGGATTTGGACTGTTTTGGGAGTTGGAAGGGGTAAAATTTGGGGTTTGAAGGTGGGTTTTCGGAGAGAAGTAGCTGGAGGTTGAAGAAGGGCGAAACTGCCCTGGTGCGCCACGGATCCGTGACGGATCCCGTGACGGGCGACGTCACGGCTCCGTGGGGGAGTCCGTGACGGCACTCGTCACGGCTCCGTGATGGTAACCGTGATGGTTGGCCTCACGGATCCGTGACCAGGTCCGTGACAGACCAGGGTGGGGGTTTCTTTGAGGGTTTTTCGCCTTGGTTGATCTTAGTTTTGAGCTGAACTTTGGAAGGTCCTTGGGGGTCTTACTTGCTGATTAAGTGGAGTCTAATTTAACGTTTCTTTATGTCCAAGACTTTGGGGATCGAGCTAGAGGAGCAAAGATCACGCCGGGACCCGAGTGAAGAACGAAGTGGTGACCACCGGGCTTCATCAAAGTGTTGAGAGGACGACCTTGATGTAGGGAAAGCCTTAACCCCTCGTTTATGACGCTTAGTATGCATGTTAGGCTAATAAAATTGGAAAGGTCCTAGAAATGCCTATAGGATGCGAATAACTAGTATAATTGTCTTTCAATTACTAATAACCGGAAGTGTCTAGTGGTGACTGATTAGGATGTCAATCACTAGTGTAACTCGCTTTCAATACTTGGGAATTGTTTGTCTGGTAGAGGAGCCTTGGCAAAGCCCTCGGATTAGTTGCGTGTTAGGATCGCATGCTTGGTTGTTGGTTGCTTAGTGGATAGGCTAAAGAGTCTAACGGAACTAGTTGAATTGCATGTGTGAATGCTCATTTGAAGGTTTTTATGATTGGTTGATTACACCCGTACTTGCTCGTTGATTGTATTCGAATGATTACTTGATTTACTTGAATGGTTGCTTGGAGCATCGAGTATGACTGGTTGTACCGAGCGGTGCAATCAGGTGATCGATGCCCCGTTGGTTCGAGATTGGTAAGTGAACGGTAAGTTGTGATTGTGTGATTGGTGTGCTATGATCATGTGATTCGTGTACTGTGTGTGGCATTGGCTGGTTTATCTATTACCCGTGTTTGTTAAGATGTATTTTGTTGACTTTGTTGCTGACCTTATTGAGTTTAAGGTCCACCTTATTATGTGTTTTCCCTACTGAGCGCAAGCTCACCCTATGAGTTTATTGTTGTGTTTACAGGCCTGATAGAGGAGTAGAGGCTCGGGAGCTTCTCGGTGTGGGTGTCCATAGAGGCTTCGATTTTATCTTTATTTCTGTTGGACCAGATTTTGTGGAGAATTATTATTACACCCCTTGAGGGTTATTCATGTTTTAAACTGGATTTTGTGGATTTGAGTTTCTTATTGGAGTTTTCAGGAATTATTTATTGAGTATTTGTCTTTAAAACGTTTATTACTAGTCATGCCTCGACTCCGGGCAAGAACCGGATTTGGGGCGTGACAATTTGGTATCAGAGCCTGGTTTCATTTGAAACAGGTGTTTTATGAACTGATTTTCAAACCTCGGACCGAAGTCAATTAGGTGGGTAGAGTTAAGGAGTCGGAGTCGTGAGTCGCTTTAATGGTTGTCCTAAATGGAATCCTTACACTACAATGTTTGCATTACTTGATTGGTATCCTCTCCCTAGTGATCGGTGAAGCCGAATGGTTGAGATCGGAATTGGATTAACGGTCAATGACCGACCCGCTATGCATTCATGGTAGGGTGAGCCAACGGTTGGTGGTGTTGCCATTTTGGTGTAGTACTTCGAAAATTTTCAAGCGTAGTTTGGTCCTGTTCAAGTTTTGACTTGTGGTTGACTGCTTGTCTGGAGCATGAGTAGTCCATGTGTGTTGGTTTTGAGTGTTTGGGTGGGGCGCGAGAACCCCGTAACCCGTTGTTTGAGAATTTGATTGGGACACGAGAATCCCGTATGCCCTTGTGTGGTGAGATTGGGACACGAGAATCCCGTATGCCCTTGTGTGGTGAGATTGGGACACGAGAATCCCGTATGCCCTTGTGTGGTGAGATTGGGACACGAGAATCCCGTATGCCCGTGTGTGGCGAGTTTGGGGCACGAGTACCCCATAGTATTTGGGAGCACGAGAACTCCGTTTATTGATTGCATTGTGTACTTTAGGAGCATGAGAACTCCGTTTATTGACTGTGTGATGTCTTTGGCCGAGCATGAGAACTCTGCGTACTTTTTCCTTGTGAATTTGTGTTGGTACTTGTCCCGCTTAAGCGGAGGGTTAAGGGAAAATACGAATGGGTCATGCCGAATTTTCAGTAGAACTAAAATGTTTACACCATCACTGGTTGACTCAGGGGCGTCACTGTAGTTGAGCATGATGGTTCGATTGTCAAGTTGTTACAATGAGGTTCGGGGACGCCTGAATCAGGTTGTAACAACATGAGATCGACACGAAAAGGTTTGGGTAGAAGTTCAGAAGTGGGATTCTGTGGGTGACTTGTGAGACGCGTGTGATCGTCCTTTTAACGGGTGAGAACCGTAGTTGAACTAAGTACTGAACATGTGCGTTATCCGTGCAGGAGGATAGGCGACATGGCTCGTACGTATGTTCCGAGAGGTACCCGGAGCCGCCCAGCTGGGGGCCCGAGTCAGGCACCTGCCGCTGAGCAGGAGGGGGCAGTTGACGCCCAGGATGCTGCTTCCACAGAGCATCAGCGCTTTGAGGGTGGACCAACAAGGTCGCCACCCAGGACATCTCCAGTCGCAGAGCCGACTCAGGCGACCCCTCTCGAGGAGGTGGTTCGCGCTGTACTAGCAGCCTTGAGTGCGCAGCAGGGGACTACAGCACCGGCACCAGAGCCCGTGCCTGTTACTTCAGCAGATTTTGGGGAGAGGCCAGGAAAGTTTGATAGCCTCACGGCCTAGTCGCTCAGGGAGTTTCGTAGACTTGGTACGCCGACCTACTCCGGGGGAGCGGACCCCGAGGCAGCTTCGGGCTGGTTGGAGCGGGTTACCCGCAACCTCGATACCTCTGGTGTATCGGAGGGGCGCTTGAGGGTTTCGTTCGCCACTTTTCAGCTTGAGGGAGAGGCCTACTACTGGTGGCAGTCAGTGCAGGACAGGGTCGACAGTGATTTTCAGTTGTTCAGCAGGCTGTTCTTGGAACAGTACTTCCCTCGCTCCATTCGGGATGACCGGCGTCAGCAGTTTCTGGATTTACGTCAGAGGGGTTTGAGCGTTTCTGAGTATGCAATGAGGTTTACTTCTTTGGCCCGCTTCGCGCCGGAGTTGGTTCAGACTGCGGACGACCGATGCAGGAGATTTGAGAACGGGCTCATCCCGGCGATAGCCGACAGGGTTATCGCCTTCAGGACCGCAGAGTACTCCACACTCTTGGATCAGGCTTTAGCCATGGAGAGACACTTCAGAGAGACTATCAGGGTGCGAGAGACTAGGCCTAGGCCGAGTGGATTTGTGCAGCCGTCTGACTGTCGAGACCGACGCAGACAGAGAGTTGTCGGACACTTTCAGCCTCAGTCTCAGCAGGATGGCATGCACCGAGCAGGGACCGTGGCGTCAGTTGGACCCGCCCCGGTGGCACAGCTGTGTCCTCGGTGTGGACAGCAGGGCCACCTGGCACGAGACTGCCCGAGGGGCAACGGACCTGTAGAGCGCCACGATGATCGTCCCCAGGGGACCAGAGACAGACAGTAGGGTGAGCCGAGGGGGTGTTATCAGTGCGGCAGCGCCGACCACTTCATGCGTGCGTGTCCTGAGCTGGCACAGCAGGGGGGACAGAGGGGATGCTACCAGTGTGGTCAGTCTGATCACTTCATCCGGGCATGCCCTGAGCTAGCTGGTAGAGCGCCTGCACCGAGGCCCCAGCAGACTCAGATTCGCCCTGCACCACCTGGCAGGCCACGTCAGGCACCACAGCAGAGAGCTCCGCGTCAGGCGGCGGGAGCAGCAGGTCAGAGGCACCAGCCGAGAGCTGGGCAGCAGGTGGCACTTCCCCCACCACCGAGAGGAGGACCGCCGGCACAACAGGGCCGAGTCTTTGCAGTTACTGATTCCAGGATTGAGAGGCCGTACGCCGACCATGAGGCCACTCAGGGTACGTGTTTACTTTATAATGCGTGGACTTCATTTTTATTTGATACGGGAGCTTCCCATTCGTTCATATCTTCGTCTATTGCTTCTTCTTTTGGTTTGCGGGTGGAGACTTTGAGTCAACCCCTTTTTTTGGAGACCCTGGCTACGGGTGAGGTGGTGTTGAGCACCGTTTGTAGAGACTGTGCGATTCGGGTGGCAGATTGTCCCTTTCTTGGTGACTTACTCGTTCTTGACATGAACGCCTTTGACGTGATTCTTGGTATGGACTGGCTCGCGAGGTATCGTGCGATGATCGACTGCTATCGACGTCAAGTGACGGTGAGGTCAGGTGATAGGGTGATCACATGTGTTTTGGGTAGCAAGAGCGGAGTTCTCTTATCCGCCTTGACTACGGGTTCTGAGGCAGAGACTGTGTGTTGTCGTGAACTGGTGATGCGTGAGCTATGTGTGACAATGAATTGGTGGTTTTTGGGATTGGATTGTTCGTCTTTTCAGTTTGAGTGCGTTATTCAATTATTAACTGCTTATTATTGAATTGGCCAAGTGTATGCTTCCTATGGGAGTAATACCTTGGTTCCCGAGGACATAAAATCCCTTGGAGACGTTTCTGAGAATCCCGATGATAAGCGCCCCGAAGGGTTGTTTCCGGTCGCCTCAATGTTATGCGTCTCCTCTGGATTTGAGGGAAAATCCGAGAGGACACATCATGTGGATCAGAGGGTGGAGACTTCATGTGCCACGGCATTGGCTGGTTTATTTATTACCCGTGTTTGTTAAGATGTATTTTGTTGACTTTGTTGTTGACCTTATTGAGTTTAAGGTCTACCTTATTATGTGTTTTCCCTACTGAGCGCAAGCTCACCCTATGAGTTTATTGTTGTGTTTACAGGCCTGATAGAGGAGTTGAGGCTTGGGAGCTTCTCGGTGTGGGTGTCCATAGAGACTTCGATTTTATCTTTATTTCTGTTGGACCAGATTTTGTGGAGAATTATTATTACACCCCTGGAGGGTTATTCATGTTTTAAACTGGATTTTGTTTAAAACAATAAACTAAACGTTTATTGTTTTAAAACGTTCGCGTCCCTAGTTCGGTTTACTGAAATTGGGGCGTGACAGCTTGGTATCAGAGCTCGAGGTTTCACACCTCGGACTGCACGTCAATTAGGTGGGAGAGTCGAGTCAGTAAAGTCTCGTCTTGCGTTGGGTACGCAAGTCGGAAATCGTGTGTAGACCCGTTAGGACTTGAGTCCTGTGTTTTGTTATGTGCTTGTGCAGTACGGGGTTACTGGCACAGTGTTTGTGTGTTGTTGCGTGAAATGTTTTTAAACTGTCGCGACTCGACTCAGGAGCGCTCATGTAGTCGAGCGTGACGGTGTTGATATCAAGTGGGTACAATGTAGTTTGGGGACGCCTGGACCGGGTTGTAACTACCTGATGTCAAGAAATGAGACTTTTAATGGAGTGGAAAAAGTTTTAAAATTGGTTGGCCATGTGGGCGTGTTTTGGGTTTGGTTGGCCCGGTGGGCGTGTGTGACTTTGGTTGGCCCGGTGGGCGTATATTGTTGTTGCTCGGCCGTGTTGGCTTGTGTTTGAGGTCGGTCTTGAGTTGGCGTAGTTGTGTTATGTGTTTGGTGGTCGTTTGTCTGCGACGTACTAATGTACGGGTCGCTATTAGCCGGGAAAGTTACGAATACCCTAGGGTAGACATAGCGGATGTTAGTAGTGCGAAATCCTCACCGCTACGAAATCGGGGTCACTGGTTTAGCCTGGTAGGTGGAACAGGACGGTTTGGTTGCCGGCCCGGTAGGTGGAACGGGATGGTTTGGTTGCCGGCTCGGTAGGTAGCACGGGACGGTGTGGTTGCCGGCCCGGTAGGTGGAACGGTTCGGTTGTCGGCCCGGTAGGAAGAACGGGGCGATTTGGTTACCGGCCCGGTAAGGGGCACGGCACGGGTTAGGTGTCGGCACGGTAGGGGGTACGGTAGAGCCTGGGTGCCGGCCCGGTGTGGGGCACGGCCCGGCCTTGTTACCGGCCCGGAGGGTGGCACGGCCCGGGTCGTGTGCCGGCCTGGTCCAGTGAGTCGCTTTCAATTTCTTTTTGGTTGTTGTTGTTTCGTTGTGTGGTTAGGTTTGGCATCGCGTGTTTTGGTGCACGTTGGTGCGGTCTCTTTGAGTTTTCTTTTACTAATACTAATATTTAAAGTGTTAATAGCGTGAGCGGTGTGACGTATTAGTGATAAGCACGCTAGAGTAAACATAGACCGTGTGAACGTTAGTGTGGTTGAGCTTGTTGTCTTTATTTGAGTTCGCAAACTGAACGTTTGCGTGTGTCCGTGCAGAGAGTACTGACTTATGGCTCGCGGTAGACGAGGACGAGCAGTGGGAACACGGGGTCGGGCGCCCACGCGAGGCCGATGGGGACGGTCAACGGGGACACCGGGAAGGGTGCCAACCGTTGAGCCCGCCGAGTACGCGGAGGCGCAGGGCACTTCTGTCGGAGAAGATAGGAGAAGCGACGCGGGACCGTCTACAGGCACACCCAGTGTTCCGCCGGTCGCGGACCCTCCCGTTATGACTGCCCTGGATGAGCTAACCAGGACAGTCCAGAGTTTAGTGGCGGTTATCGCCAGCCGAGAGTCGGCTTCACCAGCTCCAGAGGCAGCCGCGGTCCCAGTGAGGCCCGGTCAGGCAGAGGATCACACAGCCCGGACCCTACTAGACTTCCTGAAGCTAGGGATACCCATCTTCGTCGGGGAGCCGAACCCCGACCTAGCCGAGAGGTGGCTAGAGCAGATCACGCGGGACCTGGATACTTCAGGTATCGAAGATGGCCGCCGCAGAGTGTCCTTCGCAGCTCACCAGCTGAGAGACAGCGCCTACCACTGGTGGGGGCGTGTGAAGGACATTGTCGGGCACGACTACGACATCTTCCAGGAGGTGTTTCTGGCGTAGTACTTTCCCGAGTCGGCTCGGTTGGAGCGACATCAGCAGTTTCTAGACCTGGAGCAGGGGGGATGACAGTGGCGGAATACGAGGCCAGATTCACGGCCTTGACCAGATTCGCGCCGGAGATGGTGATGACCGAGCAGAACCGTTGCCTGCGGTTCGAGGGGGGACTGAGACCGGTGATTTGGGATAAGGTCCTCGCCTTGAGGCTGCGGAAGTATACAGATCTCGTGGACACCGCGGCGACAGTGGAGCAGGGCGTCCGGGATGCGGCCAAGACCCGTGAGGTCCGAAGGCGGCCGACCAGCTTCGCAGGGTCTTCCGAGTCACGAGACCCGAGGAGGCAGAGGACCACGGGGTTCTTCCGACCACCGACTCATCAGGGTGGAGCGAGACAGCGGGGGTCAGTGGCATCAGTTGGGCCAGTCGCGTCAGAGAGGGCGCCGGCGTGCTTTACTTGCGGGGAGCGAGGCCACTTCTGTCGCGAGTGTCCGATGGGAGGAGAGCCCACGACGCTGCCAACGACCAGCCGGACGAGCCAGGGCACGGAGTCGAGAGCCGACGAGATCGGCTGTTTCCGATGCGGCCGGGTTGGGCACACCATTGCGTGGTGCCGTGAGCCGTCGAGGGCAACGTCAGCGCAGCGACCGCAGCAGTCGCGTACAGTACAGTCGCCCAGGGGTCGTCCTCGTCAGAGTCAGTAGTCGAGGTTGTCACAGCCTTCTACGAGCGCACCGATTTCGAGACAGCAGCAGAGTCACGGGTATTCAACAGCCAGTACACCGGGTAAGAGGCAGCAGGCCGCGCAGGGGAGAGTGTATGCAGTCACCGACTCCAGAGCCCCAGGATCTAGCACGTACCGCGAGACCATCCAGGGTACGTGTTTATTATATCATTTATGGGCGTTATTCTTATTTGATACCGGGGCGTCGCACTCTTTTATTTCGTCGGGTTGTGCTGAGAGGTTGGGGTTGAGCTTAGAGCCGTTGAGTCCACCCCTATGCCTGGACACCCCAGTTGGGGGTGGTTTATCGTTGACTAGGGTATGTCGTGCCTGCGAGATTAGAGTCGCAGATTGTCCTTGTCCTAGTGACCTTTTCGTGCTGGGAATGACGACCTTTGATGTGATCTTGGGAATGGATTGGATGTCGAGGTACCGAGCCAATATCGATTGCTACAAGCGACGAGTGACAGTGTCAGTGGGCGGTACGAAGGTGACATGTATTTTGGGTAGTAAGAGCGGGGTCCTCCTGTCAGCGTTGTCCGCAAAGGAAGAAGCATCGGTTGTGTAGAGCCGAGAGTTATCGCAAGTGGTGTGCGAGTTCCCCGAGGTCTTTCCTGAGGAGTTGAGCGGGTTGCCACCGGTTCGTGAGGTGGAGTTCGGGATTGACCTAGTGCCGGGAACGGCGGCGATATCGATGGCGCCTTACAGGTTTGTGCCGGCAGAGTTGACTGAGCTGAAGCGTCAGCTAGAGGAGCTTCAGCAGAAGGGGTTTATCCGTCCGAGTGTATCGCCGTGGGGAGCACCAGCACTCTTCGTGAAGAAGAAGAGTGGAGAGTTACGGATGTGTATAGATTACCGGAAGCTGAACCGGGTTACGGTGAAGAATCGATACCCGATGCCGAGGATCGATGACTTGTTCGACCAGTTGAGAGGGTCGACCTACTTCTCGAAAATCGATATGCGATTAGGTTATTATCAGTTGCGAGTCCGTGAGGGGGACGTCGCAAAGACTGCATTCCGGACACGCTATAGGCACTACGAGTTCCTGGTGATGCCATTCGGACTGATGAACGCACCTGCAGCGTTCATGGACCTGATGAACAGCATCTTCCGGCCGTACTTAGATCAGTTTGTGGTGGTGTTCGTGGACGACATCCTGATCTACTCGCAGAATGAGGCGGCGCATAAGTCACATCTGAGGGCTGTTCTGACACTATTGCGCGAGAATCAGCTATATGCCAACCGGGAGAAGTGCGAGCTCTGGCTCGCCGAGGTGAAATTCCTCGGTCACATCGTGTCCCGTGACGGTATCCTGGTCGATCCGTCGAAGATCGACGCGGTCTCGAAGTGGGCACGGCACACGAGTGTCTTCGAGATCCGCAGCTTTTTGGGGTTGGCAGGCTACTATCGGCGATTCGTTCAGGACTTTGCGCGACTAGCCGCATCGATTACTCTGTTGACGCGCAAGGGAGTCGGGTTTGTGTGGACAGAGGACTGTGAGCGTGCATTCGCGGAGTTGAAGACTCGGCTGACTACCGCTCCAGTGTTAGTAGTGCTCGAGCGAGGGATCGATTATGATGTCTACTGTGATGCGTCCGGAGAGGGATTGGGCTGCGTACTGATGCAGTTGGGCAGAGTTGTGGCTTATGGCTCCAGGCAGTTGAAGACACACGAGCGCAACTATCCTACCCACGACTTGGAGCTAGCAACAGTCGTGTTTGCGCTTAAGGGTTGGCGATATTATCTTTATGGCGAGGGGTTTCAGGTGTTCTCGGATCACAAGAGCCTCAAGTACATATTTTCCCAGCGAGACCTGAACATGCGCCATCGGCGGTGGATGGAGCTACTCGAGGAGTACGACTTCGAGCTACACTACCATCCGGGTAAGGCGAACGTGGTCGCCGACGCCTTGAGTAGGAAGTCGGTTCCGAGCCTCGCCAGCATATCAGTCCGAGAGTGGGACATGATGGGGGAGTTGAGCACGTTCGGGCTTGAACTAGAGGAGGTTACTGGTGACATGACCATGTGCTCATTAGTGGCTCAGCCCTCACTACTTGCTCGAGTGTTGGAAGCGCAGTCGGACGACGTCGAGACGTTAGAGATCCGAGAGAGGGTCGTCAACGGCGACGAGGTAGTAGGTTGGGAGATCAGTACAGATTGGGGGCTACGGTACCGAGGAGGGTTGTTCGTGCCGGGCAACTGTAGAGACGACGTGTTGCGAGAGGCACATCATTCGCGTCTTACAATGCACCCGGGGGGCACCAAGATGTACCGTGACCTCAGACGGCACTTCTGGTGGCGCGGGATGCGGAGAGCAGTCGCAGAGTTTGTGTTGAGATGCCTCGTCTGTCAGCAGGTGAAGGCCGAGCATCAACGTCCCGCAGGATTGTTACAGCCACTGCCGATTGCCCAGTGGAAGTGGGAGCACATTACGATGGACTTCGTGCGTGGACTACCGAGATCGCCGAAGGGAAACGAGGCCGTATGGGTGGTAGTCGACCGATTGACCAAGTCGGCCCATTTCCTGGCTATGAGAATGACTGACCTGGTTGACAAGTTGAGCAACTTGTATATTCTGGAGATAGTGCGTCTCCATGGGGTCCCTGTGTCGATAGTGTCTAACAGGGATCCCCGCTTCACGTCCAGGTTTTGGCCGAGTCTGCAGTGTTAGTCTTAGTGCCCGTAGTTCAATCCTAAATGTCCAAATGTATATATCATCGTTAGCAATAAAATTAAAGCGGCTTTATATTACTTATGTGTTGGAGTAATATATCGATGTGTGCTCTGATCTATGCCCACCATGCGAATAGAACCATAGATCGAGATAGATCACACTCGATGGGTCCCTAGTCAACAAAGCTTCACTAGAAGCGACTAGTATGAAAGATGGCTCTTTATGGCTTACGTTCTGTTAGTCATTGGAATGAGATTCCGGAGTCTGATCATAGATATCATGTGGGACATGATATTGGACGACCCGCCCTGAATATGTGCCATAGATTAAGTCATGAACATATTCAGTGTTGTAGCTTGTCATGTATCCTTAGACCAAGGAGTCTTTGTGATCGCTATGTAGTCAACAACCTAGTTTGACCTGAGCCTAACGTTGTCCGTAACAGGGCTTCCATAACGGCCAGGATTGGCTTGGGGACGGGCTACATGAGTGACACGAAAGACGGCTAAGGGATTTATCCCTCATACTAAGGTATGGGAAAGATATCGGTTCTCGGCCGCTTGATCGAGAGTGACTGGAAGAATAGCATGGCCATGCACATGATACTGGGTATCATATCTTCAGTCATCTCACATATCAAGGAACGGTGATTGAGAATAATAAGGATGACGGCTCTATGCCTTATCTCAATCAGGATATCGGAGATAAAAGGATAATGACAGGGACGACGGAAAGGTTAGAATCGACAGGGTCGATTCGTTATGTAGTGTCAGGCAATACTAAAGTCTCGTTAGTTGCCACTTAAATAGGATCAAGTAAAATGGGATTTTACGTTGATCTATTGACATGCATAAACCTAAGGGTCACACCGGAGGATGAAACTCATTGACACATTTATGGAGAATGGCCAAAAGGGAGTTGTCTCGGGACATGACCAAAACTGGGTTTTGGGTCATGTGCCCGTAAGTGAATAGGACTTTACGGATCGAGATAAGGCTTGGAGTCTTGGGATTGATCGCGTCGGATAATGTTGGACATTTCCGGTATGGAAGGCATGGAGGCGATGAGCGAATCACGGGACCTCGTTGGAAATGGTCACGGGCCATGTTCCAAGAGGCCCATGAAAGGCCCATGCAACCAAGGCCCATGGAACTAATTAATCAAGTCTTGATTAATTAGTACTAAGTAAGCAAGACAAGGATTAAGGTGTTGGTGATTCACCACCTAACACAATCTTGTCTTGCCATACTTTGTCCTATTTACACCTTACTTGACACCATACTTGTCCCATGCCTTTAGTTGGACAAGTATGGGTTTTGTTATGTTTAAGTCATCTTTTTTCAACATAACAAAGACAAGACAAGAATAGGAAACACATTTTCTCTCCCTCTTCCATGGCCATTTCGGGTTTGGCTAGTTTCCTCCTCCATTTTTGTGTTCTTGAGTCCTCAAAGAGAAGAACTACGTGGCTTTGATTCCCATGTGGATACGTAGGCGTCTTGGAGACTCAAGCCAATCATTCGTTAACCGGTGTTCTTGTTTTGGTAAGAACTAGTGCTGAATTTTTCTCTTGTTAATCCATTCTTTGTTAGTTGTTTCATGGTTCTAATTGTCTCTTGGTTTTCATTGATTTTCCGCTGCGAGTTGGTTCATCTCCAACCTTACCTCGAGACCCAACAGTGGTATCAGAGCCGTGCTACCTTCGGGATTCACAAGACGGTGTTCAAAGTTTCGGTTTTGCTTGAAAGTTTCGTTTTTGGCATGTTGTTTTGCTAAATTGTTTGATAACATGTTTTAAATTATTGTTTATGGATTTAATGCATGTAAAATGAATTTTTGAAAATTATTTCAAATCTGGAAATTTTGAAAAAAATTTGATTTTTCGGGTCTCGGGAGCGGGACTCTCGGGGAGCCGAAACCGGGACCGAACGGGGCTCCGTTGGACGGAGCTAGGCCAAGCATGACCATTGGATGGTTGATATGCCAAGGCTAAACCGTTTTGTTAGTTATGACGAGTTTGGAACCGTCATGACGAACTCGAAGATCAAATGTTCAAAAGTTTCATTTTTGAACGGTTTCGATAAACCGAGCATCAAAAATTTTCGAAACTTGGCTATTAATTAAAACCGGAAAATCACATGATGTTTGATAACATTCTTGTTTGATAACACGATGTGTGATGTGATGTTGGCATGGTGCACATAATAGCCCCGAGCTCAATTTAATTATTTATCGCTTTTCACGGCCTGCGAGCCGTTAGAGGTAACGTGTAATTATTCTTTCAAGGTGTGGTCGTCGAACCACTTGTTTGTAATATTTATTTATTCCCGACCTGCGAGTCGTGTATTAAATTGTAATATTTTACTCAAGATGAAGAAAGGGCGAAAAGGTCATTTGGTGGCTTTTCGGGTGTTGGCATCGGCTTGGAGTCGGTGGAGCTCAAGAAGCTAGTGGGAGTTAGTTTAGGGGGCTATTATGTGCACATTTATCGCTTTATGCTTGGTTTAGTTTATGCATGATTAATTCTATGTGCTTTAGAATTGCATGCCTAACTTTATTTACCGAGCATATCACCTCACATGCAAAGATAAAATTGGAATTTTAATCCTTGTGTGTGAACCCTTAGAACCGTCATTGCATTGGATGTAGTTGACGGGTTCAAAGGAAGAATTACATTGGATGTAATTTGAGGCATCATTGCATTTGGAATGTAGTTGATGTGCTCATCGCATCTAGGATGTGCCAAAGTTTTGAACACAACTGGACAAGTAAAAGCGGGTCATGTCCGATACCTCCCAATCATCAACACCTTACTACCTCCCCGTCCTATGGGTGTCGTGCGCATTAGCGGAGCATCCATGGGAAAGCGGGGTAGTAGGTTTGGACGACATATGTGGGTGTCGTGCGCATTAGCGGAGCACCTACATAGTGACGAGCCATAGTTGAAAATTGGTGGACCCGACTACGATTCTTAGCCTGAGGTTGAGCTAGGGTAACAGATAGGGTAAGTCGTGTACATAAGTACATACCCTAGCCAGGAGTCACATTGGATGTGATTGGATGGATTCCTACCTACATAGCTCGATTAAGTGGTGAGCATTAGTTCAGCTTAATCGAGTGAATCAAGGATCTTGGTTTCAGATTCTAAAGGTTTAGAATTGATTGTTGGTGTTTAAGCTTGATCTTCATAAAATTTATTCAGTTTACTGATTGAATTTTATCTGTTGTAGATCAAATGGCAAATTCAGCGAACATTAATAGTTTGTCATTAAAAACCATTCTTGACAGGGTCAAGCTAAATGGGACAAACTATTTGGACTGGTACAGAATTTTTGAGGATAGTCCTCAAGTCTGAACGCAAAGAATATGTCCTTGACAAGGCTGTCTCTAAGACCATATCAGAGTTACATGAAGTGTCATCAGCTGCTGAGAAGAATATCTCAGGGATCTGGGATCCAAGGATATTCTGATGGTCAACAAGGGAATTGGAAGTGGCAAGGGCTGGGCCCATGCGCACTTGGCAGGAAAGATGAGACACCTGAGAATGTCTGCTTCTACTGCCAACAGCCTGGTCATTGGAACCGGGATTACAGGAAGTTCACGGCTGATCTGAAGAAGGGCAGTGGGACTGCGCCTTCATCAAATAGCCTGGATGATCTGAAGAAGGGCAGTAGGACTGCGCCTTCATCAGGAAACCTGGATGATCTAAGGAAGGGCGGTGGGACCGTGCCTTCATTCGGTATTAACTCTATAGAGCTACATCTCTCTACTTCCAAAGATTCATGGGTATTAGATACCATGACTGAATCTCACACATGCACTAATATATGGTGGCTGAAAGTAGGAGAGATTTGGAAAGCACGAAATGGACCTCAGAGTTGTGGCAACTGCTGTAGGATCCATGAGTCTTGCTTTGCCAAGAGGCCTTGTCTTAGTATTGTATAATGTATATTGCATACCTACTCTTAGTAGGAATATTATATCTGTATCCGTGTTTGACAAGGAAGGATATAATGTTAATATTGGAAATAGAGTTTTCAATGTTCTATGCAATGATATGTTTTATACCAGTACTGACATGGTTGGAGGATTGTACATATTAGATATGGGTAACAATGCCTCAAGTTCTATATATTCCGTTAATAGCAAGAGGTCTAAATCCAACGATTTAAACCTAACTCTGTTATGGTACTGTCATTTGGGTCGCATAAACAAGAAGCGCCTATCAGCACTTCAGAAGTGCGGGCTTTCAGGTTCATTCGAATTCCATTCGATCGATAGGTGCAAGGTTTGTTTGATGGGCAAAATGACTAAAGTGCCCTTTATCGATCGCGATGAAAGGGCGGGTGAATTATTGGGGTTGATACACTCGAATGTGTGTAGACCAATAAGTTCACTTGCCAGGAGGGGTTTTAGCTACTTTATCACATTTACTGATGATTACAGTAAATATGGTTATGTCTATTCGGTGAGACATAAGTCTGAAGCTTTTGATAAATTCAAAGAGTTTAAGACTATAGTAGAAAACCAGCTCGACAAAGGTATTAAGGCACTTCGATTGGATCGAGGTGGAAAATACTTGACCACAGAGTTATTAGATCATCTAAAAGAGAATGGGATCCTTTTGAAATGGACTCCTCCTAGGTCACTGTAGTTAAAAGGTGTAGCCAAACGGAGAAATCGGACATTGTTAGACAATGGTCTGTTCCATGATTAGTTGGACTGATCTCCCAATCTCTTTTAGGGGTTTTGCTCTAGAGACGACCGCATTCATAGTGAATCGGGCTTCGACGAATGGTGTGGAATGGACACCATTTTAAAAATGGTACGGGATGATGCCCGCTTTGTCCTTCCTAAAGATTTGTGGTTGCGAGGCTTATGTGAAACATTTGGTTTCGACTAAGCTCGAACCAAGATCTGAGATATGCACCTTCGTGTGGTATCCCAAAGCAACAAGGGGATACTATTTCTACAATCCCAGTGAGAACATGGTGTTCGTCGCTTGGGGTGGGGTCTTTATGGAAAAGAAGTTTTGTTTCCAAAGACGTCATTGGGAGGACTATGCATCTCGAAGAAATTCAGGATGGTACAGATCTGTCTAAACCAATTGGCAACCCAGTAGAAAGGAGCCAGAGATTGTCGTAGAGTAAGAACCAATTCCTGTTACAATTCCGGAAGGTCCAAGGCGATTTGAAAGGATCAATCTTCCACCTCCAAGATATGGTATCCGGAGGTGACAATGAAGTCATGGTGGATCACGATGATCCAGCCACCTTTCAGGAAGTCGTGGATGGGCCCAACTCCGAGTTATGGTTGGGAGCCATGAGGGAGGAAATGCAATCCATGTCGGACAACCGAGTCTGGGAACCGGTTGATCCCATCAATGGTGTGAGGACCATAGGATGCAAATGGATCTTCAAGGTGAAGTTTGACATGGACGGCAACCCTCTGACCTACAAAGCTCAACTGGTGGCGAAAGGTTATAGGCAGATCCAATGGATTGACTATGAGGAAACCTTCTCCTTAGTGGCTATGGTCAAAATCGATCCAAATTCTTCTTGACATAACTGCGTATCATAATTACGAGATATGGCAAGTGGATGTCAAAACCGCTTTCCTAAATGGAAATTTGACTGAGTACGTTTGTATGTCTCGGCCCAAAGGTTTTGACGATCCGAAGAATAAAGGAAAGATTTATAAGTTGTTGAAATCCATTTATGGATTGAAACGAACTTCTCGGAGTTGGATCCTTCGTTTTGATGAAGCTGTAATTGGATTTGGCTTAATCAAGAACGAGGATGAATCTTGCGTTTATAAGAAGGCTAGTGGGAGCAATATTACCTTTCTGGTTCTCATTGAAAACGACATCCCAACCTTGCACGAGACTAAAGCTTGGTTGAGGAAGTGTTCTTCAATAAAGGACTTAGGCGATGCTTCTCATATCTTAAGGATTAAGATATGTAGAGATCGCACCAAGAGGGTCTTGGATTTAAGTCAGGGAACCTATGTGAACAAGGCATTGAGTAGGTTCTTAATGCTCGATTCAAAGAAAGGACTCTTACCCACTAGTCATGGCATTCATCTCAGCAAGACTCAGTGTCCTAAGACACCTGATGAGCTGAAAAGGATGATGAGAATCCTATGCGCCTGGGGGCAGGATCGATCATATATGCCATGACATGTATGAGACCAGACGTCTCGTAACCCTTATGTTGTACCAGTAGACATCATTCTAACCCGGGGGAAAGATGATGCTGAACTAGTCGTCGAAGGATGAGTAGACGCTAGTTTTCCAAGACAAATCCAGATGACTTTAGAAGTCAATCAGGATATGTGTTTACGCTGAATGGCAGAGCTTTAGCTGGGAAAGCGTAAAGCAAGATACCATTGCCGAATCTACGACAGAGGCCAAGTACATGGATGCTGCAGAGGCAGCTAAGGAGGCTATGTGGATTTGGAAATTCATGGCAGGGCTGGGTGTAATTAAAAACCCATCCAGTCCGGTGAATCCATTTTGCGACAACACAAGGGCCATTGCGCAAGCTAAAAGCCTAGATCGCATAACAAATCCAAACATGTACTGCGGCGTATCCACCTCATCAGATAAATACTGAACTGAGGTGAAGTGAAGATAACCGATATTGCAACAGATGATAACATAGCCAACTCGTTGACTAAGGCAGTGTCACTGCCTGAACATGTTAGACATGTAAAGTCGATGGGGACATATAGGAGTTTAGATTGGAACTAGGGCAAGTGGGAGATTGTTAGTCTTAGTGCCCGTAGTTCAATCCTAAATGTCCAAATGTATATATCATCGTTAGCAATAAAATTAAAGCGGCTTTATATTACTTATGTGTTGGAGTAATATATCGATGTGTGCTCTGATCTATGCCCACCATGCGAATAGAACCATAGATCGAGATAGATCACACTCGATGGGTCCCTAGTCAACAAAGCTTCACTAGAAGCGACTAGTATGAAAGATGGCTCTTTATGGCTTACGTTCTGTTAGTCATTGGAATGAGATTCCGGAGTCTGATCATAGATATCATGTGGGACATGATATTGGACGACCCGCCCTGAATATGTGCCATAGATTAAGTCATGAACATATTCAGTGTTGTAGCTTGTCATGTATCCTTAGACCAAGGAGTCTTTGTGATCGCTATGTAGTCAACAACCTAGTTTGACCTGAGCCTAACGTTGTCCGTAACAGGGCTTCCATAACGGCCAGGATTGGCTTGGGGACGGGCTACATGAGTGACACGAAAGACGGCTAAGGGATTTATCCCTCATACTAAGGTATGGGAAAGATATCGGTTCTCGGCCGCTTGATCGAGAGTGACTGGAAGAATAGCATGGCCATGCACATGATACTGGGTATCATATCTTCAGTCATCTCACATATCAAGGAACGGTGATTGAGAATAATAAGGATGACGGCTCTATGCCTTATCTCAATCAGGATATCGGAGATAAAAGGATAATGACAGGGACGACGGAAAGGTTAGAATCGACAGGGTCGATTCGTTATGTAGTGTCAGGCAATACTAAAGTCTCGTTAGTTGCCACTTAAATAGGATCAAGTAAAATGGGATTTTACGTTGATCTATTGACATGCATAAACCTAAGGGTCACACCGGAGGATGAAACTCATTGACACATTTATGGAGAATGGCCAAAAGGGAGTTGTCTCGGGACATGACCAAAACTGGGTTTTGGGTCATGTGCCCGTAAGTGAATAGGACTTTACGGATCGAGATAAGGCTTGGAGTCTTGGGATTGATCGCGTCGGATAATGTTGGACATTTCCGGTATGGAAGGCATGGAGGCGATGAGCGAATCACGGGACCTCGTTGGAAATGGTCACGGGCCATGTTCCAAGAGGCCCATGAAAGGCCCATGCAACCAAGGCCCATGGAACTAATTAATCAAGTCTTGATTAATTAGTACTAAGTAAGCAAGACAAGGATTAAGGTGTTGGTGATTCACCACCTAACACAATCTTGTCTTGCCATACTTTGTCCTATTTACACCTTACTTGACACCATACTTGTCCCATGCCTTTAGTTGGACAAGTATGGGTTTTGTTATGTTTAAGTCATCTTTTTTCAACATAACAAAGACAAGACAAGAATAGGAAACACATTTTCTCTCCCTCTTCCATGGCCATTTCGGGTTTGGCTAGTTTCCTCCTCCATTTTTGTGTTCTTGAGTCCTCAAAGAGAAGAACTACGTGGCTTTGATTCCCATGTGGATACGTAGGCGTCTTGGAGACTCAAGCCAATCATTCGTTAACCGGTGTTCTTGTTTTGGTAAGAACTAGTGCTGAATTTTTCTCTTGTTAATCCATTCTTTGTTAGTTGTTTCATGGTTCTAATTGTCTCTTGGTTTTCATTGATTTTCCGCTGCGAGTTGGTTCATCTCCAACCTTACCTCGAGACCCAACATGCAGAAGGCGTTGGGGACCGAAGTTCTACTCAGTACAACACATCATCCCCAGACAGACGGTCAGTCCGAGCGCACCATTCAGATCTTGGAAGACATGTTGCGGGCATGTGTGTTGGATTTCAGGGGATCTTGGGAGACCCACCTGCCGTTGGCCGAGTTTGCCTACAACAACAGCTTCCAGGCCAGTATCGGGATGGCACCGTTCGAAGCGTTGTATGGGAGGCCGTGTCGATCGCTAGTGTGTTGGGCAGAGGTGGGGGACAAGAGTCTGCTAGGGCCGGATCTTGTCAGAGAGACGACAGAGAAGTTCGCGCTGATACGCGATCGGTTGAGGACCGCGCAGAGTCGGCAGAAGAGTTATGCCGACAGGCGACGTCGACCTCTTGAGTTTGCAGTCGGGGATCACGTGTTCTTGAAGGTGAGCCCGAGGAAGGGGATGGTACGGTTCAGACGCAGCGGGGGCAAGTTGGCTCCGCGGTACATTGGCCCGTTCGAGATCTTGGGCAGAGTGGGAGCAGTGGCCTATCGTCTGGCGTTGCCACCGCAACTTGGGAGAGTCCATAACGTCTTCCACGTGTCCCAGTTGCGGCAATTCAACGCAAACCCCTCCCACGTCACTGAGTGGACAGATATCGAGGTGGCTGACGATGTCTCCTATGAGGAGCAGCCGGTTCGGATCATGGACACACGGGAGCAGGTCCTGCGGGGAGGCAAGATTATCCGCCTGGTGCGAGTGCAGTGGAAGCATCATGGGGCTGAATTGACTTAGGAGCGCGAGGACGAGGTTTGCGCGAAGTATCCCGCCTTGTTCGTTTCCCGAGGTAAGTCTGTTTTAAATTTCGCGGACGAAATTCCTTTAATGGGGGTAGACTGTAATAACCACTTCCGGTCAACGACAGTCAAACCTGCGAAAAACAGGAAAATTTAAATTTTTTAAGACAGACACTTAAATTAACCTAAATTGACCCCGAGGGTCATATCGGACTTAAGTTGACCCCGTTATCGACCAAAATGAGTTCCGGGGGACTCAGGGCAACTTTTTGATCAATTTTGGAAATGCTGACTTTTCGTTGGAAAAGTCAACCGAGCGACGTTTTGGTCCATTCGAGGACCGTTTTGGATCCAAAAAGCTTATCCGTCATCGCAGCAATCTTAGTTGAGCCGTTTCCTTGTAACCCGCCAAGTTTCGTAATTTCTTGGAAAAAGTGCCCGTTCGGGGGCCCGAAACGTCTGATTTTCGTGAATCTGATTGGAAAATATCTAGTATATATTTTCCAAAAGGTGTGGGACCCACCTTTCCAATTTTCCAACAAGTGGTGGTGTTAGTTTTGGGGGGAAAATGAGTGGTGGGGTGTTATAGGTGGCCGGCCATATATCAAAAAAAAGGAGAAAAGAAAATAGAAAAAAATGAGTTAGTTTTAGAAAAGAGAAGAGAGAGTTTAGAGAGAGAAGAAGAAGAAGAAGAAGAAGAGAGAAGGAGAAAGGAGTTACGGTTGGGAGAAATCGAGCCTTTGGATCGTCTCAAGGCAAGGAGCATTTGACTTCCCCTCGTCTTCCTCTTTGGTAAGAACCAAACCGATCGTTGTTTTGATAATTTTCACATGTTAGGGTTTGGTTATAATTGATGAGTTAGGGTTTTAGTGAGGTTGGGAGAATTGTTGGAGACGTTTGGAGGTGTTTGGAGGTGAAGAGGCACGTTTTCCGGTGACCGGAAGCTCGGGAGGAGCTCCGGCCACCGTGGGTGGTGGCCGGCCGGCCATGGGGTGGCTGGCCGGAGTTGGGACCAGCCACCACCATGGTGGCTGAGCCCCCATTGAAACCCTAGGGCCCACGGCCAAGTGGGCCGGGTGGGGCCCACGTGCTCGGGTGATCGAGTTTAGTGTTCGGGTGGTTTAAAACGTTCCCCGGACCATTTATCCTTAACCGAATCGAAATTTGGAATTAAATTGGAAGAGTTGTAATTAACGGGTTTTAGAAACTTTAAACGTTAATTAATTGACTCGGAAGTCGGAATTCGATTCCGTCAAGTGCCTTGGGATTCTTGATTTATTCTAAGACCGTAGAAACGAAAATGGGGACTTTTGGAGCCCCGGAAGGGCATTTACAAAACCCGGGCAGATTCGCCATGTCGGGCGAATCGGGCCTTTACGAGTCCTTTATCGACAATGTCGAGTAATTGGGAAGTTTGGGAGTGATCGACATTGTCGGGGTTACGTTTGGGCGTTAAGTTTATTGAATTTCGGATTATTCATACTAGTTTAAAAGTGCCTTAAATTTGTGTTCTCTTAGATCGTGCTGCGGACCGAGGCAAAGGGAAACTAGGCGAGTGACTGTGATCGCGCCGAGGCTTAGTTGGGCACTTTTGGAGGACTTATACGAGGTAGGGAAAAGTAGCCGGATCTCGGCCCTGACTAGGGAAAGTTAACAGTAGAATTGCATGTGACACCGGGGTGTCGTGGGTTGAGTAGGTTTATTTAAATATTAGAGAAGCATGATACGGGAATGTAGCGTTTATGAGAAAAGCATGTGACACTTAGTAGTGTCGTAGGAACAGAGAACTTAGCGATATTAGAATTACTGGAGGCATATGACCATGCCCGGAGGTGGTTTGTGTAAATTGAGTTTTGGGTGGCCATGAGAGCCCGTGTTATTATTGTTGAGTTTTGAGTGGCCATGAGAGCCCGTGTTATTATTTTTGAGTTGGTGGCCATGAGAGCCCGTGTGTTATTGTTGAGTCTTGGGTGGCCATGAGAGCCCGTGTTTGTTGTTGGTATCTTGGGTGGCCGTGAGTGCCCGTGGGGTTGTGAACCCGTACTTTACCGTTGGTTTCTTGGGTGGCCATGAGGGCCCGTAGGGTTGTTGAACCCGTGTTTTGTTGTTGGTGTCTTGGTGACCTTGATTTGTCTGTGGAGTTTGGGACTGGTGTCGTTACTGTCTGTTGAACTTTGTTTGTGATTGTGATTGGTTACCTGATAATGGTGGAGGTTGTGAGGTGTAGCTAGCCTCCCGACTGGGAACGGGAGAAGCGGAGAGGTTGTGGGCTAGCTCCCCGACTGGGATCGAGGGAAGGACGCGCGGGTGTGGCTAACCACCCGACTGGGATCGGGTGAGCGGAGAGGTTGTGGGTTAGCCTCCCGACTGGGATCGGGAGAAGTTGCGCGACAGGTCGACCGCCTGACCTGACTGGGATCGGTAAAGGGCGAGAGACAGAGTTTGGGTTACTGAGCAGCTGGTATGCGATCCTTTGTGATCTTGTTTAGTGTGCGATCCTTCGTGATCTTGGTATTGCGTGGTTGTCAGTCGTGTCTTTGGAGGAGGTCGTCAATCGTTGTGTGGGGTCTACATCACGTGTACGAGTGTTGAGTTGGTTGAGGAAAGTATTGGTCGTGTGTGTGTCATTTGAGTCGTTGTTGGTGTCACCGGCTTTGTCTGCTAAGTATGCCGTAGTCAGTCTGTTATCTGTGGTGGTGAGCGAACGCTCACCCCTAGCTGCTTTTCCTACAGGTACCGTTCGCAGTCTGGACTAGGTGAGCTTCTGAAGCTTGAAGAGCTTGAAGCGGGTTTCTGGGTTATTTTGAGTCTAGTGACGTGTACCACGTTTTTGTCCAATTGTTGGGACTTATTTTGAGGTGTAAATATTATTTTGTTGAACATTTGGTGATTTCAAAGTTAATTATAAAAATGGTTTCAAAAGTGTTTATTGTTTTAAAACGTTCGCGTCCCGTGTTCGGTTTACTGAAATTGGGGCGTGACAGATACGTTCTTGCCAACCCGATATGTACCATATGTGGTCAAGACCTAGAATCAGTGAACCATTTATTTATCTCTTGTGGTTTCGCTAAAACTTATTGGAGACAATGGGGGTCCAATCGGGAGGGCCAAATATTGACTTTGAAACATGGTGGATATCATCGACTACAAGCGGGACACCAACTCGAAGGCAGATGTTCTCACTGTCATCTGGAGATATGGAAAGCTCAGAACTCCCTTGTTTTTAATGGTGTTCCCCCTATTGTCTTGAGGGTGATCTTGATTGCTAGTACATCCATACGGGCCTGGCGAGAAGCAAATGCATGTACTTTCCGCCCACACATACTAACCCCACACTGGCCATCTAGATGGGTATCACTCCGACAGGGACGTTGGTCATTAACGCCTACAACACCACCTTTCAGGACTCAAACCAAGCGAGTTGGGGCCTTATTACCCGGTCATCAGGGGGAGTTGTCTCCCTAGCTGCAAACGGGGTCCTACAGGGCACTTGGTTGTTGCTACTAGTGGAGGCTTATGCTCTTGCCACAATTATCCTCAACCTCTACTTATTAGGAACATGGCATGATATCATTCGGTCTAACGTCGGGTCCTTATTAATATGATTAAGGTAGGGAACCCACCAGTCTCCCTGGTGGGTGCTATTATCAGTGACATTCGTCAAATGTTTTTTTCAAAACGAGAGAGTATCTCTCGAGTTTGTTCAAAAAACTGCGAACAAGGGCGATCATTGGTTAGTAAGGAATACTCGTTCTATAGATGTTATTTAAGGATTAAGAAATGTTCTTGATGCACCCCAATGTATTCTGAATTTAATCATTCATAAAGTTTCTTTCACTACAAAAAAACTAAACCTAAATTTTTGTTTTAAATCTGAGACAGTATCTATCTCTTTTGCTGATCGTTAAAAAAAATATCAACCCAACATGCAAGCTTAGATCACTATGCAACTCAACCATTCACGATGTCTTAGAGCATGTACAATGGAAAGGCCCTGGGTGAGGCCCTTGTGCTGACTGGACAAAAGTGAGGTCCTAGAGCCTCAGAATAGTGGGTGTTTTGCAATGAGAGGCCCTGGGTGAGGCCCTTGTGTTTACTGGATGCTGAGTTGTTAATTAATTGATATTTTGCTGTTTTATTTAATTCTTTATCAGAAACCGTTTAGATTATATAAAATATAAACAAATGTGAAAAAAATAATTAATGACAATAAAAAAATAATTAATAAATTTAACACGCATAAAAATAAACTTTTAATTTTATTGATCCTCTTTTAATACAACCCACAAAAAAATACATGCTCAAGAATCATCCCATGTTGGGTCGACATCCGATGGTGGTTGTTGTCGTCGAAGATCTTGAAGTTCACCTTCAAGGGTATCCATGGTTACTCGTAGTCGGGCCTTGCATGACTTATGTTCTTCCTTATCCTCTTCGTTGAAGGAGGAGGTATCCTTGTTCACCATGGCCATGTAGGTGGCAAAGTTTGCTTCCCACTGTTGGGTTATTGTGTGTATCATGCGGGTCCTTTCTACATGGTGTTCCTGCCGTGTACGTTCCATCTCGGCGAAGGCAGCCATTTGGGTCGTGAGGACGCTCACCTTTTTTGATGCCTTCACTGCCTTCTTTCCTTGCGGTCGCGTTCGGCGAGGGGGACTTGCACCGGCCACAGGGGATGGGGGTGTGTCGCTGAGAGGGATCTCAGACCCCTCGTTGTTATCGGAAGCTCCCCATTCAGGTTGTTGGGACTCACCACTAAGAGGTGTGTAATCGTCCACTGTGCTTGTGGGTAGGGTTGAGCTATAAGCCCCAGCCTCATCCAACCGTTTTCGGTGTTGGCGTGCTTGTTGTTGGCGGACATTACCCATTGTGCCTTCCTCGGCAGCGAACTTCTTATTGCCCTCGAGCTTCGCAACCCAATGATCCAGGCTGAATTTGGCTGGGTGGTCACGAGGTATGTCGTCCTTCTCTACAGCCGCCCACATCTCCTTCGCACGTCTCATATGGTCCTCGTGGTTCCAGTCGCTCGTGTACTCGTCCTTAGAGGTCTTCAGATAACCGAGGAACCTCCTTGTCTGCGAGGAGCCTCTGCCCCAACGTTTCTTGAGAGATCCCCAGTCGCGCTGACGATGACCTCCCCTCGAGTTGTACTTCCTCTCAATAGTGCACCAGAATGTGTTTCCGGCTTGAGAGTTCCCTTGATCGCGTCTTTTGTAGTACTCAGCCAACAGTCTATGAGGTGTAAGTCTTCCTCCTTGGTGAATACCTGCGCATCCGGCTGTGCTGCTCGGGTTCGTCGTTGTCGTTGGGAAGGTCCGGCAGAGGATGGTCCGGGTAGTTGTACGTCGGATAGTGGGTGCTCGGGGTAGTTGTAGAACTGGGGTGGAAGCTGGAACCCTTGTGGGTTCATTCCAAATTGGGGCATCTGGAACCCTGGCGCCATTTGGAATTGTTGTGGCCGGAATTGCCCTAAACAATAAATAAATACAATAAATGAATTAAAAAAATACAATACATTAATTAAAAAAACAATAAATGAATTAAACAGATACAATAATTTAATTAAACAAATTCAATGAATACATTAAATAAATACAATACATGAATTAAAAAAATACAATACATAAAAAATTAGTTTGCACTTACCTGAGGTCGAACCCGCTTTCGAGTATGGCGTGAAAGCGGAGTTGTCATGAGGGTCCGCTAGAATGTCTTGCAAATTTTGTGCCAGTTCGTCGGGGCTGAATCCGACTTCGTCACCAACTGATTGTGCACGGGACCCTACGTTGCCCGACATTTTTCACGAGAATAATTGAAATGAGAGAGGAGAATGTGGGAATGGGAGAGTGAAATTGGAGAATGGGTCTGGAAAAAATGAGGTTGGGGTTGGGGTATTTATAAGCTTTTAATTTGTTGAATTTTAATAAATAAATAAAAAAACAGAAGAGTTGTTACCAACCGTTTGACAACGGTCGGATTTGGATGCCAGGTGTCGCCACGGGAGAGGACCAGCGCGAGCCCGACCCGTGAGCGAGGGGCGAGGGCTGAGGCCCGGACCGCGTAAAATCCGGCCCACAGTGGGATGGTCCGAGGGCCGCGGACCACGAACGCGCGGGTCGGGGGCGAGGGCCGGCCAGTTGTGTTTGCTCTTAGCTACCGAACTCTGTCCAACCTTATCTTCTTTGTAAATATACAACGGCAACGTGATGAGTTGGAGGCGTAAAGGAGGAGACGTGTTGGTATCGGTTTCGCCTATTAACCGACGATGTTTAGTCTCCATAACCGGCAGTTGGCTGATGTGTTTCTTCTGCCGATGATGTTCGCCTTATATCCGATGTCGATGATTTGGACGACGGTGCGATTGGTTCCGATCGGCTTTATCGGTGCCGGTGAAACTTTGCCCATCCTAACAGTAACTTGTCGACTCATATCGATCGATAATCGATACTATAATATCGATTCTTCACCTCGGCAAAGTTGGATCTATATCCTCACCCATTGCCTTGTTCTCAAGCAAACCAAAAGGCTATCAAGGTTAGTGACAAATCCTATTCAACTTACCACCAAACGTTTTTAACAAATATTGCTCCAATTTCCACATGTGGGGATGTTGGCTTGTGTTCATCAAAGCTAACTAACGCCTGACTTACACTAACATCAATTTTATTATGATAAATTATCATCCAAACAAAGAAACTACATTTCTATACCGACCATAATTGACCCAAACAACCCAACAAGAGCAAGTTAGATTTTATTAGGTCCTAAACTCAAAAGGTATATATTTAATTCAGCCCATAACTAATCACAAGTGATTAGTGACTAGCTAACAGTTATGGCAAGTCATTCTCCCATACACATTGACATTGGTACATTGTACAAACCACACTCCTAATCCTTCCCATGCCCTCTTCCATATGGTTCATGATTTGTTTTCCTTTATTGGGTACTAACACGATCAGATAGATTAAGTTAATTTAGACAAAATCATAGTCGATTTGGAGTCCCCATCCTAAGAAACTAACCACCTTATTATGGCATAAAGTAGTAGTGCCCACCATTAAATTAATTTTTAATCATCTATTCAAATTATATAATTAATTACGATTTGGATAATGAATTTTTCAAAAAATGTAACAGAAATAGGTTACGGGTATAAAAGAAATTGATTACATAGCAAATATACAAAATTCTCGGTGAGTTAATAGATACTTAAACATTATAGCCTAGAATCTAGACTTGTTCATCCTAAATACAGGTTTAATTGTCTTAAAATATAGAAAGTAGGGAAGATAGTGAGATAAGTAGCCTAATTTAATGGGAATTTGGCTTTATCAAAACATGTTTGGTGACAAGTGCTAATTATTGACATGAAAAAGAAAAAACAATATATTGATTCGTAAAAGCAAAGAAATGTTTCTGAATTAAATAATGATATATAATTGAGCCAACAACAAAACAGCACAGCACCACACCACACCACCGTCCTCTCTCCGAAGCAGAAGCTCAACGATTTAGTTCTCAATTCTTCTTCACCGTGGTCAAGGAGAGAGACTGTGTTTCTTTAGCGAGAGAAAATGAAGGTCTCTGCGTTGCAGCAGAGCTACGGGAACCGGAGGGCCAACAGTTTCCGAGGCGGATCGGCGCCGCTCGATACGTCCTCCGACGGATCCGCTAGGTCTCCGGCGGCGATTTTCTGGTTCGTCCTCCACGTCCTTTGCTGCTTCATTAGCCTTGTCCTTGGATTCCGCTTCTCTCGCATGGTGTTCTTCTTCCTCTTCTCCACTTCCTCCACAAACCTCTACACGGCGCCGTTCCGTTCCACTGCCGAGCTCTCCGGGACTTTGCACCTGCATTCCAATCCCGCAGCTGAAAGGCTCACCGAATTGCCGGCGAATCGGACGCCGCCCGCTGGATCTTCCAGCAGCCGCGTGATGGTCGGGCGGCACGGGATCCGGATCCGGCCGTGGCCTCACCCGAACCCGGCGGAGGTGATGAAGGCGCATCAGATAATGGAGCGTGTGCAGAGGGAGCAGAGGATGCAGTTCGGAGTGAAGAGCCCGAGGACGGTGATTGTGGTCACGCCTACCTATGTGAGGACTTTCCAGGCGCTTCACATCACCGGCGTGATGCACTCTCTGATGCTGGTGCCGTACGATCTCGTTTGGGTTGTGGTGGAAGCTGGCGGGGTTACAAACGAGACTGCTTCGATTCTTGAGAAGTCTGGGCTCAGGACCATCCACATCGGTTTCAAGCAGCAGATGCCTACTTCTTGGGAGGAGCGGCACAAGATGGAGTCTCTGATGCGGCTTCGTGCTCTGAAGTGAGTTTTTCATTCCAAGCTTGTCTAGCATTTTTGTTGATTTCCGTTTGGTAGCTTATACAAAAGAGGGAAAATTGATTGAAAAATTTCTGAATAGAATAGAACTAAGAATTTAATTCAAATCGAGAGTTTAATTAGGATTAGGGTTTCACATTGCAAAATTAGCACATGGAATGTACATTGTTAATTTCCATCTCTTAATAGTCCTATAATTTAGATGCAGCTCCTTACTCTGAGTAGTTGCTACATTGTGAATTCTACTGGATCATAATCCGATTGAGACTGCTGATTCATATATAGTGCAAGAATGAGAACATATGAAAGTCATAAGGTTTCAGTTACTGTTCTCATTCGGTTTACGTCATAATCTTACTATCTAGATATAGTACTTGAGTAGTTGGTAGAATGTGCATTTGATGTGGCTAGTTTGTGATGGAGCAGAGTCATACAAGAGGAGAAATTGGATGGGGTGGTGATGTTTGCGGATGATAGTAATATGCATAGCATGGAGCTCTTTGATGAGATCCTGAAAGTGAAATGGATTGGTGCAGTTTCAGTTGGGATTCTTGCTCATTCGGGTGATACTGATGAACTCCAATCAGTAATGCCTCAAAGAAAGGAGGGTGAGGGAACTGAGTCGATGCCTGTCCAAGGTCCCGCTTGTAATTCATCGGATCAGTTGATTGGTTGGCATACCTTTAATTCACTGCCATATGCTGGGAAGAGTGCAATTCACATTGATGACCGGGCAGTTGTGCTCCCCAGGAAACTTGAGTGGTCTGGGTTTGTGCTGAATTCCAGATTGCTCTGGAAGGAAACTGAAGATAAACCAGATTGGATGAAGGATCTTGATACACTAGGTGGGGCTGATGAAGCTGTAGACAGTCCATTATCACTGCTGATGGATCCTTCTGTAGTGGAGCCTCTTGGGAGTTGTGGGCGGCAAGTTTTGCTTTGGTGGCTCCGTGTTGAAGCTCGTGCAGATAGCAAATTTCCTCCAGGGTTAGTGTCTTACTCTGCCTTTTATTATGAATTTAAATATGCTTGATAAATATAACTGAGGTTGTGGTCCTTTTCAATCTCGTAAGATAATTTTAATGGCTAATCATTTTGCTTATAAAAAGTATAACTGTGGAAGAACTCAGAACTTATTCAACGATGTACTGTGGTTCCAGTTGCTCTCTTTTTCCTGCTTTAATCCTCTTCAATTTGATTATTGATGCCTTTACATTCCGGCTGCATGAATAATAGTACTGTAAATGTATAGTTGATCTTTTAGTAAAGTTGTTTACTAGTCTTCTGTGTATTGAGGTTGCAATTGGTAGTCAGTGGATCTGGGCTGCTTCATACTTAACACTAATAGGTAATTTATCCTCACATAGGGTGCTACTTCTTTACTAAACTGTATAACTTAATATAACTTATCCTCACATAGGGTGCTACTTCTTTACTAAACAGTCTAAACTGTATAACTTAATATTTCTATGACTATCTTATGATCTTCATTGGAACTATCAGTCGTGTATAGTTGTATGTCAAAGGCAAACTCAATTTGAAGACACTAAAGAGTACGAAAGGAAAATTTTAGAGCTTCATGCATTTTCCTTTCTTAGTCTTTTGTGTCATCAAGCTTTCTAATGTGTAGGATTTTGGTGTGCGCATATGTGCACAACTAATTGGGTGGGGTACTGTGGAGGGTCTCGGAGTCAATTCTTATACTCTGAGGTTTGATTTTATTGCTTGACTTGGTTGACTATTTTAGGTGTGAGCGTGTTAAATACCTTAAATTACTTAAAGACTAAAGTCATGCTGACCCTCCAAGTCTTAGCTATGAGAAAAACAAGTTGTAGATATTCCTAGTTAGTGATTATTCCAGTTTGACTGTTAAGATTACTTTGAGGATAAAACCAAGAGGGGGAACTTGTTCTTCCACTGCATATGCAGCTTAATCAAGTTGTATGGCATGTCAAGTATGCTATCATTTTTAGACACCTAAGTAATAACTGGTTGGATCTTTGCAAGGTTCTAAAACTCGGTATCAGTCAAAACTCGGCGAGGTGCTGATTAAGAGTTTATTACCTTCTCGGGAAAATAAGTGGGAGATATCGGCAGACAATAAATTAAAATATGTAATACATATATTTGAGACAAAAGTAGCAACAGTTTAGTAGAATAAGATGGTTCCAAACACACTTTAATTCATGTTTGGTGAAATTTAATTGTATTTGAAAATGGAATTGAACTTGCTATTAATAATCTCTTTTTTTGCTCATGCTATACACAGATCTTTGAGTACAACTTTTCATATACAGTTCACAATTGTATATGTAAACTAGTAAAGTGAGTTTTGACCGCTTTTTTGATCAATTTTCACTTATCGATGGAAAACAGTCAAAAACTCGGTGGTTAAGTTTCACCGAGATATCGGGGTAATATGGGGTTATTTACAACACTGGATCTTTGACTTCCTTAACAAGTAGATTCTGCGATAAATAGTTATTTGTAAGTATATTGTATGTATTTTAATATGGCAAATCAATGATGAGGAACACTCAAGCATTTATTTCCATTTTTGTCATGGCCAAACACTTTATGGCTGAAGCCACTCGTGTTTTGATATAGGTTTATATGTGTCATCTTCCAATATAGTTGTGACTTGCTAACTTGTTGTGTGAGTTTTAGGAGCTGTCATTACTATAAGTACATTAGTAGACTGAACGGCTAAACATTTTGATGTAGGGAATAAAGTTAATTTCCTAAAGCCTGATCTCTTTAACTAATTCAGCTCAAGGACTTTATCATCTTAGTAGCTTTAATTATTAAAGTAAAATATTCTCTACCCATAAATTAGGAGTATGGATATTGTTGGAGTGATGCTTGCATGACCCAAGAATATGGAATCATGTTCATCTCCCAGTCCTAAATTATAATTGACCTCAGGATGGATGATCAAACTGATCTCTAGGTTTTGAAGTTTGTTATGGGATGATAAGGCTTACCTGGTTGAAAAGTCTTTTGTTGTGTTTCAACTGTGATTCTTGTGATTTAGGCTTAATGTGAGGCTAGGGGTGGTAGACCAGAATGATGCCACCCACTTTGACATGCCAACCTTGCTTAAAATTAGCTGGAATGGATGCAGATCTCTAATATCCAAGTGCTTGCAGTGAAGTTAAATGTTTCTATAGATGTTTACCGAGATCAGATGAATCCTTCCACTTTCCAATCTACTTGTAAATCACTGTCGTGAGTTGACTAATTCCATCCCATTGTGTCACATCCTCTATCAAACAAAAGAAAGACATTCCCATTCTGGATATAGTAGTGGTGCATATTCAACTAGGAAGCCAGCTCAGTGTATAATGTGAAAGCGCAGTTAAGCCCGCAGATTAGCTAGAAATGTTTTTGAGATTGTAGAGAAAATATTTAGTTTTACTGATAGTTCCTCTTAATTAAGTGCAATGAGATACCCTTTATGTTATGGGAGACCGGGATTACCAAGGAGCACCAAGCGAAGCCCGTAATATTCATGCGGACACCTAACAATCTTATCGGTATGGTAACACCTAAGCCCCAAAACTTAACCACTGTACTCATCACTCAAGGACCCATTTCATTCTAATCCAATTCTACCATCATGTGGGGTGTCAATCATGGGTTTAGGTGCTACTAGCCTTCTAAATTACCTAGCCCGCTTAGCAGGAGAGTCCATTGTGGAGAGACTGGGCTGGGAAGGAGGAGCCAAAAACGAAGTCCATGATATACATATTAGACATCACCTTGACCAAAATGCTAGTCTAGTTGGTCATGGGTACAAGATATATATCTACACTAACCCCTTAATAACGCGATGTGGGAGCAAGACTCGCATGTGGATTGTGGACACCCTACACTTTGTAGGGGATTGTCCTACAGTAAATAGAAAACAAGCTAGGCATAGAGAATAAAATAAAACTAGGAAATAATTGCAATAACCTAGTACTAAATACTCCACTTACCATTTAGAAGACTACTAGCCATGTTAGCTTTGTTCCTCTTGATGGGCCATGTCAGAATCGGACCCTTAGATGCTAACGCTACTGGTCAGGATATGGGTGCTAGATCCAGGAGAGAATGAAGTATAGGAAATTCACTGGGGAGTGACTCCATCTGCTGAAGTCTTCTATGTTTCTTTCTTCCTTCTATTTTATCCCATAAGTAAGGCTGCTGAACTACTCGTGATAAAGGATACATCTAGTCTGGTAACTGAAGTGACATTCACCAGGATTCTTGGTGTTTATGATGTTTCCCAATCACACTGTTAAATGTCAGTTTATATACTTTTCTAATTTGTGGAGTGGAAATTGCTGGACTTGAACGCATTTATGGAATGGTTTTCTTTGATTACCTTTTTTTTCAACTCATGCACAAATGAACACTGTTTGCAATTTGTGTTAACATGCATTATTCTGATACAGATGGATAATTGATCCTCCTTTGGACATCACAGTCCCATCCAAGCACACACCGTGGCCAGATTCTCCTCCTGAACTCCCTGCTAGTGAAAAAGAGATCAATGTGACAGAGCACAAAGTGAAGCGTTCATCAAGGACTAGAACACCCAGATCAAAACGAAGCTCCCGTAGTAAAAGGAAGCATGAAGCAAAATCTGTGGATGTGCAGACACACTGAAGAAAGACTAATCGTCTTTAGCTGGCCATAGAATTGGAGATTTGAGACTCCAGTGTTCAGTAACATTGAAATCTTGATTAGCAACAGCTGATCACACCAAGTATATACGGGGAAAGCAATTGTTACAGCAGGCCGGGTTGATACTACTAGCTTTTCTGCTTCAGTTTCAAAGTCCTTTTCTTTCTCTTATATAGTTGTCGAGGTGATCGATATTTTGATGATGTGAAGTGATCCCCTCGTCTATCTGCTGCTGGGAAAGCTTGTATTCAGTGTGCTTCAAATGGTATACATAATTCCTAAATAGGTTATAGAGTTTGTCTTCACTGTTACAATTTTCTAAGAAACAATTACATCAGTGTCATAAATTTGTCATTCATATACAATCTATTGCTTTGTGAGTAGGCTTGCGCAAGTGTGATCTGAGAAATAGCTGTAAATGTATACTCAAACCTTTCTGTCATCGAAACTCCTGAAACAAAAATCTTCAAATGTTTTTGATTGGTGACGAAATTGGAAACGATGACAAATGTTTCTATCATTAACTCTTTTCCCCTCACAAGATTTTTAACTTAAAATTTGCTTTTAACAAGACTAAACTTTAATCATTTGGCTCAATATTTACTCTCAATGTCATCATTTACCCTTTTTTTCTATCGGCAAAACAAATTTAAATTAAAACCTCTTTGATGATGAAAGAGCAGTACAAAAGTTCTAACTACATACCATATAAACCCAAAGAAGGACGCAACAAACTGTAAAGACACAACCAAAAAAGACAGATCGATCAAGTACGAAGAAGGAGCATTTCTATGATAGGAACCTCAGAAACCCAACACGAGAGTAAACCAGACAACCAAGGTCTAGATAACCAGATTTTACAACCATTAAGCAGAAAACAAGTAAACATAAAATAAGTTTACCTTCCAAATTTTACAACCATGAAGCGCACAAGAATAGTAAAGGTCTTACATTCGGATTTTTCAACCATTAAGTACAATCGAGATTGACATAAGCCCAATCGACTACCTAAAAAAGTAGAACATCGTGCCTCATCAGGACCATCAACCTGTCATACAGACTGGAATCCGGACACTAACGCGTCAGCGGTCAACACCCCAAGCGACAGAGACAAATCTGGTGGTTAATACTCACCCGAACACACTATAACCAAAAATAGAATCTGAGACTAAACAGCTAAAAGGCACAATTGTCAAACCACTCACTAGCAGCCAACACTGTAAACCAACGAGTCCTAACATTACCAGGTCCAAGACCCGAGTACACAATTCCAGTGTGACAACCTCGGATAGTGAATGGTATGAGGAAGATTAGAAGAAGCTGTTTCTTGACTAGATGATTCTGGTCGTTTTTTGTTAAGGGTTTGAACCCTGTTTCTCTTATGGAGACTTTTGTAATCGTGGTTGTTTGCTTTTTGGCTTCTCCTCCTTGGAGAATGACCTTCTAATAAAAATTTAGCGCTTATCCAAAAAAAAACCACAAATATGGGAGGAAACAATTGGATACCAAGTAGATAACGATAAAGGCATAATGAGGGAACACAAATCTTAAGCAGAAGAGATAGAATACTAGTACCAGCAACTCGAAGAATCACCATATCTACGACGATCAATATCCGGGGATGAAGAAATGTGTCCTTGTTATGGGCCATGTGGGCCGGTTCAAAGGGTTGGTTTACAAGAGGAAAAGTCGTGCCGATCAAGGCAGTGGTGAAGTCGGCACAAAGGATTAGAAAATTTCCTTTTTTATTATTATTGCCTTTAGTTATAATTGTATTAGGATTTGGAAACTTGGGTAGCTTTCAATTTATAATTGTATTAGGATTTGGAAACTTGGGTAGCTTTCAATTAATGTTGCATTAGGATTGGGAAATCTCTATGGCTATATAAACCATAAGAGATCTATGAATAAAGCATTGAGAATTAATTAACTATCTATTAGTTCTCTACCGAGGTCTTTGAGTTCCCTACCCCTGAGCTCATAACCCTACACCATTGGGCGAAAGAAGAACAAGGATTCGTACCAACGAACCCTTGATCTGAAGTCATACCAAGGTGCCATAACGAGATCCATTAGCAAGGACCTTAACAAACTGGTATCAGAGCCACACGTTATGGACCAAGAACAATCGTTTCAGCAGCAAGTTCTGGCATTCATGGCAGAATATAAGGCTGATAAGCTGAAAATTGAAGCTGATCGAAGAGAGGTGCAGAATTTGGCTGTTCAGATTCGTGCCTTATCCCTTCCACTGCAGGAGCAGCCGCCGGAGGGAAGCTCGGCCGCGGGCACTCGACAGCACACACCTCCGCCGGTCCCAGCACCGTCCGCCGCCGGCTCTGGTGGGGACGGAGCTATTGTCCCCCGCGTTACTCGCCTCGAGTTTCCTCGTTTCGATGGTCGGTCCGACCCGACAACATGGTTGAACAGGTGTGAAGCATTTTTTCTCCACCAACGTACTCCAGCAGACGAAAAAGTTTTATTGGCAGCTTTCCACTTGGAGGATGCGGCCCAACAATGGTATACGAAAATCCAAAGGGACGTTCAAAACTTGAATTGGCCTTCCTTCAAACTTTATTGCAATTCCCTCTTTGGATCTATTCTGGCAAGTAATCGATTGGGGGAGCTCGCCAAGTTACGGCAGGAAGGTTCGGTAGACGAGTATGCCATTCAATTTGAATGTCTAGCCGCGCAGATCCTAGATTTGACTGTTAGCCAGGAAATCTCCTTGTTCCTAAGTGGCCTGCAGCTGAAATTGGCCATTGACGTGGACATCCAACAGCCACCTGATTTGACGACGGCTATTGGACTGGCTAAGCTCTATGAGAGGAGGAATCAGGAAGACGTTCCGGTGCCACGTAGGCAGCGCCCGCCAAATCCGTCGCCGAGGCCGTTTGCTAAGAGAATCACAAAGGAAGAAAAACAGGACCGAATTGCCAAGGGTCTCTGCTTCAATTGCGAGGAGCCATATGCCTTTGGGCACAAGTGCAAAAATCTTTTCTGGCTAGAGCTGATTGATGACGAGGAAGATCCACCGGATCTTGAGGAGGTCTCCCCGTCTATCTCACTGCACGCCATGACAGGGACAGTCGCACCGCAAACGATGCGGGTTCGGGGAACCCTACAAGGTGCGGCTTTGTTGGTCTTAGTTGACTCAGGCTCAACTCATAGTTTCGTGGATGAGGGGTTCGCTCGCAAGGTAGGGTTACCGGTCCAGTCGAGGTCCGGGTTACGTGTCTTGGTCGCCAATGGAGAAAGCGTTTCTAGTCCGCTCAAGGTTGGTTCCGAGACATTTCCGTTCGACTTATTTTTTTTTCCTTTGTGTGGGTTCACTGCAGTGTTGGGAGTGAATTGGCTACGCACCCTGGGGGATATCCTGTGGAATTTTGATCAAATGACTATGCGATTCTCTCTTTCTCACCGTCCCATAGTCCTGCGGGGACTGCAACCCGGAGACAAGGGACCCGTATTAGCTGCCCTATCAGGGAGCCGTTCACAGGAGCATCTGTGCACATCCCTATTGTGGGAATTATCGGATGTCTTTGCCGAACCTAAGGGCCTACCGCCTTCACGATCAGCGGATCACCGTATCCATCTATTGCCGGCTACGACACCAGTGGTGGTTCGGCCCTACAGGTACCCCCACCGTCAGAAAGATGAAATCGAATCACAATGTAGGGACATGCTGGCGCAGGGGATCATTCGCCCCAGCAAATCTCCTTTTTCCTCCCCGGTGTTATTGGTTCCGAAGGCAGACAAGAGTTGGCGCATGTGCGTGGATTATAGGGCATTGAATGAGCAGACGGTCAAGGACAAGTTTCCCATTCCAGTGATCGATGAATTGTTAGATGAGTTGCATGGGGCGTGTTGTTTCTCCAAATTGGATCTCCGTTCCGGGTATCATCAAATCAAAATGCACCCGGAGGACATTCAAAAGACGGCATTTCGCACCCATCATGGTCACTTCGAGTTTCTGGTAATGCCATTTGGCCTAACTAATGCACCGTCCACGTTTCAGGCATTAATGAATGACATTTTTTCGCCGTATCTGAGGCGCTTTGTGCTGGTATTTTTTGACGATATCTTGATATATAGTGCCTCTTATACTGAGCACCTCCACCACTTGCGGGTAATTCTATCCTTACTACGTTCTCATTCCCTTTATCTGAAGCGTAGCAAGTGTTTGTTTGCTCAGACACAGGTGGCATATTTGGGGTTCATTATTTCGGGACAAGGAGTGCAAGCTGACCATGACAAAATCTCGGCCATGACCGACTGGCCCCGTCCCGCAACACCTCGGGCCCTGCGTGGCTTCTTGGGGCTCACCGGTTACTACCGGAAATTTGTCAAAGACTACGGGATTCTAGCAGCACCGATGACTCGCTTATTAAAGGAAAACTCTTTTGGATGGGATCCGGAGGCGCAGGCCTCCTTCGAGGCTTTGAAAGTTGCAATGACAACAACACCTGTGCTAGCTCTTCTAGATTTTGAAAAAGAATTCACCATTGACTGTGATGTGTGTGATTCTGGCATTGGCGCGGTACTTCACCAATCTAACTGACCTATTGCTTTTTTTAGCAGGACATTTGCAGCTAGGTACACGAAGTTAGCGGCATATGAAAAGGAGTTGATTGGGCTGGCTCAGGCTATCCGCCATTGGCGCCCCTACTTATGGGGTCAGCAGTTTCTAATTCGGACGGACCATTACAGTCTCAAGTACTTGCTCGATCAAAGGGTAGTGACGTCTCCACAGCAGCGCTGGCTGTCCAAGCTAATGGGCTTCGATTTTCGAGTTGAGTATCGTTCGGGTCGCGAGAATGTGGTGGCCGACGCCCTTTCTCGGCGTGACGAAGATGTCGGCCTCTTCTTGGCTCTCTCCGCCCCATTACTGCACTTGTGGGATGAGCTGGTCACCGAAAGCAAGTCCTCACCGGTCATCCAAGAGAAGATTGCTACGATTCGCTCCAGAGCTCTCTCGAATTTGTGGGAGGAACGTGACGGGGTCGTGCTCTTTAAACAGAGGGCTTGGTTACCAGGGGACTCGACTTTGATCCCATCTATTTTGGCTGCCGTCCACAACACAGCTCACGAAGGGTACCAGAAGACACTTGTCCGAGTTGCGGCTGATTTCTATTGGCGAGGGATGAAAGGCTAGGTGCAGGCATTCGTGCGTGCCTGTGATGTTTGCCAGCGTAACAAGTCGGACTCCTTACGTCCGGCGGGCCTCCTCCAGCCATTACCCGTTCCTTCTCAGGTTTGGGCTGATATTAGTATGGATTTTATTGACGCTTTGCCATGTTCTGGCGGGAAATCGGTTCTTTTTGTGGTGGTGGACAGGTTGTCTAAATATAGCCACTTCATGGCTCTTTCGCATCCGTACACTGCCACTTCGGTGGCCCGGATCTTCTTTGATACAGTGGTCAGGTTGCACGGTATTCCCGAGACAATTGTGAGCGACAGGGATAAGGCATTTACGAGTGCTTTTTGGCGGGAGTTATTCCGCTTGAGCGGGTCTTCACTACACATGAGTTCGGTTTATCATCCTCAGAGCGATGGACAGACAGAGGTGGTGAACAAAACTTTGCAAATGTACCTCCGCTGCTTTGAGGTGGTTTATGGCCGGAAGCCACCTCGGCTGTTGGATTATACACCGGGCGCAGCCAAGGTAGAGGCCGTGGATCGGGAGCTGCAGGAGAGGGACGAGAAATTGCAGGCCCTTCGGCTCCAGCTCCTCCGGGCTCAACAAGCTATGAAGGATCGCTACGATAAGGGCCATCGGGATGTCTCTTTCGACATGGGAGCATTGGTTCTCCTGAAGTTGCAGCCTTACCGTCAGAAGACGGTGGCACCTCGCAGCGGGAGGAAGCTGAGCCCGCGGTTTTATGGCCCGTTTCGGGTGATTGAACGTATTGGCTCCGTCGCATACAAGCTGGCCCTTCCAGCCGAGTCGCGCATTCATCCAGTTTTTCACGTGTCGTGTTTACGATTGTTTGTCGGGGATGCTACGGCAGTATCTCTTCTTCCACCACCGGAGGTTCTTGTCGCCCCGCCGGTCCCGCTTGCTGTATTAGATGTTCGCACGAAGGAAGGGCAGCCCGAAGTCTTGATTCATTGGTCGACCAAATCACCTGCCGAGGCTTCGTGGGAGCTTGCACACGAGATGATGGAGTCATTTCCTTCCTTTGCGCTTGAGGTCAAGCGCTATTTGGATGGGGGGAGTGATGTTATGGGCCATGTGGGCCGGTTCAAAGGGTTGGTTTACAAGAGGAAAAGCCGTGTCGATCAAGGCATTGGTGAAGTCGGGACAAAGGATTAGAAAATTTCCTTTTTTATTATTATTGCCTTTAGTTATAATTGTATTAGGATTTGGAAACTTGGGTAGCTTTCAATTTATAATTGTATTAAGATTTGGAAACTTTGGTAGCTTTCAATTAATGTTGCATTAGGATTGGGAAATCTCTATGGCTATATAAACCATAAGAGATCTATGAATAAAGCATTGAGAATTAATTAACTATCTATTAGTTCTCTATCGAGGTCTTTGAGTTCCCTACCCCTGAGCTCATAACCCTACACCATTGGGCGAAAGAAGAACAAGGATTCGTACCAACGAACCCTTGATCTGAAGTCATACCAAGGTGCCATAACGAGATCCATTAGCAAGGACCTTAACAGTCCCATGATCAGATCTGAAACGAAACGCCAGGTAACCAAGTGAATTACCAGATGCGACTAGGTCAGTTCCACAACGATCAACACATAGGAGGGAGAAGAAACGAGTCCCACGGTCAGAACTGAAACTAGTCACTTCCGATGAACAAATATGCTCGGAGAAACGCCGATGATTACTGAAGCTCGAAGAAACGCCGGTGATTTGAGTTGTAGAGGATTCGTGAAGAAGAAGCGTTGGCTTGGATATTTGAAACCGAAATTAACCTTCGGCTTTAATGAATCGCCACGCATTACGCCTGGATTCGTCGGGCCCCGATTTAGTTGGGCCCGAATCCGTCGAATGGACCGGCGTCAGGGTCTGCAGACTCCTCGGCGTCAATTATACAGTTTCGGAGATTCGACGGAGACACAACCCTATAACGACGATTTGACGCCGAAAATCTGCATGTCGCGCGAGTCAATGACACGACCAAACCTCGAATCGATGTTACTACGAATGGTCTAACAATATAGACCAGAAGATAAGTAAAATAAAGTGTGGTTTTTCATAGTCTTAATTTAACAAGATGGTATAATACTCTTGTCATAACAAAAAAAAAATAAACATATAAATAAAATCACAGGTTGAGAAGTGTTGCTCCCATACCATGTTGAATATATATGTGTATATAGGGAAAGATAATGTGATACAAGTTATAAGTGGATATATATATAAGAAGCATAGATACATTATAAGTGTAGGATCAAAGAATGGGTCTATGAGAAAATCGATGTAAATCAACAAACATCCATTGACCTATGGTTAGGGGCAAGAGAAAGAGAACCCACAAGTTTTGGAGGAAACAGTCAAATGAACGTCTAGTAATTTGTTTTCTTGCGAATTAAAAAGAAGAGAAGTGCAAGTTCCACAAGGCCAAGATGGATAGAGCCATGTGGTCATCTCATGTACACCTCCTTCTATTGGTTGCTGTGGTGGTTACTCTGACTGCTTGTTGGATCTAACTTTCAAAACTTCTATGGATCATGAGAATGACAGATCCAATCCATATATTTTGCTTGCCCAATCATTCTCCACATATATCCTTCCATTTCATTTTGGATACTAAATTAGAGTGTGTAAAATTTGATATTTCTAGAAAATATTATAATTATTTTGATTAGATATAAGGTTATCTATAATAACAAATTTGATAGAAAAGAAAACATCTGGAAAAGTCTGTTTTATTTGTTTGCCTTGAAGCAATAATAAATTTAAGACATTTGTAAGGAAAAATAAATTGAATTGACATTAATCTCATCTGTCTTGCTTTGGTTGTTATAAAATTGTTTCTCAAAATGGCCAAACTCCATGTTACTCACTACACAAGAAACGAACACTTTTTAACGAAAGTTGCAATTTTATAAAATTTATATCAGAACATTGATGTGCGCTAGGGAACATGTTCCTAGGCCACTAAGGTCAGACAGAAAGAGCAATGGCTCACTGAATCTTTTTCCACTAGAACCGTCACAGACGGTATTTGAAAGCCATATAGAACAGGACAGAATACGAAAAGGGGGAAGGGTATCGGAAATCCAGAAGGATCTCAACAGTGGTGATGGTGGGAGGCAAAGCATCTTCATGTGACCACTCCAAGGGCCAGTCCCCGATGCTCATCCAGCCTCTCATTCCTCCTGACGAGGCTGCTTCCTCGCCCTGACCTGCTCCTCCCGAGGTGCTCCAGTGCCCTCTCCAGGTACTCCCGTGGGTGCAAGAGCGTTAGCCTCCTTTCTTCCCGGATCCTCGCGTGCTTCACCACCTAACTCACCATAGAGCGATGGTGGGGCCCCCTAAACCGAGCTAGCATGGGACTGACCGTTTTCAAGTCGGGTATTACCCCGAGTCCCCAGACCAGGAGGCACGGAGCCTGTGGAAACCCGGGGGCCCTATCTAGAGTCAAGGTCCCCTTATGGGCAACACCCTTGGGAGTAGGCGACCGGTCAACCTCTCCTCAATTTGTCGCATAGGCCTTGACCTTCTTATCCCTCTTGTACTCTAGCAGGGATAAACCAAACCGCGGGGGGCCTTTGACTGCCCACGTGCACTCCTTCAAATCTTGGTCGAGCCGACCACAGTTGTAGCAGAAGCTCGGAAGCTTAAAGTAGGTGAGTTCAACGTGAATCGGCTTAAGGAACTCCTTGAACCAAAGGACCAGTTCCCTCTGGAGTGGCCTCTCGAGGAGGTGCCAGAACCGAACTTTGACAGTTCTGCCCCAACACATGCCTCATTGGTCACAGGGGACATCCACACAAGCTCCCAGAGCGTCCCCGATGGAGCTACCCTTTTCCTGCGTCCTTACCAAAGGCGGAAGACCCCTGGGTGCGCCCACAATTGCACTCGGTCAAGAACAAGCATCTCCCGAGCACACGGATCTAGATCACCGAGCAGTGGGGCTCGACCGTCAAAGCACCAGGGCTCATTGCCTCGAACCTACGCCCGAGCCTTAGAGGACCGGAAGTAAAAACCAAAGAACCCCGGCCCTAGGTCCTTGATCACAATACCCTCAACAGCTTTCCCCCACACGTTCGTAATGATATGTAGGAGAGTGTCCTTCTGAGGGGTCTTTGGAGACCACAGTTTCCCCGTCATCCCCCATTTCTTATGGGCAATGGCCGTCAACGTTTCCCGGGAAGACGGGACCATCACTTCGACCTCCGTGTCTTCTTCCAAAGAACATGACGATAAGTCGTCCTGAAGGCCCTAAAGATCCGATACCAACTCCGGCGAGGTCGGAGTGACTTCCTCCGTAGCCAAGTATCGCGATCGATCCCGCGTCATCCCTCTCGGAGTTTTAAGGCACGCCGGGATGAACGGGATCTTTTCCTGACTGGGGAGGCATCGGCCTAACCCTAGAGCCACCACTGTCGTTCTAGGAAGCTCCCACATCAGAGCCTTCCCCTTGTCCGGATCTCACTGCAGCGGCGGTGCCCTACTAGGGCTAGGGGTCGATGCAGTCCCTGCCCTAATCCATGCACCTGAAGTGGGAGGAATTAGGGCAGACTCGTGCCGCGAGGGTGAAGGAACCCTAGATGCCTCGCCGTCATGGCGAGGACCTGACGGCGGCATAACCCTAGAAATCGCACCACCCTGGTGGGGGACAACCAGAGCAAGGTCATGGCTCTCTTGTAAGTTCGGCGAGCTACGGTTTGAAGGGGGGCTAAAAGGTCGTCACTTGCAGGGGAAGTAACCTTGGGACGAAGTTTGGCGGCGGGCCTCCCACGTCTCGGCTTGGCTACCAGGGCCGGGGAAGCTGATCCCAAGGAGAATGAGACCCCGTTCGAGTTTTCTCCCAGAGGAGGGAGAATCGGAGGCGGAAACACATGCAGAGAGACAGAGGGAGCTAGAGGCTTGGGTTTTCTCTAACGAGGGCTCGTATCCCCAGCACAGTTGGCGGTCTGCAGGGGACAAGGTAATGCAAGGAGAGAATCACCAGCAGGAGCTACGACAACAGCCATGTTTGGAATCACAGCAGAAGACATGTCGGGGGGGGAGCAGAGGAGGAGAGCACCATAGTTTCGCGCAAGGGTTAGGAGGTAATCTCAAAGTTGAGAGAGTTTTTTCAATGCAAGTATTCGCAGACGAACACTGTTTTAAGAGGACTACTACTTCAATGAGTGATTAATGGGTTAAATACATTTGATTTCCATAAAATAACAGTCATGTATATTTAGCCATCCGGAATTTAAAAGAGTTAAATTAGGTAACCTAAGTTTTTTTTGAGAGAGAAATGCTATTGTATTAATTTTCGGCAACAATGATATGTTGAAGAGGTTCGGGGACATGACCCCCTTGCCAATTCCAGACAGGGTTAGAACAAGCCGCCCTGGCAAGCCAGTGAGCTGCTTTGTTCGCTGTCCGCTTTACAAATTCGAGCTGCACGCACTCGAGTTTAGATAAAAGGGAAAAACAATCTGTAACGATCGTCCCCAGAGGTGAAGGCAGCCCCCCACCTCTTTTGATCATATCCACTATGACCTTACAATCACTTCGAACCACCGCCCTTTGGAGCGGGTATTGTTGGAGCCACATCAGCGCCTCCCGAATCACAAACGCTTCCACTAGCCCCGGGTTCTGGGCCCCGTGGAACGAAGTAGACCGAGCTCCCCTGAGATGCCCCCTGTCATCTCTACATATCCAACATGTTCCCACTTTATCTGTTGCTGCGAACAGAGCCTCGTCGGTGTTGATTGCCCAAGAACCCCGACTAGGACGTTCCCATACCTCCGCTCCCCGAGCCTGAGTTTGTCTCGGGCTAGCCTGGGCCTGTAGCTTCCTTCTCTGTGCTTCCAGCCATCCTAATTGAAGATGGAAAGCTGTCTGGAAAATTCCGGCCGCTGGTTGTGCTATACTCTCCCAGACTACCTTGTTCCGTGCCTTCCACACCTCCCATAATAGGCATCCAATCAGACCTCCCTTCGTCGAAGGGTTGATTCTAAGCATTTGTAGCAACCACTCCGTTATCGTCTAGGCCCCCTGAGGTAGGTGCAGGCCCGATTTCGTCCAACATTCAGCTGCCACTGGGCAGTTGACCAGCAGATGAAAAGTCGACTCCTCTCCTCCCAGACATACCGGACATGTCGCCGCCATGTCCACATGTCTACGTCTTAGGTTCTCTGCCACCGGCAGACAGCCCGAGCACGTACGGCATAAAAATGATTTGATCTTTGGCATCACTTCTAGCTTCCAGATTGCCGGCCAGATTTCTGGATGTGCCTGGACAGAGACCTGGTCCTGTTGGTTCCTATCGTACGCCGATTTCACCATGTATTGGCCCAAGTAGTCCCCCGCCCAGTACCAGGAGTCCCGGGCAGCCGTCCGACTAATCAGGACCGCCAATATCGCCTGCTGATCCTCCCCTCCAACTAGGGACCAGATCTTCCCCTCATCCCAGGTCCTCTCTTGTGGCTTCATCAATTCCGACACTAACATTCCCTCAAGCCCAGGTCCTAATGACTGCACCCTCGCTTCTACTCCTGTCAGCCAGGGATGTCCCAGTATTGAAGTTTCCGTACCTGGCCCGACAGACCTTCGCGCCCCGCTGCGAATTAGCTCCTGTACCGATAATAAGCTCTGCCAAATATAGCTTTGATTTTGTTTACGAACTGCCTCCAAAACCGAAGTCCCCGGGTAATACTTAGCCTTGAGGACTTTAGCCACTAAACTCGATTCCTCCGTGACTAATTTCCACAATTGCTTCCCTAATAGGGCCGAGTTGAAATCGTATAGATTCTTAAAACCCATACCCCCTTCCTCCTTCGGTCGTGACATATTTTCCCAAGACTGCCAGATCACTCTTTTTCCGTCCGGGCCCGCCGATTTCCACCAAAACCTAGCGAGAGCCACATTCATCTTCTCAAGCATCTCCTTAGGGATCCGCATTACACTCATCGTATAAGTGGGGATTGCTTGTAGCACTGATTTGGCGAGCACTTCTTTACCTGCCCCATTGAGCAGTTTACCATCCCACCTCCTGATCCTCCGAAGGACCTTATCCATGACATATTGTAGACTCTGCTTCCAGCTCCGACCCATCATGTTCGGTATACCCAAGTAGGTGGATGGGGTATCGACCTCAGGTATCCCCAATATCTGCACACCGCTCAGACGTCGATGCTCCGGAGTATTATGGCTGAAGAAGAGAGACGACTTAGCCTGATTCACCACCTGCCCTGAAGCCTCCTCAAACATTCCCAAATAGTTTCGCACTTTTGTCATCTCTTCCAGAACCGCTTTGCGGTACACATAGCAGTCATCCGCAAAGAACAGGTGGGTCAGCGTCGGGGCTCCATTAGCTATCTTGACGCCATGGATATCCCCCGTACCCTCTGCTCCCTGTAGTAACCGAGAAAATCCCTCCATACAGAAGAGGAACAAATAGGGGGAAAGCGGGTCCCCCTGCCTTATCCCCCTTTCAGGCTGAACAAACCCCGCCTGCTGACCCTCCGCCACAATGTTGTACGTAACCGAGTACGTGCACCGACGGACCAGAGATATCCACTCCTTGCTCAAACCAAAACCTCTCATAATGTCCCATAAGAAGCCCCACTCCACCCTGTCATAGGCTTTGCTCATATCCAGCTTCAGTGCCACCCAGCCTTCTTTACCTTGTCTCTTATTCCTTAGGTGGTGCAATGTCTCATACGACAGGATAATATTGTCATGTATAGATCTGCCCGGGACGAACGCACCCTGGGTATCAGAAATAAGTCCCCCCAACAAGCCCTTAAGTCTATTTGCAGCCACTTTGGACACCACCTTGAACACCACATTACACAATGATATAGGTCGGAGATCTTTAAGCGACATTGGGCACTCCACTTTCGGAATCAGAACCAGTGTAGTCTTATTCAACTCCCGTGGGATGTCCTCCCCTGCGAAGATCCGTCTCACCCACCTGGTGACATCCTCCCCGACTGTCCCCCAGTACTTTTGGTAGAAGAAAGGGTTGAGACCGTCCGGCCCTGGCGATTTATTCGGGCCCATGGAGAAAGTCGCGTCCCGTACCTCTTCCGACGTTACCTCCCCCATTAGTGCCCTGTTCTGCTCCTCCGTCACCTGCTGACGGAATCTCGGGAAATTTACTCCGTCCCCCCTCGTCCTCCGAGATAAGACCTTATAGAAATCCAGGATATGGTCCCCCAATCCGGAGTCCCAGGTCAGAACGTTACCATCCTCATCCCGTAACTCAGATAACTTGTTTATGTTTTTCCGCTGCGACGCCGAGGCTTGGAAAAACTTGGTGTTCTGATCACTATCCGTGAGCCAATGCTGCTTGGCTCGCTGCCTCCAAAACTCCCCCTTTTGCTCCAGGGATTTGACGTATAATTTCTGCAAAGCTCTCCGACGCCAAATACTCGATCGGTCCTCCTTACCGTTCAGCCACAACGTGTCCTTCTCATAACGTGCAATCTTCCGGGCAAGTGCATTATACACCTCCTTACCCCAGGTATCTAGTGCCGAGCTTGTCTCCTAAATCTTGCACCCGGCCTCACGGTCCCCCGGTACACCCCAGCTAGATTGAATCAACAAACCACACTCCGGATCCTCCGCCCAGATATTCTCAAACCGGAATTGACGCGACCCCACAGGATCCACTCGTTTCTCTGAGTCTATCAGAATGGGTAAGTGATCCGATGTCGAAATACCCAAATTCGCTAGATGAGCCTCCGGCCACATCGACCGCAACTCCTAAGACATCAGAGCCCTATCCAGCTGGACTGCCATTCGTGTCTCTGGTTCGCTTCCACTATGCCACGTGAAGCCGTACCTTTGAATCGGGACGTCGTAGACCCCTACGTCCCTCATTGCAGTCCGGAAGCCCGAAATCAGCCGTTCTGGATACCGCCGGCCTCCCCGTTTCTCCTTATTACGTAGGATGCCATTGAAGTCGCCCATCAAGAGCCATTTCCTCGCAGCTCATGTCCTCGCACCAAGGGACCGAATCATATCCCACGTCTGCCACCGTAGTTCTCTGTTCGCCTCCCCGTACACACCTGTAAAGCGGAAGCTATCTCCGTTCGGCCCTTCGATTTCCACATCGATAAACCGCTCCTCACTGGGGTACGGCGTAACCTTCATCTCCGAGGTCCATAGCAATATCAGACCCCCCTTTTGCCCCACCGCCGGCACTTCACAACCACTCGGGAAGCCCGTCTTCAGCTTCAGGATATCTACTTCCCCCTTCCGAGCCACCGTCTTACTAAGAAAGATCATTTGCGGCTTCCTGTGACGTATCACTCCCTTCAGATACTCCACCGTCGCTAGCTTGCCCAAACCCCTACAGTTCCAGGATAGGAACTTCATCCCCAATTTCCGCTTTTCTCGAAGCTGGTCTGATGAGTACCTCCTCTCCCAGTCCCGTCCTAGTCTCCGTACCAGAAGTACAGCACTCTCGATACTACTCCCCTTCAAACACCATCGCTGCCCACTTGACCCCAACCTTGCCGGCACACACAAAACCCCGCGACCAACCTGATCCTCCTACCGGTGCAGCAGCCCCGGTCACACCAGCTATGGCGCCCGATACCCCCCGTCACCACCACCACCAACCACGTCGACGTCGAAACACCAACCGTGGGGCAATTCGCGCGAGTAAAACTCGCCTCCGGCCGGGAACAAAACCGATTCCCCCCACTCCAGTAATCACAGAAAAAACGTGAAAGGAGACTAGACCCGTACCTTCCTCGTACCGTCCCCACTTCCGTACACCAACCGGAGGCTCCCGCCGTCGCCGTTCCCTAGCACGCGCCGCTGCTCAACCCGATCTCCTCGATCGCCTAGGGTTGAAGTCATATTTATTTAGTATATGTTATCAACATAAATAATTGATATAATCGTATTATATTAGAAGAGAGAAACAAAAAAATCAGGTAACCTAAGTTCAGAGGAGAAGTCTATTGAGAACCACTCTTAACATAGGAACCGTGAGAACCAATCATAGCCACTATCACCTATGATCCAACACTCATCAAAATGCCACATCATCACCCCAATCAAACCCCCATCCACGCCAAGTTCATCTATTCTCACACAAGCAAGGGCATAATTGTAATAGCATGGTGCCATGTGGACAAGTGTCCATTTTTTTTCTTCACCAATTCACTAATTTAATATTTCCCGATTCGTTTGAACTCCGATTAACTTCAAACTTGCGCCAATATTTTTCTTTTTTCAAGGGCTTTAAATCAAGATCACTCATGAATATATTTTGAAGAACGAAAATAAAAATTTATATCAAGGTGATAAAAATAATGTTGAGCGTTGATAAATGTTCACTAATAAATGTTTTATATCGGAGTACCAAAGTAGTGCTAAATGTTGATAAAAAAACATGTAATGAGGTGATAAGAAACAAATAATGATGTGATAAAAACCATTTTCATTTTTGATAATAAGTGTGATACACTAGAGTTTAACGTTGATAAAAAAACTTGTGATAGGGTGATAAAAAACACGTAGCTCAATGATAAATCTAGTGTTTAATGTTGATAAAACTGGTGTTCATATGAAGCCCGTGATGAGATGATAAAAATCATGATCAGTTTTGGAGAATGGGGTGATAAAACCATTGTAAAGTGTTGATAAAACCAGAGCAAAGTGTTGATAAAAATTACCCATATATAATTTCTTTAAAAACCAGCCCCGAACTAATTTTTTTTTCGTGCTTCAAAAAAACATGTGATGTGGGTGATAAAACACACGTAATTTGAATGATAAACCTAGTGTTTAGTGTTGATAAAACTAGTGTTCATAAAAAGCACGCGATGAGGTGATAAAATCATGATCAGTTTTGGAAAATGAGGTGATAAAACCAGGGTAAAGTGTTGATAAAACCAATGTAAAAGTGTTGATAAATCCAGAGCAACGTGTTGATAAAAATTACCCAGATTTTTTTTTACAAAAAAAACAACCCCGAAATTTTTTTTTTTCGTTCTTCAAAATATATTCATGACTGATCTTGAATGAAAGCCTTAAAAAAACAAAACTAATGGCGCAAGTTTGAAGCCAATCGGAGTTCAAACGAAGCGGGAAAAATTAAATTAGTGAATTGGTTTAAAAAAAATAATATGATGGTTTTACTAAAAAGCCCTTACCACTAACTAAAAAGTGCTGTTTTTTTTGCAGTCAACAGTCAACTACTCAAATGCATCTCATCCATCCATTCTTAAAATGGATGACTTAGATTGGTTCTCGCGGTTCTTACGTTAAAACATGGTTCTCACCAGATTTCTCCTCCCTAAGTTCAATCACATGCATTTTTGTTTATAAAAACAGATAAAGTATTTCATTGTATTGGTTATGTTTTTTTCATCAACAAATTTTATAATTCCGTTACTTATGTGATGTAATGTTCTTTTTGTCTACACAAATTTTTTTATTGAAATACGTTTTCTGGAAAGAAAAAAAATAGAAAATCCGTGTCCAAGAAGGACTTGGGCCAAAGACAATGATTACATGAGAGCTCTCTAAGGGGCTAGAGGGCCAGAGCCTGGAAAAAAAGACAGTTGTAAGTCCAAAAGAAAATTAATACGAACTAAATCAACTCTCGCTAGTGATCCACTCATCACCGTCCGAGGTCTCAGCCTTTGCCCTACGAGTTTTATGCTTAGACTTAATGGTCTAGAAATCCGCCAGCCAAATGCCTAAGAGGTCGAATCATACGTTCTGGGGGTTTAAGGAGGGCGTCCTTCCACTGATTATTTGCTTGATCCTCAACACCACCGACTATGACAAGCTCCATGATCTCGCAGCACGCGTCTACAGCCCCGGTGGAACCAACAGGCTCAGAATCACCTAGGTCCAAACCATTACCACCCAACAAAGCAATATTATAATGATCAGGCCCAACTTGAGTAACAGACCCATCAACACTGTTGGGGTCAATTACTTTCGTATCCATCGATCCTGTCGGAATCACCAATGCAAAATCTACCTCAACTATGTTGTTACCGTGATCCATGAGATCCTCAACGATAGGGGCGTTAACCAACCTCTCTAAATTACCACCTAACGAAAGGATCTCACCTAACATATTCGAGACATTATCACGGGATTCAAATATGAAATTGTGATTTTGAACCTCCTTATCACCGGTTGTCATCTCCGACGAGGGGAAAGATGTCTGCAATTTCACAATATCATTCCCCCTTGTAATCAGAGCCTTATTGGTACCTGATATGAGGCTCAAATTCTGAATAGCGGGAACAGAGCATAGGTTTTGGTTTCCCAACACACCAGAACAACTCTGAGAAATCGTTGCGGTCTACGCCCGACGACGTGCTACAACAACAAAGAGGATATACTCATTAGTTTTGAAACCATTTAACCCCTTAATGTTCTGAGCAACTTCAACCTTGGAATCAAAACGAATGAATCTGAAGTAACAACCATTAAAGTTCGAACGCTGGAGGACAAACGCAGACACGGCCATACCGAATGAACCGAAAACGTTTTGAACCCATTCCTCAAATGATTCAAATGGGAGATTGATGATGAAAGAGTCGTCCTCCTATAACACAAAATTCACGACTTTGTTCACGGAATTACCTCTCTTTAACGAATCCGACGATCTACCCTCGTCACAAAGGAATTATACATATTCGCCCCCTGTCAATGCTCTATTACCCTTCACCACAACAACTGGCTCGGAAGGAGAGGACCCAACACCACCGGCGATCCCTTCCTTCTTATGTGTCTTTTCTATGATAGGTTTGGGAACTGTCATCAAAGTCGACTTGACCGGACCCTTTCAAGGCTTAAACTTGGATGCATGTCGAACAAGGCCTGCCTTGACCCTTCTTAAGCTCCTTAATGTCTGCAACCAATCTATAGTAATCCATGTATAGAGATAGCAGTTTAGAGAAAAATGATGAAAAGGAGAGTATCGTTCATGATCATTATGTAATGCAATGGTCTAGTTAATCGAGAACGAAATGACAATTGTCCTTCTCGTAAGAGAAGCATAGAGGAAGGGGTAGATGAATGAAAGGAATTCATGCGATGTCTGATTATCAGCCTCGCTAGAGGCCATGAGACCTTTTAGCGATAGGCTGCATTGGAGTAAGGGAAGCCCGCCCTATCTTGGGGTCTCTCTACCATATCGCGTGATCCCTCCCCACACCAAGCGCATCACCCTGACACCTAGTGGTCCTAATTGGTGGACCAACAAGTTTCCAGACTATGTTAGGTAGCCTTAGGTTGAGTCAGATATGGTCTTTGAGTTTGTTTTTTGTTTTACGTACTGTCATTCGTGTCTTCAGTTTCTATCTTTAATTTTGGCTTGCTTTAATTTGTTCTAGGGATAATTCCATTTTAGTACCCTAAAACTTTCGGATTTCGTTTTTAGTACCCTAAATGTTTTTTGTGCCACTTCAGTACCCTAAATCTTTGTTTATTCCAGTTTAGTACCCAATGTCTGATTTTCCATCCATTTTTGGATGGAAAAACGTCATGTGCCTTGCACATGACCCTATCTTTTATAATAATACCAACACTACTCTTCGGTAGTTTAAACAAATTGAATTTTTGAAAAATAAAAATGATTTTTTATAGATAAAAAATCAGACGTTGGGTACTAAACTGGAATAAACGAAGTTTTAGGGTACTGAAGTGGCACAAAAAACATTTAGGGTACTAAAAACGAAATCCGAAAGTTTTAGGGTACTAAAATGGAATTATCCCTTTGTTCTATGATGAAACATGTGCTCGGTCACTCAAAATCCTCGTCTATACATCGGGTTCCTTTGGAGGTTTAGTTGTCGTTCATCTTCGAATACACTACTTTCCCCATACTGGTGTTATATTTAATTTACTTTCAATGAATAAAATTTTCCTTTCACTAAAAAAAATCGAGCACTATGATTTTTTAACAGTGAATTACCATTTTACCCTCATTTAATAATACAATGAAATAGAATAAAAAAAATAAGAAATTATTATAAAATTATTTTTATAAAAACATTTAAATAACACAAATTATTTATTACAAAAATAAAATAATAAAAACTATTTTCTTATAAAAAGTTACAAAATTATTTTTTTAGTAAATTACTAAATTATTTTTACAAAAAATAATTATTAAATTTTTTAAAACATAATGAACAAAATTTAGAAGAAAAATAATAAATTTTATTTAAAAATTAAATAAGAAGTGAAAATTAAATCAGAATTAATGAATGTTTTCAAATGACTACCCTCCTCCGCTCATACCATAAATTGGATGGAAAAGAGTAAAATGAAAATTTTGAAGTACTAAGGTAGCGAGGAAAAAAACAGGCTAGGGTATGATTTGAAAATCGAAATGTTTCAGGATATCGAGTTAAAATTATCATAAGAGTAAATGATGAATAAAGGTAAAATATTCTTTCATCTGTGGAGAAATTAATCCAAATACAAAAGGGTAAAATAACCATGTCATGTCATGTTGTTACTTTTTTTTATCTGTGACTTAAATTTAGAGTATTAGGTTTAACATTTTTCAAACTTTGGGTAGGCAGATGTATATGACTAATACTTTAAGGTAACTAAATGTATTATAGAACCTAATGACTCGATTTAATTAGAAAAAATGACTGTCATTTGAAACTTGAATCAAAAGTTTTTATTTATTTTTACTTTCAAAACAATTAAATTATCTTATAGAATCTACGGCCTTTATATTTAATATAGAGGATAATGGTGTATAAATATTTTCTTGAAAGTTGGTGCTCAACTTGTTACAGTTGGTTGGCTTTAAAAGTGGATAGATTCAAGAATCAATCAATATGGAGCAACATATTCTTAATTATTTCCCCAAATCCATACTTGATACGACGCCGTTTAAACCATGGAGCAACAGCAACTTTTTCATTTCCTATATAAAGTGACATGCACCCTCTCTTCTTCAGCATCACCTACCATTCTTCAGGAAACCGACCCGACCCGACCATGGCGGCTCTAGCCATAACCGCCCTCCTCTCCCTCTCCTTTGCCGTCGCTGCATCCTCACCGGACATGTCCATCATCGACTTTGACACCAACCACATGATCAAAGAATCGACGGCCAGCAGGACAGACGAGGAGGTGATGAGCATATACAACTGGTGGCTCGCGAAGCACCAGAAAGCTGCCAACGGGTTGGGGCACGAGAAGAGGTTCGGGATCTTCAAGGATAACCTGAGGTTCGTAGACGAGCACAACGCTCGGAACCGGACCTACAGGGTCGGGCTGAACCGGTTTGCTGACCTCAGTAATGAGGAGTACCGGTCCTTGTATCTGGGTACGAGGTCGGATCCTAAGCGTAGGTTGGTCAAGTCCAGGAGGCCCAGTAACCGCTATGCCGTCAGCAGCGGTGACGTGTTGCCCGACTCCGTGGATTGGAGGGTCAAAGGTGCTGTTAACTCCGTCAAAGATCAAGGAAGCTGTGGTTAGTACTCTCTCAAGAATGTGAAATAATTAAAATATATATAGTTTCCAAATTCTTAGTTGAAATAAAAATGAGCAGGTAGTTGTTGGGCATTTTCTACAATCGCGGCGGTGGAAGGCATAAACCAGATCGTGAGCGGGGAGCTGATCTCACTGTCGGAGCAAGAGCTGGTGGACTGCGACCGATCATACAACTCCGGGTGCTACGGCGGTTTGATGGACTATGCCTTCGAGTTCATAATGAACAACGGAGGGATCGACAGTGAAGCCGATTATCCTTACCTGGGCGTCAACCACAAATGCGACCTCACTAGAGTATGAACCAACACCCACACTACAATTACACTACACCTCAGAGTAAAAACAAACGGTTTTGTTGTAATAAGTGTCGTTGAATTTCAGGAGAAGAATTCAAAAGTAGTGAGCATTGACGGGTACGAGGATGTTCCGCTGTACAACGAGAAAGCCTTGAAGAAGGCGGTGGCCCACCAGCCCGTCAGCGTTGCTATTGATGCCGGTGGCCGGGCTTTTCAGCTCTATGAGTCGGTAATTAACATATATATGTAGTGATGTCATTGTCCAAGTTCAAACACTAAACAATTTCTGTGTGTGTATATAGGGTGTGTTTAGTGGGGAGTGTGGAGAAGATCTAGATCATGGGGTGGTGACGGTGGGATATGGGACGGAGAACGGAGTTGATTACTGGCTGGTGAGGAACTCGTGGGGAGCTACCTGGGGCGAGGGCGGCTACATCAAGATTGAACGCAACGTTGACACCTACACGGGCCGCTGTGGAATCGCCATGGAACCCTCTTACCCCGTCAAGAATGCTAAGCTCACCAGCGCCTAAGACTGAGACTCTCTTGAAAAGCTCAGCTGATGATGAGCAATTAGTTCCTCACACCCTCCTTGCTTAATATCCTCATTCGTTCCACATTATTCTCAAACGCATGCAACTTATAATTGTTGTGTTTCAATCACAATTCCATGTCTTTTTATCTCACTTTTCTACCGCTTATTGCCATATGATAAATTTTTTTCCTTCAAAACATACATTTCATAACAATGTCACTTAATTACACATCAACACCCTTAGCACCGGTTCAGTTTCACACGATCATAAAACAATGAAATTATCAATCATCGGTACCCATATAGATTTCCAAAAGTGGGTTTCCACATCAATAATTATCCCAAGTCACTAGGGATTGAGATTAAGATTGCCCAATTTTTTTCTTTAGATTTTAATCCGACAACACTTAGATTTTGCCGTATTACTGTAGTTCTAGACATGGTTGTTGAAGCAGAAAGGCCACATCAGCTCAACTTATCAATACCCTCAACTTGTGCTAGTACAAGCCTACCGCATACTCAATATAGAAAAGCTCTTGGTAGCAATGCCAGGGAATGATCAATAGATATCTTCCTAAGAAAAGGTATCACCAAACGGGTAAGCTTAAAGTAAATGAGAAGGAGTTACAACTAAAGATAACATAAACTAATTGCACAGTCAGTTCCAGCTGCCAAATCCTCTCAATCCCTAGGGATACATTTCAGCAGCAGGTGATAATAACATCGCAAGTCCCTTCTATACAAAAGTCGTTTCTTTAATCAGAAAAAAAATATATAGTGATGCTAACGATATTAAAAGGGACATTAGCAAGTAGCTACCTACTTTGCTTTCCAAAAACTAAACCAAACCCTAGAACCTGGGGGATCTACGAAAAAGAACAACCATCCAAAGTGCCAAAATTAGTCGTCTATGCAATTCCAGCTACCATCACATTCTGGCAAAGCTCCTACTGTTAACATGATATTGTTAGAAAATGTCAAATCAATTACACCACATATGCATGCTTAATAATAGAGAAGGAAGGTTTGATGTAGACCACAACTACCTGAAATTTTAATCCCTAGGAAGGTTCGTGCTCTCTGTTGAAGGTGGCTTCTTCCCATACCGCTACAAAAATAAGAATTATAATCGTAAAAAAAAAGATAGAAAACTTAACTTGATGTAGTGCGTAATGCCAATGCTAATAGGGAAGGAATCAAGAAGAGTTAGGTGTACACAAGTTAAAGAGTAATATCAGTTTAGTACCTGTTTCCCAAAGGAGAATGGAACATATTTGTACTTGACCATATGCAGTATCTGCCTCTTCATTGTCATGATGAATAGCACAAACCAATAGAAGAGGAGTATGGGCCAAAACACAGGTACATCAAAAGCACTGAAGAATGTCATTACAAAAGCAATGCTAAAGGCCTTTGTGATAGAATACCTTTCAAGAGAAACAAAATGAAAAGCTTTAATATATAAGTAAGCGTGTAACCGAAAAAAAAGGGAATTGCACAGATATCCACAGAAAATACAAGCCCAAGGAATCCAGCATGTTTTGCTCAAGTATTCATCTTGCTGACCCTAAACGGATTGGGTTGATTGTCGTTAATCATCAACGATAAAACTTGTAGAAATGGATATACATCCCAGATCAAGCATTATGTTTGTCAGTTTTCATATAGAAAGAATAATCAACCACTTGCGACCCTAGAGGCCAACATTAGACAAAGGCAATAGCAGCATCCAAACAGTGTGAGACCAATCTAATTCCAAACATCCCAATCACTTACCGCATTTCAATCATCATAGTGTAGAATAACCATACTACATTGGATTCCCTAAATATGAAGATCTTGAATCCTCCTGCTGCTTCTATTTATAATCACTTAGAATTACAATGCGCTTCAAGACTTGCTCAACGTCACAAAAGTACCCATTTCGAACACAGGAACCATTTTTTTTCTTTCAAAACACTAATTTCTTGAGCTGAAAATTGAATATCTCTCTGGAACTCAATTGCAATTCCGTGAAATGATACAACAATCAGAAGCTAACCATGTTTATGCACGAATTATTAAAACAACTCATTCATGTATTGCACAATATTGAAACACTACATCTACAACTCATAAACCCCTTAAACTTATCGAAAACCGTCAATCAATTAGCGAATTTTTCCGTTACTAGAAACCTAAAAATGTTGGAATCGGATTGGAGACTGACCAGAATTTGAACTCAGGCAAGCGGCGAACGAAGGGCCTGAACTCGTCGGATCCTCGGGTGGGCAAGGTGGGTCCGTCGGTGATCTCCTGGATCTCGGGATCCACCTGAGGAGAGAGGAAGCCAATGAGGAGATTGAGAATATAGATGCCGAGGCCATAGGAGACGATGTAGAAACCCTGGACGAGGTAGACGCGGAGGACGTAGACGAAAGCGACGAAGAAGAAGGCGATCCAACGGTAGAGGACGTGAGGGGTGGATTTGTCGAGGAGGTACTGGTAACGCCGCGACACGGTGTGGGTCCAGCGGGATACGGCGGAGGAGGAGTCGGAGAGATCGTGGGCGGCAAGGCCACCGCCGGCTGGACCGGTGTCCATTGGAGCCCACTGAGAGAATTGTTTCTTCCTTGGTCTGCTTCTCTCCGCCAATAGAAAGAAGGTCTATGAGGTTGTTGAAACGTGAGTTGGGTGGGTACAGATACGTTGCGAAGATGATGATTTGTGTTGGGGGACGACTCTGCGGTTCCGGTTTGCGGCTCATTCGGGTCAACGAATCTCCTAGTATAACATACACTCGGTTCACTTCAGCTTAAACCAAACCGGTCTACGATCCTGCATATGACTGCCCAACCCGTTCATTCTCACCTCATAAAAGTAGGGAAAATGACACATAACCCTCCCTAATTATTACGCTTTGTCACATAACCCTCTAACTATTTTTTGTGACATTTAACTCCTCTAACTTCGTTTTTTTTCACTTTACTCTTTTTTCATCCAAAAACGGTTGGAAATTGAACATGTGCACATCACATGCTATTATTTTTTTCTAAATCCCAAAACTACCCTTTTAACCCACAAAAACTAACTACCCTAACCTAAAAACCTAACTTCATCTCCCCACATTTTTTATCCACCACGCCTCCACACTTTCTCAACCTCCTATCTCTAGTTCTTCTCTCAACCTCCCATATCCACCACCACCATCACAACGTCTTCTTCAATTTTGTTTTACTTTTCTTTTTGTTTAGATTTAGTTCTCCAATTTCAAGGCTTTTAAGGATGTGCTTGTTGTGCATGATGGACATATATGAGCAACAATTTTGTTTGTTGAGATTTAGTTCTTTGCAATTTCTTTTAAAAATTTTGGGGAATGTGGCAACAATCAATATTGATTTCGGGAACATTGTATGTTTATGAAAAAGGTTCAACAACTCATTTGGATCAAAGCATGTTTCTCGGTTCATTTTGATTTGGGTTTCATCTTCATCTATTTCTCGGTCATATATTCAAGTAATAGAGAGATGTAAAGATGGAGATGGAGATTTTTGGTCTTGGTTGACATTTGAGTTCTCTGATTTTTTTTTCTTTTGAAATTATTGAGATGAAGATGTAGAGAGACAGGTAAAGATGGAGTAAGTGGAGGGTATTTTACTAAGTCAACAACGTTTCAAAGTTGTTGGGTATTTTTCTAGTTAATATAGACATTTCAAAGTTTTGGGGTTTTGCTAAGTCAATGGAATCATTTTGAAAATTTGATGATAAGTGGAGGGTATTTTCGACTTTTGACGTTAATTGGATGGAAAGTTAACAACGTTAGACTAAAATGAAAAAAAAACGAAGTTAGGGGAGTTAAATGTCACAAAAATTAGTTAGGGGGTGATGTGAAAAAGCGTGATAGTTAGTGAGGGTTATGTGTCATTTTCCCTAAAAGGTAAACACATTCTTTTTAATTTTTGTTTTTACAATAATATATCCTATAAGTAACGCAAAAAAAAAATACGAAATATTATGGTAACCACACTTCTGCTCTCTCGTTTTCTCTTAAAAACTAGGATTTAAGCGTAAAATGGTGGCGGCATCTAAGTCAGCAGCCACCATTCGTCGAGCAATATTAGACCGGAAGCAAGGCCGATCATATCTTCATCTCCAGCATCTCCAGTCTTGTTGTCTTGGACAGCAAGTCGATCTCTCGATCCTCTGTCACCGATCTCCGATGGGGCATCGGTGCGGGAAAAGCGATATCTGGTGTTTTCCGTCATCAAGGCGGTGGAACAAGGTATTCCGGCGATCTGTAGAGGGAAAGGGGGCGGAGGAATCAGGCAAGTATTTTCCATCGAACTCCTGCAGTGGGTCCTAGATCTCAGCAACGAGAGTTGAAAAACACACGGTGATGATAATTGCGGTGGACATTGAGAACTCGGGCCTGGTCGCGCCGGAACGTCTTTGGGGCCTCGGTATTAGAAGAGACTTTTAGTAGGAAAGCTGTTCACGGGAGGAAGCATACTCGGGGAGAAACAATACGGAAGTGTTGATGGCTTTTGGTGGTAGTCTTTTGGAAGTCGTCTCGAAGCTAGTGCTGGAACTTCATGGTGGATTGGATAAAGCACCGGCTGGACATAGGGGCAACCAAACATGGCGGTGGCATGAAGGACACATGACGTCTAGGGTTCCGAGCCAAATGACTCACGGGATGAGCCCTCAACTTCCCTCGTTGGGTCGAGGCCTAGTGGAAGTCGGAAAACCCGATCCAAGAAAATCATCATCCGGCCCGTAGTGAGGCGGGGAATCCCTGAGGCTCTCTAAATTGGGTGGGTGGGTCGACTTGAGGCAACTCGGGTATGGGGGCACCTAAGTTCGAAACTGGGTCAGGTGGGATCCATTTGATTTTTCAAAGCAGGGCCGAGGAACAAGGGGAAATTCTCAACCTAAGCGGAAGAAAAGGAGGCAGATCCACACGATCATAATTGAACTCACTTGCAACAGCAAGGGGGGTAAGCACCCTCACCTCATAGAATGAGTACGAAGTGGTCCAATGGGGGTTGGCCAGCATCATCGCCCCACTAGATACGGTATGGTACTTCCTTACCTTCTTGGAGGCCAACAATCTCGCGTTTCAGAGCCCTATATTTATCATTCCAATAAGGACGACACACACTAGCAACCTGAGGGAGTATTCAATCTATCACAATACTTTTCCAAAATTGGGTATGCTCTACCGTAGCTTCCAGTCCAGATTAGTTGTATCGGTGTCAACAAACACTACCGTAGTATCCCCTTTTGAACTTCTCATTGAAGCTGTAATAACCACTTATGGTCAACGACAGTCAAACCCGTGAAAAACAGGAAAATTTAAAAAATTTAAGACAAACACATAAATTAACCTAAATTGACCCCGAGGGTCATACCAGACGTAAGTTGACTCCGTTATCGACCAAAATGAGTTCCGGGGGACTCAGGGCAACTTTCTGATCAATTTGGGAAATATTGAATTTTCGCTGGAAAAGTCAACCGAGCGACGTTTTGGCCCATTCGAGGACCGTTTTGGATCCAAAAAGCTTAGCCGTCGCCGCAGCGGTCTTAGTTGAGCCGTTTCCTTGTAGCCCGTCAAGTTTCGTAATTTCTTGGGAAAAGTGCCCGTTCGGGGCCCGAAACGTACGTTTTTCGCGAATCTGATTGGAAAATATCAAGTAGATATTTTCCAAAAGGTGTGGGACCCACCTTGCCACTTGTCAAACAAGTGGTGGTGTTAGTTTTGGGGGGAAAATGAAGACCACACCCTTAAGGGGTGTTCGGCCAACACTTAAGAAAAAGAAAAAAAAGAGAAAAGGAAGAGAGGGTTTTAGAGAGAGAAGGAGAAGAAGAAGAAGAAGAAGAAGAGAGAAGAGAGGAAGAGCTAGGGTTTGGAGATTATCGAGCCCTTGGATCGCCTCAAGGCAAGGAGCAATCTCGTTCCCCTCATCCTCCTCTACGGTAAAACCCAAACCGATTCTCGTTTTTGTTTGTTTTGGAAAGCTAGGGTTTTGTTAAAGAGAATGATTTAGGGTTGTATGGAGGTTGGGGAGGTGTTAGAGACGTTTTAGAGGTGTTTGGAGGTTTGTTTGAACGTTTTCCGGCGACCGGGAGCTCGGGAGGAGCTCCGGCCACCATGGGGGGGGGTGGCCGGCCACCACCATGGTGGCCGAGCCCCACATGAACCCTAGGGCCCATGGCCTAGCTTGGCCGGGTGGGGACCACGTGCTCGGGTGATCGGGTTTTGTGTTCGGGTGGTTTAAAACGTTCCCCGGACCATTTATCCATAACCGAATCGAAATTTGGAATTAAATTGGAAAAGTTGTAATTAACGGGTTTTAGAAACTTTAAACGTTAATTAATCGACTCGGAAGTCGGAATTCGATTCCGTCAAGTACTTTGGGATCCTTGAACTATTCTAAGACCGTAGAAACGAAAACGGGGGCTTTTGGAGCCCCGGAAGGACTTTTACAAAACCCGGGCAAATTCGCCATGTCGAGCGAATCGGGCCTTTACGGGTCCTTTATCGACAATGTCGAGTAATTGGGAAGTTTGGGAGTGATCGACATTGTCGGGGTTACGTTTGGGCGTTAAGTTTATTAGATTTCAGTTTATTCGTACTAGTTTAAAAGTGCCTTAATTTTGTATTCTTTTAGATCGTGCTGCGGACCGAGGAAAAGGGAAGCTCGGCGAGTGACTGGGATCACATTTAGGTTTAGTGGAGCGCTTTTGGAGTTATATACGAGGTAGGGAAAAGTAGCCGGATCTCGGCCCTGACTAGGGAAAGTTACCTGTAGAATTGCATGTGACACCGGGGTGTCGTGGGTTATTTAGGTTATCGAATATTAGAAAAGCATGATACGGGAATGTAGCAATTATTGGGAACGCATGTGACACTTAGTAGTGTCGTAGGAGCAGAGAACTTAGCGAGATTAGAATTATTGGAGGCATATGATCATGCCCGGAGGTTGTTTGTGAAATTAGTGATCTTAGGACTGTTGGAGGCATTGATTATGCCGGAGGTTGGTGTGTATTATTATTATTATTGAGTTTTGGGTGGCCTTGAGAGCCCGTGTTATTATTATTGAGTTTTGGGTGGCCTTGAGAGCCCGTGTTGTTATTGTTGAGTCTTGGGTGGCCATGAGAGCCCGTGTTGTTTTATTGGTGTTTTGGGTGGCCGTGAGTGCCCGTGGGGTTGTGAACCCGTACTTTACCGTTGGTGTCTTGGGTGGCCATGAGGGCCCGTAGGGTTGTTGAACCCGTGTTTTGTTGTTGGTGTCTTGGTGGCCTTGAGTGCCTGTGGAGTTGAGACTGGTGTCGTTACTGTCTGTTGAACTTTGTTTGTGATTGTGTTTGGTTACTTGATCATGGTGGAGGTTGTGTGGTGTAGCTAGCCTCCCGATTGGGATCGGGAGAAGCGGAGAGGTTGTGGGCTAGCTCCCCGACTGGGATCGGGGGAAGGACGCGCGGGTGTGGCTAACCACCCGACTGGGATCGGGTGAAGCGGAGAGGTTGTGGGTTAGCCTCCCGACTGGGATCGGGAGAAGTTGCGCGACAGGTCGACCGCCTGGCCCGACTGGGATCGGAAAGGGCGAGATACAGAGATGGTTACTGAGCAGCTGGTATGCGATCCTTTGTGATCTTGTTTGGTGTGAGATCCTTTGTGATCTTAGTATTGCGTGGTTGTCAGTCGTGTCTTTGGAGGAGGTCGTCAATCGTTGTGTGGGGTCTACATCACGTGTCCGAGTGTTGAGTCGGTTGAGGAAAGTGTATTGGTCGTGTGTGTGTCTTTTGAGTCGTTGTTAGTGTCACCGGCTTTGTCTGCTAAGTATGCCTAGTCAGTCTGTTATCTGTGGTGGTGAACGAACGCTCACCCCTAGATGCTTTTCCTACAGGTACCGCTCGCAGTCTGGACTAGGCGAGCTTCTGAAGCTTGAAGAGCTTGAAGCGGGTTTCTGGATGTTTTTGAGTCTAGTGACGTGTACCTCGTTTTTGTCCAATTGTTGGGACTTATTTTTGAGATGTAAATATTATTTTGTTGAACTAAACTGGCTTTTTAAAGTGATTTAATGAAAACATGTTTCAAGTATTGTATCTTTTTAAATGTTCGCGTCCCGAGTTCGGTTCGCTGAAATTGGGGCGTGACAGCTTGGTATCAGAGCTCGAGGTTTCACACCTCAGACTGCACGTCAATTAAGTGGGAGAGTCGAGTCAGTAAAGTTCCTTCGTGCGTTGGGTACGCAGGTCGGAACTCGTGTGTAGACCCGTTAGGATTTGAGTCCTGTTTTGTTATGTGCTTGTGCAGTACGGGGTTACTGGCACGGTGATTGTGTGTGGTTGCGTGAACTGTTTTTAAACTGTCGCGACTCGACTCAGGAGTGCTCATGTAGTCGAGCGTGACAGTGTTGATATCAAGTGGGTACAACATAGTTCGGGGACGCCTGGACCGGGTTGTAACTACAAGATGTCAAGAAATAAGGTTTTAAAATCGTTGGCCCGTTGGGCGTATGTTTTGATTTTGGTTGGCCCGGTAGGAAAGGTTCAACTTTGGTTGGCCCGGTGAGTGGGGGTCGTCGTTGTGTGATTGTTGATTGTTTGACCTTGTCTGTTTGTGTTTTAGTTAAGGTTGGAGGACTTGTGGTTGGCTTGGTTTTGTTGCGCTTGCGTTGTTGATTTGACGGTCAAGCGTGTGTGTAGGTTAAGGCTTTGTTTTAGGGTCAAAGCAGGCTAAGATTCGAGTTCGAAACGAGTTTGGAAAACAGGTCTGCACGAGTGTCACGGATCCCGTCACGGATCCGTGACGGACCAGAGAGGGTCGGCAGCATTTGGGTCCTTGTCACGGATCCGTGACCCCAACCGTGACGGGGTCTGCCACGGATCCGTGACGGACCAGAGAGGGTTGGCAGGTTTTAGGTCTTTGTCATGGGTCCGTGACCCCAACCGTGACGAGGTCTGCCATGGATCCGTGACCCATGTTTGTGCACCGTCTTGACTTCGCAGTTTTCTTTTTGCGTGTGTTGTGCGTGGCTTGACGTGCGTCTATGCGGTTTGTTTGAGAGTTCGCTTACGTGTTATTATATTTAAAGTATTAATAGCGTGAGCGGTGTGGCGTCTTAGTGATAAGCGCGCTAGAGCAAGCGTAGACCGCGTGAACGTTAGTGCGTTTAAGCTTGTTGTGTTTTTATGAGTTCGCAAACTGAACGTTTGCGTGTATCAATGCAGAGGATACTGACTTATGGCTCGCGGTAGACGCGGACGAGCAGCGGGAACACGGGGTCGGGCGCCCACGCGGGGCCGGCGGGGACGGTCAACGGGGACACCGGGAATGGTGCCAACCGTTGAGCCCGCCGAGTACGCGGAGGCGCAGGGCACTCCTGTCGGAGAAGACAGGAGAAGCAACGCGGGACCGTCTACAGGCACATCCAGTGTTCCGCCCGTCGCAGACCCTCCGGTTATGACTGCCCTAGATGAGCTGACCAGGACAGTCCAGAGTTTGGTGGCGGTCATCGCCAACTAAGAGTCGGCTTCACCAGCACCAGAGGCAGCCGTGGTCCCAGTGAGACCCGGTCAAACAGAGGATCATACATCCCGAGCACTACTAGACTTCCTGAAGCTCGGGATACCTACTTTTGTCGGGGAGCCGAACCCCGACCTAGCCGAGAGGTGGCTAGAGCAAGTCACGCGAGACCTGGATACATCGGGTGTCGAGGATGGCCATCGTAGGGTGTCCTTCGCAGCTCACCAACTAAGAGACAACGCCTATCATTGGTGGGGGCGTGTGAAGGACACGGTCGGGCACGACTACGAGATCTTCCAGGAGGTATTTCTGGCGCAGTACTATCCCGAGTCGTCTCGGTTGGAGCGACATCGGCAGTTTCTGGACCTGGAGCAAGAGGGGATGACAGTGGCGCAGTACGAGGCCAGATTCACGGCCTTGACCAGATTTGTGCCGGAGATGGTGATGACCGAGCAGAACCGTTGCCTGCGGTTTTAGGGAGGACTGAGGCCGGTGATTCGGAACCAGGTTCTCGCCTTGAGGTTGCGGAAGTATACAGATCTCGTGGACACCGCGGCGACGGTGGAGCTGGGTATCCAGGATGCGGCCAGGACCCGTGAGGTCCGACAGCGGCCGACCAGCTTTGTAGGGCCGTCCGAGTCACGAGAACCGAGGAGACAGAGGACCACAGGGTTCTTCCGACCACCGACTCATCAGGGTGGAGCGAGACAGCGGGGTTCAGTGGCATCAGTTGGGCCAGTTGCGTCAGAGAGGGCGCCGACGTGTTTTACCTGCGGGCAGCGAGGCCACTTCCGTCGCGAGTGTCCGACGGGAGGAGGGCCCACGATACTGCCAACGACCAGCCGGACGAGCCAGGGCACGGAGTCGAGAGCCGACGAGATCGGCTGTTTCCGATGCGGACGGGTTGGGTACACCATTGCATGCTGCCGTGAGCCGTCGAGGGCAACGTCAGCGCAGCGACCGCAGCAGTCGCGTACAGTACAGTCGCCCAGGGGTCGTCCTCGTCAGAGCCAGCAGTCCAGACCGTCACAGCCTTCTACGAGCGCACCGATTCCGAGACAGCAGCAGAGTCATGGGTATTCAGTAGCCAGTGCGCCGGGTCAGAGGCAGCAGGCCTCGCAGGGGAGAGTGCATGCAGTCACCGACTCCAGAGCCCCAGGACCTAGCACGTACCGCGAGACCATCCAAGGTACGTGTTTATTGTATCATTTATGGGCGTTATTCTTATTTGATACCGGGGCGTCGCACTCTTTTATTTCGTCGGGTTGTGCCGAGAGGTTGGGGTTGAGCTTAGAGCCGTTGAGTCCACCCCTATGCCTGGACACCCAGTTGGGGGTGGTGTATCGTTGACTAGAGTAGGTCGTGCCTGCGAGATTAGAGTCGCAGACTGTCCTTGCCCTTGTGATCTTCTCGTGTTGGGGATGACTACCTTTGATGTGATCTTGGGAATGGATTGGTTGTCGAGGTACCGAGCCAATATCGATTGCTACCGGCGACGGGTGATAGTGACAGTGGGTGGCACGAAGGTGACGTGTGTTCTGGGTAGTAAGAGTAGGGTCCTCCTGTCAGCACTGTCTGCTGAGGAGGAAGTGTCGGTTGTGCAGAGCCGAGAGTTACCGAGAGTGGTATGTGAGTTCCCTGAGGTCTTCCCTGAGGAGTTGAGCGGGTTGCCACCGGTTCGTGAGGTGGAGTTTGGGATTGACTTGGTGCCGGGAACGGCGGCGATATCGATGGCGCCTTACAGGTTCGCACCGGCAGAGTTGACTGAGCTGAAGCGTCAGCTAGAGGAGCTTCAGCAGAAGGGGTTTATCCGTCCGAGTGCATCGCCGTGGGGAGCATCAGCACTCTTCGTGAAGAAGAAGAGTGGAGAGCTACGGATGTGTATAGATTACCGGAAGCTGAACCGGGTTACGGTGAAGAACCGATACCCGATGCCGAGGATCGATGACTTGTTCGACCAGTTGAGAGGGGCGACCTACTTCTCGAAGATCGATCTGCGATCCGATTATTATCAGTTGCGAGTCCGTGAGGGGGACGTCGCAAAGACTGCATTCCGGACACGCTATGGGCACTACGAGTTCCTGGTGATGCCATTTGGACTAACGAACGCCCCTGCAGTGTTCATGGGCCTAATGAACAGCATCTTCCGGACGTACCTAAATCAGTTTGTGGTGGTGTTCGTGGACGACATCTTGATTTATTCGCAGAACGAGGCGGCGCATAAGTCACATCTGAGGGCTGTTCTGACCCTACTGCGCGAGCATCAGCTATATGCCAACCGGGAGAAGTGCGAGTTCTGGCTCGCTGAGGTGAAATTCCTCGGTCACATCGTGTACCGTGACGGTATCCTGGTCGATCTGTCGAAGATCGACCCGGTCTCGAAGTGGGCACGGCCCACGAGTGTCTTCGAGATCCGCAGCTTTCTGGGGTTGGCAGGCTACTATCGGCGATTCCTCCAGGACTTTGCACGACTAGCCGCACCGATGACTCTGTTGACGCGCAAGGGAGTCGGGTTTGTGTGGACAGAGGACTGTGAGCGTGCATTCGCGGAGTTGAACACTCGACTGACTACAACTCCAGTGTTAGTGGTGCCCGAGCGAGGGATCGGTTATGATGTCTACTGCGATGCGTCCGGAGAGGGACTGGGCTGCGTGCTGATGCAGTTGGGCAGAGTTGTGGCTTATGGCTCCAGACTGTTGAAGACGCACGAGCGCAACTACCATACACACGACTTGGAGCTAGCAGCAGTCGTGTTTGCGCTAAAGAGCTGGCGATATTATCTTTATGGCGAGGGGTTTCAGGTGTTCTCGGATCACAAGAGCCTCATGTACATATTTTCCCAGCAAGACCTGAACATGCGTCAGCGACAGTGGATGGAGCTACTCGAGGAATACGACTTTGAGCTACACTACCATCCGGGAAAGGCGAACGTGGTCGCCGACGCCTTGAGTAGGAAGTCGGTTCCGAGCCTCGCCATCATATCAGTCCGAGAGTGGGACATGATGGGGGACCTGAGCACGTTCGGGCTCGAGCTAGAGGAGGTTACGGGTGACATGGCCATGTGCTCATTAGTGGCTCAGCCCTCACTGCTCGCCCAAGTGTTGGAAGTGCATGCGGAGGACGCCGAGACATCAAAGATCCGAGAGAGGGTCGTCAACGGCGATGAGGAAGTGGGTTGGGAGATCAGTACAGATTGGGGGCTACAGTACCGAGGAGGGCTGTTCATGCCGGGCAACTATAGAGACGCTGTATTGCGAGAGGCACATCATTCGCGTCTTACAATGCACCCGGGGGGCACCAAGATGTACCGTGACCTCAGACGGCACTTCTGGTGGCGCGGGATGCGGAGAGCTGTAGCAGAGTTCGTGTCGAGATGGCTCGTCTGTCAGCAGGTGAAAGCCGAGCATCAGCGTCCCGCAAGATTGTTACAGCCACTGCCGATTGCTCAGTGGAAGTGGTAGCACATCACGATGGACTTCGTGTGTGGGCTACCGAGATCGCCGAAGGGAAACGACGTCGTGTAGGTGGTAGTAGACTGGTTGACCAAGTCGGCCCACTTCCTGGCTATGAGGATGACTGATCAGGTCGACAAGTTGAGCAGCTTGTATATTCAGGAGATAGTGCGTCTCCACGGGGTCCCGGTGTCGATAGTGTCTGACAGGGATCCCCGCTTCACGTCCAGGTTTTGGCCGAGTCTGCAGAAGGCGTTGGGGACCGAAATTCTACTCAGTACAGCACATCATCCCCAGACAGACGGTCAGTCCGAGCGCACTATCCAGATCTTGGAAGACATGCCGCGAGCATGTGTGCTAGATTTCAGGGGATCTTGGGAGACCCACCTGTCGTTGGCCGAGTTTGCCTACAACAACAGCTTCCAGGCCAGTATCGGGATGGCACCGTTCAAAGCGTTGTATGGGAGGCCGTGTCGGTCGCCAGTGTATTGGGCAGAGGTGGGGGACAAGAGTCTGTTGGGGCCAGATCTTGTCAGAGAGACGACGGAGAAGGTCGCACTGATACGCGATCGGATGAGGACCGCGCAGAGCCGGCAGAAGAGCTATGCCGACAGGCGATGTCGACCTCTTGAGTTTGCAGTCAGGGATCACGTGTTCCTGAAGGTGAGCCCGAGGAAGGGGCTGGTGCGGTTCAGATGCATCGGGGGCAAGTTGGCTCCGAGGTACATTGGCCCGTTCGAGATCTTGGGCAGAGTGGGAGCAGTGGCTTATCGTCTGGCGTTACCACCGCAGCTTGGGAGAGTCCACAACGTCTACCACGTGTCCCAGTTGCGGCAGTACAACGCAGACCCCTCCCACGTCATCGAGTGGGCAGATATCGAGGTGGCTGATGATGTCTCCTATGAGGAACAGCCGGTTCGGATCATGGACACACGAGAGCAGATTCTGCGGGGAGGCAAGATTATCCGCCTGGTACGAGTGCAGTGGAAACATCACGGGGCTGAGTCGACGTGGGAACACGAGGACGAGGTTCGCGCGAAGTATCCCGGCCTGTTCGACTCCCGAGGTACGTCTGTTTTAAATTTCGCGGACGAAATTCCTTTAAGGGGGTAGACTGTAATAACCACTTCTGGTCAACGAAAGTCAAACCCGTGAAAAACAGGAAAATTTAAAATTTTTAAGACAGACACTTAAATTAACCTAAATTGACCCCGAGGGTCATACCGGACGTAAGTTGACTCCGTTATCGACCAAAATGAGTTCCGGGGGACTCAAGGCAACTTTCTGATCAATTTGGGAAATGTTGATTTTTCACTGGAAAAGTCAACCGAGCGACGTTTTGGCCCATTCGAGGATCGTTTTGGATCCAAAAAGCTTAGCCGTCGTCGCAGCGGTCTTAGTTGAGCCGTTTCCTTGTAGCCCGTCAAGTTTCGCAATTTCTTGGAAAAAGTGCCCGTTCAGGGCCCGAAACGTCCGTTTTTCGCGAATCTGATTGGAAAATATCAAGTAGATATTTCCAAAAGGTGTGGGACCCACCTTGCCACTTGTCAAACAAGTGGTGGTGTTAGTTTTGGGGGGGAAATGAAGACCACACCCTTAAGGGGTGTTCGGCCAACACTTAAGAAAAAGAAAAAAAAAGAAAAGAAAAGGAAGAGAGGGTTTTAGAGAGAGAAGGAGAAGAAGAAGAAGAGAGAAGAGAGGAAGAGCTAGGGTTTGGAGATTATCGAGCCCTTGGATCGCCTCAAGGCAAGGAGCAATCTCGTTCCCCTCATCCTCCTCTACGGTAATACCCAAACCGATTCTCGTTTTTGTTTGTTTTGGAAAGCTAGGGTTTTGTTAAAGAGAATGATTTAGGGTTGTATGGAGGTTGGGGAGGTGTTAGAGACGTTTTAGAGGTGTTTGGAGGTTTGTTTGAACGTTTTCCGGCGACCGGGAGCTCGGGAGGAGCTCCGACCACCATGAGGGGGTGGCCGGCCACCATAGGAGGTGGCTGGCCGGACCTAGGGCCGGCCACCACCATGGTGGCCGAGCCCCACATGAACCCTAGGGCCCACGGCCTAGCTTGGCCGGGTGGGGACCACGTGCTCGGGTGATCGGGTTTTGTGTTCGGGTGGTTTAAAACGTTCCCCAGACCATTTATCCATAACCGAATCGAAATTTGGAATTAAATTGGAAAAGTTGTAATTAACGGGTTTTAGAAACTTTAAACGTTAATTAATCGACTCGGAAGTCGGAATTCGATTCCGTCAAGTACTTAGGGATCCTTGAACTATTCTAAGACCGTAGAAACGAAAACGGGGGCTTTTGGAGCCCCGGAAGGACTTTTACAAAACCCGGGAAGATTCGCCATGTCGGGCGAATCGGGCCTTTACGGGTCCTTTATCGACAATGTCGAGTAATTGGGAAGTTTGGGAGTGATCGACATTGTCGGGGTTACGTTTGGGCGTTAAGTTTATTAGATTTCAGTTTATTCGTACTAGTTTAAAAGTGCCTTAATTTTGTATTCTTTTAGATCGTGCTGCGGACCGAGGAAAAGGGAAGCTCGGCGAGTGACTGGGATCACATTTAGATTTAGTGGAGTGCTTTTGGAGTTATATACGAGGTAGGGAAAAGTAGCCGGATCTCGGCCCTGACTAGGGAAAGTTACCTGTAGAATTGCATGTGACACCGGGGTGTCGTGGGTTATTTAGGTTATCGAATATTAGAAAAGCATGATACGGGAATGTAGCAATTATTGGGAACGCATGTGACACTTAGTAGTGTCGTAGGAGCAGAGAACTTAGCGAGATTAGAATTACTGGAGGCATATGATCATGCCCGGAGGTTGTTTGTGAAATTAGTGATCTTAGGACTGTTGGAGGCATTGATTATGCCGGAGGTTGGTGTGTATTATTATTATTATTGAGTTTTGGGTGGCCTTGAGAGCCCGTGTTATTATTATTGAGTTTTGGGTGGCCTTGAGAGCCCGTGTTGTTATTGTTGAGTCTTGGGTGGCCATGAGAGCCCGTGTTGTTTTATTGGTGTTTTGGGTGGCCGTGAGTGCCCGTGGGAATTCGATTCCGTCAAGTACTTAGGGATCCTTGAACTATTCTAAGACCGTAGAAACGAAAACGGGGGCTTTTGGAGCCCCGGAAGGACTTTTACAAAACCCGGGAAGATTCGCCATGTCGGGCGAATCGGGCCTTTACGGGTCCTTTATCGACAATGTCGAGTAATTGGGAAGTTTGGGAGTGATCGACATTGTCGGGGTTACGTTTGGGCGTTAAGTTTATTAGATTTCAGTTTATTCGTACTAGTTTAAAAGTGCCTTAATTTTGTATTCTTTTAGATCGTGCTGCGGACCGAGGAAAAGGGAAGCTCGGCGAGTGACTGGGATCACATTTAGGTTTAGTGGAGCGCTTTTGGAGTTATATACGAGGTAGGGAAAAGTAGCCGGATCTCGGCCCTGACTAGGGAAAGTTACCTGTAGAATTGCATGTGACACCGGGGTGTCGTGGGTTATTTAGGTTATCGAATATTAGAAAAGCATGATACGGGAATGTAGCAATTATTGGGAACGCATGTGACACTTAGTAGTGTCGTAGGAGCAGAGAACTTAGCGAGATTAGAATTACTGGAGGCATATGATCATGCCCGGAGGTTGTTTGTGAAATTAGTGATCTTAGGACTGTTGGAGGCATTGATTATGCCGGAGGTTGGTGTGTATTATTATTATTATTGAGTTTTGGGTGGCCTTGAGAGCCCGTGTTATTATTATTGAGTTTTGGGTGGCCTTGAGAGCCCGTGTTGTTATTGTTGAGTCTTGGGTGGCCATGAGAGCCCGTGTTGTTTTATTGGTGTTTTGGGTGGCCGTGAGTGCCCGTGGGGTTGTGAACCCGTACTTTACCGTTGGTGTCTTGGGTGGCCATGAGGGCCCGTAGGGTTGTTGAACCCGTGTTTTGTTGTTGGTGTCTTGGTGGCCTTGAGTGTCTGTGGAGTTGAGACTGGTGTCGTTACTGTCTGTTGAACTTTGTTTGTGATTGTGTTTGGTTACTTGATCATGGTGGAGGTTGTGTGGTGTAGCTAGCCTCCCGACTGGGATCGGGAGAAGCGGAGAGGTTGTGGGCTAGCTCCCCGACTGGGATCGGGGGAAGGACGCGCGGGTGTGGCTAACCACCCGACTGGGATCGGGTGAAGCGGAGAGGTTGTGGGTTAGCCTCCCGACTGGGATCGGGAGAAGTTGCGCGACAGGTCGACCGCCTGGCCCGACTGGGATCGGAAAGGGCGAGATACAGAGATGGTTACTGAGCAGCTGGTATGCGATCCTTTGTGATCTTGTTTGGTGTGCGATCCTTTGTGATCTTAGTATTGCGTGGTTGTCAGTCGTGTCTTTGGAGGAGGTCGTCAATCGTTGTGTGGGGTCTACATCACGTGTCCGAGTGTTGAGTCGGTTGAGGAAAGTGTATTGGTCGTGTGTGTGTCTTTTGAGTCGTTGTTAGTGTCACCGGCTTTGTCTGCTAAGTATGCCGTAGTCAGTCTGTTATCTTTGGTGGTGAGCGAACGCTCACCCCTAGCTGCTTTTCCTACAGGTACCGATCGCAGTCTGGACTAGGCGAGCTTCTGAAGCTTGAAGAGCTTGAAGCGGGTTTCTGGGTGTTTTTGAGTCTAGTGACGTGTACCTCGTTTTTGTCCAATTGTTGGGACTTATTTTTGAGATGTAAATATTATTTTGTTGAACTAAACTGGCTTTTTAAAGTGATTTAATGAAAACAGGTTTCAAGTATTGTATCTTTTTAAATGTTCGCGTCTCGAGTTCGGTTCGCTGAAATTGGGGCGTGACAGAAGCGGTTCGGTGCCTTGAGCTATTTTATTTTGCATTATGATCCATTACTGTTAGAATCTTGCTTTCAGTACTTTCATTTTGGTGGTTGGTAGTCTTTCCGTCTTTCATCATTATCTATATATAATATCCGATCGTTTCCCTGTAAAAAAAACGTAAAAAAATTCAGATATCTCTAAAGGTTTCTTTTCTAGTCCTAACCATAACTTTATCTATTTTCCATAGCATCGTCCTTATTCTGGCTAGTGACGAATACAACAACCAACCTCTGTCACCTTCAATGGAAGCACTTGCGTTAGCTTCCACCATCATGCCTACTTGTCTCTTTGTGGTCTTTATCAAACAAGTCGATGATTGGCATAAGATAGTACTAAATCCCCCCCCCCCCCCCCCCCACTACCCTTCCTCTAAGTCTAATCGATGTCCCTCTTCTGACTACGGAACCTGTAGCGACTGTGTTCTCGTTAGGCCGTAACCTGCCGCCATACTGAATTCCAAACACAACAGGGAGCGGAAACCTCGCATCGCAAGTGGTGCGCTGCCAATTGTCCCGACGTCGTTGGAAACCCTATTGTTGGGTCCGACTAGGGGTGGTCCTAAACCCTCTGTACAGATGGTGGTCATGGGAAATATGCCCTCAGAAGATGCTCCAGACCCGAGCCTTGGGCCGACCCACTTGAGCGCTAGAACGGTGGCTCCGTCTCCGTCAGTCTCTCCACAGTCCTTAGCGGTTCTGTAGCAAAAACTGATGAGCATAAATGTATCCTAGTTAATTTCACCATTTCCCACTATATTTTTACCTTGTTTGTGCCTCATTTTTATATATTTAGCATTATTTATTAATTGCGTAAAGCCTCGTTCATAGTCGATATTTTTCAATTGTTCTAAATATATTCATCATTTGTCTTGTTTAGTAGGCCGCGAAAAAAGAAATTATTGGCGTAAGAACGAGGCCGATCAGAGGTCAACACAGAGCGGGAATGAGCAATAGAAGCTTGAAATTAAAAGGTGGAAATCTTATCCTCAGCGTGTTTCGGCGTGATGAGCGCACATCCAGACTGTGCGTCCGTGCGTCAACAACCATCAGATCTACTGTCCGCGCCTAGGAGAAGAGAGATTCGTAGATCCTGTATGAGTTGGTCGTACTTTCTGTCCGTCGATTGTTGACTACTGATCCAACACCTCTCGCATGCGGTTGAACAACATTTCCGGTACGCACGCCCGCATATGATCTCGTTCGACTGACAACACTCCTTCAGCCTCCTCCAGCACGCGTTTGGCGTGAATTTAAAGCTCTAATTTATTTATTATCCCTTTTTCTCTCTCTATATATATATACTTGAATTGATTTAGTTTTTGGACATATTTTTGAATAGCATAAAATATTTTTAGTGTATAATTTTCTTGTTCTTCTACTCATCTCTTTTGTTCTTGAGTGTTCGTCATTTTGGGAGCAAATTTCTACCATTGAAGGCCATAATTTTGACGATCCAAGGAGGTTTCAAGCATTCATGAGCCTCCCACCATCTCCAACTTATCCATTTTCATGGACTGAAGTTTTGGAGAGTTGGAGATAGTGGGTTTGCAAGATAGATAAGTTTTTTTATTGGGTTTCTCAACCCAAACCCGGTTCTAATCTCTACTCTTCTTTAGTTTTGTTATAAAGTAATTTTTTTGGTATGTGTGGGTAGGATTTGGATTCCATGGCATTGGGTTTGAATCCTTGGTCATGTGTATTGTGTAAATGTTGATTTTCTTTAAGTTTTTTTTATCAGCAAAGACATATTTAAAGGCCGACTATTTGAAATGAAGAGCACGGTGTGAAGTACAAACTAAGAGTGTTCCAACTTGGAACCTCATGAAATCTGATCCCAACACGGGGAGATGAAGATACAAACCACAAACCCACATGAACAATCCTCAAGCCATGAAATACAACCGAAGAAAACTAACAACACAAGGTCTAAAACCTGAATTTACCCACCATGAAGCACTAACAATAAAAGGTCTTAAAACCTGAATTTTACAGACATGAAGCACTAACAGAAAAAGGTCAAAACACCTGAATTTACCAAACATGAATCTCATACATAAACAGTAGCATCAAACTTCCTAGGGAACCACAACCATTGCCTGAGTTGGAATTACTTCAACTCCCTGCTCTCAAAACCATCGGCTCCAAAAATGGAACCACTAATTTTAAATTGCCGGCGACCAGCACAACGAACGAAAGAGACTTTCCGACAGAAATGTATCGAAACCCACACATTCAAGGACCTTAAACGAAAGGCTTCCAAGGGCTATGAAGCCTAGAGAACCCGCCGACGACCAACACCGTAATCGGCGGGACAAGACCACAAAGTGTTCGGAAATTCTATAAAATCAATCGAAAAGTAAATAGATAGGGAAGGGAGGAGAATACCAGACACATGCAAGGCTGGGGTGAGAAAATTACCTCCGACCTTTTCCGGTGAAAGGCCCAAAAGAAAAGCCGCAGGAGTCGTAGATCTGGTCCAAACCAGACAGACGGACGGAGCCACCGAGACGCGAGCCCATCCCCCCAGTGATACTAGGCTATCGGAACCACGACGATCCTAGACTAGGAAGCACGTCCCACGTCCAGTCCCGGTAGAGAACGCCAGAATCCGAAGGAAGAGCTTTACCACAACAACACCGAAGGACCACCACGACGGAAGAGGGGAAAGCTCGGATCTGAAACTATCCTTCCCCCACCATCAGAGACCGGAGAGTCGAGCGAAACCACCACAGTGGTGAGGAAATATCATATCTGCAACTATCTTCGCCATAAGGGCTGAGGAATGTCGTCCCATAGTCAGATTTGTTCCTTCCCACCACCATCACACACCAAAGAGCAGAGAGAGCGACCCAGAAGCGGAACAAGAGAGAAAGGAGAGGGAATTGAAGGAACGGGGAGGGGAAGAAAGCGAAGTCACCGCCAACGACCTCCAAAGGAACGGAGATCGCCGACGGGGCTGTGGAAGACGAGCGGCGACTTAAGGAAGAAGAGCAGCTTAGGGTTTCTAGAGAGAGGTGAGACGCTCTCTCTCTAGAACTATCTACCTTGATTTCCTTTAAGTTGATTCATGGTTTTATGGCTAATTTGATGTTGGTGATGTTATTTACATGATTTGGGGTTTTTTAGCTTAAATAACATCCACTTGCTTGTATGAATATTTATCCATATTTAAGTTACTCGATGTTCAAGCATGATTATCTTACTTTGTGTTCAAACTTCATGATTTTAAACTCAATTTCTTGTGATAGCTATTTTATCTCTTTAGTAAGTTTTAGGTTAGAGTTGGTAAAAATACAAACTTTAGCCATTTAATGTACTTATCTAGGATTTTTCACATTTATATGTCTTGATTTCCTATTGACGAGATATAAATATGTTAGGATGTGTTTTCTCAATTCCCGTGTGTGTCAAGTCGACCGAACGATTTGGAGATTTTCCATATTGTTGTGTGCACTATGTAGATCGATGTTTGGAGTGATCTATGATTCGATCTAGTGTGAGACGAGATTTCACTTTTGTAGAATTTACTTACGCTTGTGTATTACTAGAGTCTCGTGATTCATTACTCTATATAGTTATACTTGATTATCGAAATAATCTTATCGGTGGTGTTTGGTTTTCAAGAAGTAAACTAGATGTAGCTAAGTATTTTTTTTAACCGTAATTGTCGTCGATAACACCTGTTACGATGACTCCGGTGTCGGTCAGTCCGGCCGGTTTCACCGATGACGGATATTTTTTGCCCAGCCCTAAAAAAACACAAATATAATTAAGTATTATTATGACAAATTCACACGATTTAGCTGGGTTTAAGTTAAAAGTTACTCGACGAAATGGGTAATCTCATGCGAAACGGGTTCAGCTCGGCTCAACCGGATACGGTCTAGAATCCCGAAAGTGACTAACATGCTGATAGCTACAATGTCGGTAAGGACGAGAGCGTTCTTCACTCACTGCCCATCTCCGTCTCTCAAAATCTCGCTCACGTCACTCTCATTTTCGTCCCCAGATCAACTTTTCCGGAAATATCTTTCCAGATTTGGGTAAGCGACCTACGATTCACCAATATATAGGTGTATGTATATGCGGATTACATCATCACGATTTATTTGATTTCTCCTCGTATTGTTCTATTTCACGATGTGACTAGATTCGCATTGCAGTTCGTTGGCTGACTTTAACGTTACTGTTAAGCCTCGTCGCCAGATCTCAGTTTCTGAGTTTAGTTGTCTGTCTGGCGTTTGAGTGATTTGAATTTCTCGGTGCAATCATTTTGGTCTTAAGACTCTGAAGTTGGTTTTCTACCAGATTGTCTGTTCTTAGTTTTTCAACTGTTCCGGGAGTGTTACTATGCAAAGTTTTATGTGTGGATGCTCCTGAATAAGAAAAACTAGTTTGCAATTTAGTGACTTAGTGCTTAGAGTCTAAATCTTGATTAATGTAATCAGTCATCTTTAATTGGACTGGTAATTCTATCAATTAGGATCTCATAATTAGGCCTACATCTAAAATACTGGAAGTTTTTCTGATCTATGTTCTTGGGCATTGGTTTCCGGCTCACAGGTCTCTGATGCGTATGTAGTGGCTACATATTGCTAATGATCCTTGCATCCTCGTTGGCATCTAAGCTGTACAATTGTTTAGAGTTGTATTTGGGCAGAAAATGGAATTAGGATCTGTTCAGACATCATCTCCACCGCCTCCTCAGAGTCCTGATGTAAAAAGCCCTGATCTTGCTACCCCGAAACAAAATAATCCTGCACCTGAGAGTCCATTTAGAGTAGCTCCTTCTGGCACGTCCTCTTGGGCTAAACATTTCAGGTTCCCACAGCCGGTGCCTCCGCCACAACGTAACTCACCGGCTGGAAATGCTGGGGAGTCGTCGTTTGCACGTCTTACAAGTGGGCTTGGGTTGCGTTTGCCTACCATGCCTTCTGGACCAAATGAGAGTCAGGGCACCTCAACAACTGCTCAAGGAGGTGTTTTTGAATCAATCACAAAAGGGCTAGTTGACTCATCTCGCAGTGCAGTGAAGGCCATGCAGGTCAAGGCACGTCATATTGTCTCACAGAACAAACGAAGATACCAGGTAATACACACACTACTTATTTCTAATTTTGTGTTTACGTAGGAAGTATATATAAAGGAAAAGCTTATTCTTCATTCCACCATTCCTCTACTCAATTCCCTTACTGGTAACTCCATGATGTTTAGTGTTAAACATTATGTGCAACAATTTGTCTTTGTTACATCCCCTCTCATTCATACTTGTATACGTCTTGCTTTAAATAATTCACCAGTCTCATTCTCATTATTTGCTTCAAATGACAAAAGGAAAGCGGTAAAAAGTTGTTGATACCACAATTTTCTCAGTTTTCCTTCAATTGGAAATTTGGATTCTTATTAAGACTAGATAGTACCGACAGAACACTGCTGAGGAGGTGAACTTGATAATCATTAGAATTAAATGTGAAGGGCCCAGGGTTAACATATACACTGCAGGCTATCCAGAAATATGCTGCATGCAGGGCCACATGAGGCACTTATGTGTATATGTGGAATGGCGTTACCACTGTCATGCTGATTCATCCTGAAGTTGAAATCCATGCAGAGTCATCCTCATACATTGATATGATAATATGTATTGACCCTCAGCTACTCATGTCATAGCCACACCACCAAAACTACTACTTGTGTAGTTTAGAGCTGTGTCACGATCTGAGGTTATAGAACTGCCAGCTTAACTAAATATAAGTATTCAAATTTCTACACTAAGAGTGTGTTATCTAAAACCATTGTCTTATCGTCAAGTGGCTGACATAGCGTAAGAGTTTTGTTTTGTCTTTTCTACTTTATGTAATCTTCAAGCATATAGGTCACTTGTTTGTCGTTACATCATCACAAACATGATCTTGTACCTGCTTTTACAGGAAGGAGGGTTTGATTTGGATTTGACATACATCACTGAGAATATAATTGCTATGGGGTTCCCTGCAGGTGATTCAAGCTCTGGCTTTTTCTTTGGATACGTTGAGGTAAATCATCTTTCTTGTTTTTTTTTTGCATTTTGAAATCTAAATCGCCAAATTCAGTTGATCAATTTTAACTAAAACTGACGAGAGATGTGATGCAGGGATTGTATCGAAATCACATGGAAGAAGTGATCAAGTTCCTTGAAACTCAACACAAGGTAACATCCTGTTTAGAGTCCTAAGTATGGAGAATCTGACAGTTGACCATATGCAGCACAGGGGAATCTGGCTATGATTTATGCGGGATACTTTTTCCTACTACTTACCATAATAAGAGATTTGTAGATCACTCTCTGCCAGATTTAGAGTTTTCAGACTTCCCTGATTGAAATATGGAAATTGATGGAAATAATGACTAGATCTTGCAACATGCCATGAAGATTTTTTCCCTGGAAATCAATTTGAATGAAGAAAGGAAATATAAGCTAGAACAAGACGTATTTCCATGTTAGAAAATTTCTGGTTCATTTGAAAACATTGCCCCTGTTCAATGTATGAAGCTAGTTATCTGCTCAATTTATATAAAAACAATTATGCAATAAATAATTATCTACTCCAAGGCCAAGGACTTGCAGATACTTATGTGATTTGGGGGCTTTAAAAGTTTGGGAATAGTTGAATGTTGGTGGATATGGTTCTATTAGCAAATGCATTCAGCATTTGAAGATCTAGGTCATGCTTTACATCATCATGCCAGCAAGCCAAGAAGCTAACTTAGGATACCGTAATAGTGGAGTCTCGAGACAACATATTACATGGTCTGATAATGTAGTGAAGTCAATCTCCATTGATTCTCTAAGTTTAGTCAATGGATTTATATGCTCGCATGTTTATTTTCTTATATTGCTGAAGTCATAATTATTTCAAACGGTACTAATATTGTTTTTATTATGGGCATTCTGAATGATTTTCATGTCCGGTATTCTTCATGCTGCTAATGAGTGTTGTATGTCTAGAATTATTTATCCGAACATCTCATTAAAAATCAAATCTCATAAGTCTCAATAAATAACGATTTGCAGGGAAAGTACAAAGTATACAACCTTTGTTCAGAGAGGCTTTATGATGCTTCATTATTCCAGGGGAAGGTACATTTTCATATCTGCCTATCTTTCCAGTGTTTTCTTCTTTTGTTGTTGTTAGAGATACAGAAGAATCATCGTATTTCTCTAGAATATGAGGACCAAGACTCGACTTATGATGAGTTTTTGAGCTGCCCATTTGAACCATGAGTGTTAAAGGTTCTGAGCTCCATTTAGCCATGCAGAATGTGGGAAGTTTCTAGACCATTGTTACTTGTTCTCTACATCACTCAGCAGCGTATCTCTACCAGCATTTTGCTGAGTGACTAGTTATTTTTGCTTCTTATATCAGGTTCCAGAGAACATTTAAAATAAGTAAAACAGAATAGAACAATAGCATAGCTTGTGCTTTTGTTGGAATCCGAAACACCAGAAAAAGAATGGAAAATGATCATTATTTTAAACTCACGAGTTCTCCATTTTATATTTGTGGAATACTCCAGCCATAAATATATTTCACTGCTGTTTCCAGGTTGGATGTTTTCCATTCAATGACCATAATTGCCCCCCTTTACAACTAATATCATCATTTTGTCAAAGTGCATACTCGTGGCTGAAGGATGACATTCAGAATGTGGTAGTGGTTCATTGTAAAGCTGGTATGGCAAGGACAGGATTGATGATTTGTAGCCTTCTTTTATACTTTAAGGTGGGGTTGTACGAGCAGCTGTTATGACACCTTTTTTTTACTATCTGCTATTTTACTGTATTGTAAACTTATTGCGGTCAAAGCATAACTCTCTTTTTTTCACCATCTTCTACAGTTCTTCCCGACACCTGAGGAGGCCATTGATTACTACAACCAGAAAAGATGTATAGATGGGAAAGCTCTAGTTCTCCCGAGTCAAATTGTCCGTCAATTTCTCTATGAATATTATTCTTATAAGATGGTTGATCTTTCTTTCATCTATTTGATACATATTCATTTCTTTTCTCCTATAGAGATATGTCAAATACTTTCAACGTGTTTTAACAGACTTCAATGGAGAAGATCAGCCTGGACGTAGGTATGCTTTTCATATCTCCCCCAAGTTCAGACCAATTGTTTGGAAAAATGAGGTTAACCTAATAAATTCAATTGGAATCGGATATCATTTTTGTGACGTCAATCTGTTATTGTTATTTTTGCATATTGGTTCTTAAATATATTTTATGCATTAAAGTATTTAAACGAATTTAGTACTGTGAAGAGAGAATGAACCAAAGGTCGTGCGCCAAATGGCAGAGACCTTATACAAATAAGTATGAGGTCGTTTATTCCAATCCCCTCACTTGCTGTCATTATTGATGAGAAAAATTTGTGAAGAAAGAATGGATATATTATATATACAGTAAATAAGGAAGCAATCTTGCGTAATGCATCAATTTGACCCTAAAGAAGGGAGTTTGTTTTATTTGTATAGGTGCATGCTAAGAGGATTCCGGCTTCATAAGTGCCCCTATTGGGTTAGGCCTGCCATTACCATCTCTAATCACGGAGGTATGCTTGTGAGTTTCATTATGTTTCTTATTTCATTTGTCTTCTCCATGTGTTCTTTTTCCTTTTAGGCCAATATTGAAGGACAATATGATCTCTCTTATATGTTGTATTTGATGTAACACTGCATAGCTTGTATAGACTATTTGTTTGATTTACCTCTTTGTTCCTTTTCTTTGAAGTGATTTCTTGTTTCTAATCAACTAATTGAGGTAAAATTCAATCATACACTCTAGGTATAATTTCCCTGATTTTCATCTAACTACACCTAACTATTTTTTTTCGTCGGGGAGATACCCTAACTTTCCAAGATTCTCATTTTACCCATTTCTGCTGATTTTCCATCCCCAAAATGTAAAAAGTCTAAAATACCCTTCAGTAACAATTAAATGTCCAATATCTCGTCATTGCTTGTTAAAAACATAAAATATATAAATGGTCAATAATGCCCTTCATTTACATTCAAAATTTCAGATTTACCATTAACATCATTTATTTTTTTATTTCATTATTTTTTAAAATTTTCATAAACCTTTTGTTTTAATTTTTTTAATTGTGAATAATTCTATTTCAATTTTTTAATTTTCTTTATTTCTTTTAAGATTTTTTTAACGTGTATTATTAATTTTCTTTCTTTACATTAATTTACTTGTTAATTTATTTAAATTAAGGGTAAATTGCTAAAAACTACAAAAAGTTTGTCGACACGCTAAAAACTACACTGAGTTTAAAAGTAGATAAAAACATATAATAAGCATTGTTCACAACCTTCTGTTAAAATAATGAACAAAATATTCTGTTCTTTTAACTCATACATGATATATGGATAATACATATAACATTGAAAAGTATTATGGTCAAAATATATATCACTAAAAAGTACTGTGATCAAAACATATGGGTCTTCAGAAGTACCGGGGACAAAATATATGGGCCAATAATTAACAAAACAGAAAATTATGTTCATTATTTTAAGGGATAATTGTCAAAACATGCACTAATGTTTCGTCCACAAACGAAATAGTGCACAATGTTTTGTCCACGTCGTCTGGCTACCCTTATGAATCGTCCACGCACTTCTGTTAGAAAAATTAATGGAATATTCCATTTCTGTTATACATGTGCAGTTAAAGTATAACTGAAATGACCATTTTACCCTTATCATGAATCTTTTGACTTTTCCTTTTGACTTTTGCATGAGACATTACCATTCTACCCTTTCTAATAAAAAACAAATTAAAAATAAATAAATAGACAAATAAAATATATTTTTTTATAAAATCAGTTTTTTTTATAAATTCAGTTTTTATTTTCAAAAATTCAGAATTTTAATTTAAAAAAATACATAGAAATCAGTTTTTTTTTTATAGAAATTCAGTTTTTATTTATAATAATTATTTTTATTTTCAAAACTTCAGATTTTAATTTAAAAAATACATAAGAATCAGTTTTTTTATATTTAATTATTATTTAATTATATTTGGGTAGAAAAAAGAAAAAAGAAAAAGAAAAGAAAAATAAAAAAATATATAATAAAAATATTAATTAAATAAAAAAAACTGATTTTTTGTATTTTTTTTAAAAAACTGATTTTTATTTATTTTTTAAATTAAAATATGAATTTTTGAATTTCAAACCAAAAGGGCAAAATTGAGGGTATATCAGTCTTTTAACTCATTCTTATTTTTGAATTTCAAACCAAAAGGGCAAAATTGTCAATTCAGGTTCTGCTGTTACACTTTTCTAACAGAAGTGTGTGGACGATTCATAAGGGTAGTCAGCCGACGTGGACAAAACATTGTGCACTATTTCGTTTGTGGACGAAACATTAGTGCATGTTTTGACAATTATCCCTTATTTTAACAATAGACTGTGGACAATACTTATCGTATGTTTTTGTGCCCTTTTAAACTCAGTATAGTTTTTAGCATGTGGGCAAAGCTTTTTTTAGTTTTTAGCAATTAACCCTTACATTAATGTTATTTAAAAAATTGTGTTGATTGTCAAAAGCTACCCTAAAATATTGTCCACAAACAAAAAACTACCTAAAGTTTTGTCTACGTTTTTAGGCTACAGTAAAGTTTTGTCCACCGACTTCCGTTAAAAAATACACGACAAGGAGAAACTGTAATGAATGTTCATAATAAATGGTTTGGGCAGTTCTTTGCGGATTCAATAAATTTGTGGGCTATACATAATGCATTCTCAAATTGTGTGGGCAATTCATAATGCATTCTATAGTTGTGTGGGAAATACTTTAGGGTAGTTTTTGACAATTAACCTGTTACGTTTTTCTAACGGAGGTCGGTGGACAAAACTTTTAAGTAGTTTTTTATTTGTGGATAATACTTTAGGGTAGTTTTTGGCAATTAACCCCAAAAATTAATAATTCATTTTATTGACCTTTATTTATTTTTTCTTTCATTATTTTGTTAGTTCCTTTTAATTTTAATTCTTTTTGCGAGTCCTTTTGCTTTGGTTGTCATTGTATCCTTAACCATTGCATCCAAAAATTCCTCAGAACTTAAACATGATTCTCAAGTCAAGCACTAATGTGAGTGTAATAATTAGTAAGATGATGAGTAACCTGTACGGACATTTCGCTCTGTAATTACCATTGCAGATCTTGAAGGTGACCTAGGTATGGGTTTTTGCTAATCAAATACTAATCGTCAACTCCCAGAACCACATTATAAAAAATCCTACAAGATTAATGCTGCGAAAATGAACAAAATCCCTAGGACATACCCACAATTTTGAGGGAAAATCTGAAACTCATCAATACATCAAGTTGACACTCTACCGCTGAGTTATATCTGAAAATTTCAGAAATGATAATATAGGGAACGACTAAGGGCTTCCAACCACATCACTGAACTTTCCACCCAACCACAAAGAGCAAGGTCAGTCCAACATCCTTTAGAAACCCAACGCTAGAAACAATCGAAAGAGCACGTGAGATCTGGTTTGACCGAAACTAAAAGGGATCTCTAAAGATATCACTAGAAAAAAACAAAAAAACCCATGAAAGAAGTGCTGACACATCATGACGCAAGCGGCAGGGAAAGGGCAGGCGGAGCAGTAACGCTTCTCTTTTCTTATACCCTAAAACCAAACCAAATCTTACCTCACCCATTGACAGAAAGCGCATTGTCCAGCAAATCTCCGCCGAGTGCTTGGACCTAGATATGGAGATGGGGTGGAGAAGATAATAGAGGTGGAGGTGAGGGATGAGCATGGAGGTGAGGATTCGAAGGTAGCGAAGAAATCAAGAGCATATAGTTGAAATGGAAAAATGAACATGGAACACGAAAAATAAAGGTTAGGGATTGTAGGGCTTGAACTTTTGAAGGGTATAATGGTCATTTTCAAAAAAAGGTCGTGTGCATAGCACATGACCAGTTTTCCGTCCAAAAACTAAGAAAAATGAGTAAAGTGAAAATTTTGCAAAGTTAAGGTATCTCTCTGACGAAAAAAATAGTTAAGTGTAGCTAGGTGAAAATCAGGTATGGTTAGGTGTAGCCAATGTTGTAAAAATCGCCGCCTCAGGCCGACTAGGCGCCGAAATCTGGTACGACGACTCGACTTGGACATGTCGGGCGGTACGGGGCGACGTACCGACTTCTAGCCGCTTATGTGGGCAAGACGGGCTTAGGCGGGTGAGGCGCGATGAAATACCAGCAAGAGAACAAAGCAAAACGGCAGGGGCTGCATGAGGGAGAAAGGCAGCGACGATGAAAACCATAAGAATAAGACAAAATTTTGGCTCTCCACGTGAAATGGGCATACCCTGCAACCTTGCCACTCTCCAAATGAAATGCTAGAGAGAGATAGATGGTGGTTGCGGTGGATTGAGAAAGTCAATGTGATGCAGTGGATGTTAGGGTTTTGGTTGTTCTTTGGGTTAGTTGGTTGGGCTTTAGTTATGTTAATGGGCTTGGATAAGTTAGGAACCTTAGATATTAAGCTGAAACTTTAGATTTCTTATATGAAAAGATTTTTATATAATATATTTTATGAATTTGTTTAATACAAAACTATTGATAATTATCCGAGAGAGACAAAATAATCGAGAAAGAAGATGAAAAGACGAAGGACTTGGTTTCAAAGATGACGAAGAGTTGGGTTATTGATAGTGTGGTTTCAGCTTTCGAAAAACAAAAGTAAATAGCATTAGCTGTACAACATTATTTACAAAATATTATTTTTTTACTAACATAAATTACTAATATATTATAGGTAACTTCTTTTAATATATATATATATATATATATTATAAATATATATTTATCTATAATAAAAAATGATATCCGCCTAGGCCCCGCCTAGTCCCCGACTAGTCCCCGCCTAACGCTTAAGAGTCATCACCACCCGACTGGCGCCTAGTGCCTTTTACAACCTTGGGTGTAGCTAGGTGAAATTTTCTTGCTAAATAGGAGCCCCAAAAGCTGAAGAATAAGTCTATTCTTCCTATTTGGTTTAGTTTTCTTATTGCATTAGTAGTAATATTGGGGAAAAGTAGATTCCATCATGTATTAGGAGGTTTCATTATGTATTAGGAGGTTTCATTATGTATTAGGAAATCTCGACTCTTATATAAAGAAAATGAGATGAATAAAGGGAAGTAATCAATTGAAAAGAAATATAATTTTAGAGTAGAGTAGTCACATAGATTTGGTGTTTTCTCTCATGAATGCTATGCAAGATATCACATTCTCTCCAACAAATGCTACAACGAGATCCAAATCCAGGACCCTAACATACTCTTCATGTGGAAGCATACACATTACATTGAATGGTCTCATTTGGTTGGTCATGATCCCATAGATATGATATGCAAATATACACTAAGTTGTTTTGTCCTGATCAACAGGAATTCTCTTCTCGACGAAAAAACATTCCAAAACCAAAGATTTAATGGTAAGCACGTATCAAATAGTCTTTGCTAACTATTTCTCTTAGCTCAACCTTTTGTGTATATGCAAATTTAAATTTCTGATTATCCCCCACCAATTCTATGTGTCCAGCCAGAAGATTTCTGGATTAGTGCTTCCAAGAAAGGGATAATGGTCTTTGCTCTACCTGGGGAGCCTGGTCTGACAGAGTTGGCGGGAGATTTCAAAATCCACTTTCACGATCGTCAAGGAGATTTCTACTGGTTTGTTAACTCTTTATATACTTGACATTTTTCATTTTTTTGGTGATAACATCTTGTTGGGATTTTCAAACTGACACTGCCAAAACATTAATATTAACAGGTTCAACTTCAATTACTTCTTATGGGGTGAAGCTTGTGTACTTAGAAAAATACCTCACACAACATATGGCAAAGCAGTTACACTAATATCTACACAAACATGTGGCAAAATCACACACGTGTATAACCAGCAGATACCAACTCTAGAACATGCCCAATCACAAAAAGAAAAACTCAACTCCACCGTGCCAGTTCACTTGTATGCATCTAAATTACTAAACTAGTTTCTGTTATGTGCCTCACAAATGGATCTCGTTATGGGACCTTGGTAGAACTTCAAATCAAGGGTTCGTTTGAGCGAATCCTTGCTCTTCTTCCTCCCAATTGTGTAGGGTTATGAGCTCGTTGTAAAGGGAACTCAAAGACCTTCGGAGAGACCAAAATATTCTTAAATTCTAGTCTGATTTATTCATAATACCTCTCTGGTATATATAGCCAGAGAGGTTGCCTAAAACCCAATTCCTACATTAATTGCTACTTACCCAATAATTCTCAAATCCTAATACAACTTGACTAACAAGAAATAATAAAAGGAAACTTATTAAAGTCTAAAACCCCAGATGCTTCCTTGTCTTGGCCGGCCCACCTCCTTAGCCGACTTCCCTATTCTGATCGGCCACAACCCTAGCCGACCCCCTCTGGTATGTGAGCCCCTTGAACCGGCCTGTTGGGCCCATAACATCACTCCCCTCATCCAAATAGCGCTTGACCTCAAGTGCAAAGGAAGGATATGCTTTGATCATCCCATGTGTCAACTCCCAAGATGCCTCCGCAGGAGATTTGGTAGCCCAGTGGATCAAGACTTCGGGTAGCCGTCCCTGGTGCGGACGTCCAACACAGCAAGTGGGATGGGAGGGGCCACAAGTTCCTCTGGCGGTGGTAGAAGTGGAACCACTGAAGCATCCCTGACAAAAGGTCGTAAGCATGACACATGAAAAACGGATGAATGCGGGAATTTGCCGGAAGAACCAGCTTGTATGCCACCGAGCCAGTTCATTCTGTCGCCTATAAAGGACCATAGTACTTTGGACTGAGCTTTCGCCCGCTGTGAGGGGCCACTGTCTTCTGTCGGTAAGGTTGCAATTTAAGCAGAACCAGATCCCCCACTTCAAAGGAGACATCCCGATGGGCCCGATCATAACGATCCTTCATAGCCTGTTTAGCCCACAAAAGCTGGAGCCGAAAGTCCTGCAATTTTTCATCTCTTTCACGCAGCTCCCGATCCACTGCTTCAACCCTCGCCGTCTCCGACGCATAATCCAGCAAACGGGGTGCTTTTCGACCATAAACTACCTCAAAAGGCGTAGAGCGGATTGCCGAATGGAAAATGGTGTTGTAGCAATACTCCGCCCAAGCTACACAACAAGTCCAGTGCTTTGGATTGTCTGCTACGAAACAACGAAGATACATTTGCAAAGTTTTGTTTACTGCCTCGGTCTGACCATCGCTCTGGGGGTGATAAGCCGAGCTCATGTGTAAGGAGGACCCGCTTGATTTGAATAACTCCCGCCAAAAGGTGCTACCATCGCTCTGGGGTGATAAGCCGAGCTCATGTGTAAGGAGGACCCGCTTAATTTGAATAACTCCCGCCAAAAGGTGCTAGTAAACGCCTTATCTCTGTCGCTTACGATGGTCTCCGGAATCCCGTGCAATCTGACCACATTGTCAAAGAAAACCCGGGCCACAGAAGCCGTGGTGTAAGGATGGCTGAGAGCCATAAAGTGGCCATACTTGGATAATCTGTCAACCACCACGAAAAGAACCGATTTCTCGTCGGAACAGGGCAATGCGTCAATTAAATCCATACTAATATCAGTCCAAACCTGAGAGGGTACCGGTAATGGTTGTAGGAGTCTTGCCGGCCTCAGGGAATCTGACTTGTTTCGCTGACAGATCTCACAGGTACGCACAAATGCCTGCACCTGTGCTTTCATCCCCCGCCAATAGAAATCTGCAGCTACCCGGACCAGCGTCTGGTATCCTTCATGGGATGTGTTGTGGACCGCTGCTAGAATAGTAGGGATCAGGGCCGAGTCTCCCGGTAACCACGCCCTCCGTTTAAAGAGAATTACCCCATTACGTATCTCCCAAGGATCTGAGAGAGACCAGGACTAGATATCCGCCACTTTCTTTAGAATAGCCGGAGAAGATTGGTGTTCGGCCACTAATTCGTCCCACAAATGGATTAATGGGGCGGACAGAGCTGCACAGAACCTGAAGTCCTCGTCACGCCTAGAGAGGGCGTCGGCCACCACATTCTCGCGTCCCGCACGAAATTCTACCCGGAAGTCGAAGCCCATCAATTTGGACAACCAACGCTGTTGGTGAGATGTCGCCACCCTCTGATCTAGTAGGTACTTCAGGTTGTAATGGTCTGTTCGAATCAGAAACTCCCGACCCCATAAGTATGGGCGCCAATGGCGAATAGCCTGAGCCAAGCCAATCGATTCTTTCTCGTAAGCCGCTAGCTTAGTGTGCAGCAAAAGTCCTGCTAAAAAAAGCATTAGGTTTGTTAGATTGATGGAGGACTGCACCAATGCCAGAATCACATGCATCGCAGTCCACAGTAAATTCTTGCTCGAAATCTGGCAAAGCTAACACAGGTGTGGTCGTCATGGCAGTTTTTAATGCCTCAAGATCCTACCCAAACAAATTTTTCTTCAATAAACGAGTCAACGGAGCCGCCAAAATGCCATAATCCTTGACAAACTTCCGGTGATAACCGGCGAGACATAAAAAAACCACGCAGGGCTCGTGGCGTCATGGGCTGAGGCCAATAGGTCATGGCCGATATCTTCTCCGGGTCAGCTTGCACTCTTCGTCCCGAAATAATAAACCCTAAGTACGCCACTTGTTCCTGAGCAAATAAACACTTGCTACGCTGTAAAAAAAGGGAATTAGAGCGTAGTAGAGACAGAATTACCCGCAAGTGGTGGAGATGTTTAGCATACGATGCACTGTAGACCAATATATCGTCGAAAAAGACCAATACAAAGCGTCGCAGATACGGAGCAAAAGTATCATTCATTAAGGCCTGAAATGTAGACGGGGCGTTCGTCAGACGAAATGGCATGACCAGGAACTCAAAGTGACTTTGATGGGTGGGAAAAGTCGTCTTTGGAACGTCATCCGGGTGCATTTTGACTTGGTGATAACCGGAGCGGAGGTCCAACTTGGAGAAGTAACACGCCCCATGCAGCTCATCCAACAATTCATCGATCACCGGAATGAGAAATTTATCCTTGACCGTTTTCTCATTCAGGACCCTATAATCCACGCACATGCGCCATGTTTTGTTTGCCTTTGGGACCAGTAAAACCGGAGAAGAAAAAGGGGACTTACTGGGGCGAATGATTCCCTGCGCCAACATGTCTTTACACTGCTTCTCAATCTCGTCCTTCTGGCGGTGTGGGTAGCGCTAGGGGCGTACCATTACGGGGGCCGTGTCCGACAATAGATGGATTCTGTGATCCGCTGACTGGGACGGTGGGAGGCCGGTAGGCTCGGCGAAGATGGTCGAGAGTTCACTGAGTAGACTGGTACATTGATGCTCTTGTGAACGGCTCCTAGATAAGGCAGTCAAGACGGGCCTCTCATCCGTGGGTTGCAAGCCACGCAGAACTATTGGTCGGTTTGATAGGGAAAACCGCATAGTCATGTGATCAAAATTCCAGAGAATATCCCCCAACGTGCGTAGCCAATTTACACTCAAAACTGCAGTGAACCGCACAATGGAAAAACAAACAAATCGAATTGAAAGATCTCTGAACCAACCTTCAATGGTGCTAGACGGCACACATCCGGACTAGAGACACTCTCGCCATTCGCTACAAGGACGCGTAACCCTGACCGTGAGTGGACCGACAATCCTACCCGGTGGGCGAAATCCTCATCCACAAAGCTGTGGGTAGAGCCGGAGTCAATGAGTACCAATAAGGAGGCACCCTGCAGAGATCCCTTGACACACATTGTTTGTGGGGCTACCGTCCCAGTCATGGCGTGCAGGGATATAGATGGTTGTTCTTCCGTGAGAGCCGCTCCTGGGTCGTCGTCCACATCTTCTATCAACTCCAGCCAGAAAAGATTTTTGCACTTGTGCCCAAAGGCATATGGCTCCTCGCAATTGAAACAGAGACCCTTGGCAATACGGTCCTGTTTTTCCTCTTTTGTGATTCGCTTAGCAAACGGCCTCGACGATGGATTCGGTGTGCGCTGCCGACGTGGCATCAGAACGTCCTCCTGATTCCTTCTCTCATATAGCTTGGCCAATCCAATAGCCGTCGTCAAATCCGGTGGCTGTTGGATGACGTCAATGGCCAATTCCAGCTGCAGGCCACTTAGGAACAAGGAGATTTCCTGGCTAATAGTCAAATCCGGGACCTGCGTCGCCAGGCATTCGAATTGAATGGCATACTCGTCTACCGATCCCTCCTGTCGTAACTTGACGAGTTCCCCCAATCGGTTACCCGCCAAAATAGATCCAAAGCGGGAATTGCAATAAAGTTTGAAGGAAGGCCAATTCAAGTTTGGAACATCTCTTTGGGTTTTCGTATACCATTGTGATGCCGCATCCTCCAAATGGAAAGCTGCCAATAATACTTTTTCGTCTGCCGGAGTGCGTTGGTGGAGAAAAAACGCTTCACACCGGTTCAACCATGCTGTCGGGTCCGACTGGCCATCGAAACGAGGAAACTCGAGGCGAGTAATGCGAGGGACGATAGCTCCTTCTCCTCCTGAGCCGGCGCCGGACGGTGCTGGACCGGCGGTGGTGGTGTGCGCTGCCGGTGGCCTGCGGCCGAGCTTCCCTCCGGCGGCTGCTCCTGCTGTGGAAGGGATAGGACGCGCATCTGGACAGCCAAATTCTGCACTTCCCGTCGATCAGCTTCACTTTTCAGTCGATCAGCTTCAATTTTCAGCTTATCAGCTATATATTCGGCCATGAATGCCGTAAATTGCTGCTGAAACGATTGATCTTGGTCCATAACGTGTGGCTCTGATACCAATTTTTTATGTGCCTCACGAATGGATCTCGTTATGGGACCTCGGTAGGACTTCAAATCAAGGGTTCGTTTGAACGAATCTTTGCTCCTCTTCCTCCCAATTGTGTAGGGTTATGAGCTTGTTGTAAAGGGAACTCAAAGACTTACGGAGAGACCAAAATATTCTTAAATTCAAGTCTGATTTATTCATAATACCTCTCTGGTATATACAGCCAGAGAGGTTGCCTAAAACCCAATTCCTACATTAATTGCTACTTACCCAATAATTCTCAAATCCTAATACAACTTGACTAACAAGAAATAATTAAAGGAAACTTATTAAAGTCCAAAACCCTAGATGCTTCCTTGTCTTGGCCGGCCCACCTCCTTAGCCGACCTCCTCCGGTATGTGAGCCCCTTGAACCGGCCTGTTGGGCCCATAACAGTTTCATGGCTTTGGTATATGTTTCATGTGATGATTTGTTGAATGTTTAAGGTTAAAGTTGGAACTGTCAATTAACTAGATGTTACAGAACTCTCTTTAATTATAGTTTTGGAGATGTTTGAAAGATTCAACTGTCTGTTTGATATAATCGTCCCAACTAATGAGCCAAAACAGACACAATGTTGATCCTCTTTCCCAAGAACCCTACATTATACCCGGCCAATTTCTTTTTCTCATATACCTCACTAATTCCTCATCACGGAGTAGCCTTCTCTTTAAAATGGTTGATGCAAATCCTTGACATTTCTAAATGTAACTCGTATTTCATAAGAACAAAAGTTGTAGAATTTGCTTTATACGCATGTTCTGATTACTCTTTTTATCAGCTGGTTAAATACCAATATGATAGAGAACAGAACAGTTCTCAGCTCCTCTGAGCTAGATGGTTTTCACAAGGTAAATGACAATCTCCATCTTTTTGCTTTATGCTTTCTGCTCATTGATTCTTGTCTGATGGTGGTAAGCCTTTTACTTTGCAGAGGAAACTGCCTTCTCCTGGATTCCAGGTTGAGATTGTGATGATAGACTATGATGGTACTCTACCGGCAAAGCAAAAGCCTGATTCTGATTCTGTCAAGCAACCTGATGGTACATCAGGTCCTGTTCCTACTCAAAGTGATGATGGGGTTGCACCTAATTCTCACCAGAGTAAAGTCACTGGTGGTGAAGAGAACGATGATGTATTTTCAGACAGCGAAGGGGAGGAGAATGAGAAATCTAAGAGCAGGCAGGTGCAAGCTGCTACTTCTGGCCTAAGCTCTGCTACTTCAGACAACGATCATATTGGAACTTTAACACACCAAACGGAACAGCTGTCTTTTGGGAACAAAGAGCCTGATCAGAGTAATGCTGCTGAGGAACATAGTAGCAGCTTGGATGCCAAATCTACCTCAAGCCTGGGGATCTCTAACTCGACCTCGCAGGGGTATGCTAGTGATATAAAGGCTATGGCTGCAGATGCATCAGTATTCACTTTTGGAGATGAAGAAGATTATGAAAGTGATTGAAAGCATTTGCAGGACACGATCAGGCAAGAATTGTACACAAGAATTTGAATATTGAGTGGATTTTGTCCAGTTGTATGTGTAATTCGTTTCTTCAAGGGTAAAAACTTGTCATAACATCACTAATCGGATAGCTGATTGTAAAATAGCAGCAACAATTCTTCTTTTTTTTTCCCAAAGGGAACCGAGCTCTAACCACTTGATTCAGTATGAGTTATCGCATTTATATGTTTTTGAACACAATTCTCACATTGGAATCCTGACAAAAATCAAATAGATTTGCAGCAAAAACTCATCTACAACCAGACCCACATAACTTAATTTTTATGAATTTCTGCAATCATATGACAATAAAATCTTATCTGAGTATACAACCAATTCATGGGAATGCCCAAATCATTACCAGTGAAGTACAAAATAAACTTTAATAATGTTGGTACAATATAATTTGGAAACTTTCATCGTCTCTTTTTAAGTCTTTTTCTCAGATTAGCCACCATCGTATTCAATGTTTTGATTTGTTGAGCTTGCTCTTCAATCACTTTAATGTGATCTTTGCATTGTGTTGGGTCTGCTAGGATTGGTTCCTTGCTCATTGTTTCATTCTCTTCCAAGCTATCATCACATTGCTTTGGGTCTGCCACTTGATTTTGCTTATCCACCTTCTGTTTCTTAGTTTCAGCAAAGTCCTCAGCTTGTAAAGCTCTCTTCTTCGACACAACTTGAGCATCATCACAGACCATTTTACGGACATAAAAAGTACCAACAATTCCCGAGCTTAGCTGAAATGTCACAAGTTTCTGAGGACGGCCAGATGTGTCCTGCCATAACAACAAAATCACTGATCACTTATCATACTATATAGCCAATGATTATTCAACTGAGGACAATACTAAATATCCTTTAATAGAACATAAAATAAATTCATCTCATTTGGGACATTCGGTTCACCATTTTGTGGATCATAAATGTAACATCGAGATACGTATTTGTCAATTGAATGTAGTACCTTTTCTAGGCTGCCTTTGATGCTTTCAAAGGCCTGTTGTGCCTGTTGGGGATTTTTAAATTTTGCAAAGGCAGAATAATTTTCTGCGTTCTCTTTCTTTGGTGGCTGCAGAAAATTATTAACCAAATGAAATAAGTAATACCACTAATTAAGAGCCGGAAAAAATAGCATATGAGAAACTGAAATCTGACATTTCATATATAATAGAAAGAGAATATATTGAAGATTGATCTTATCATTGTATCTAAACCGTAATGGAAAAGAACTATCCTACGAGACATCCAATAGTGTCATATTACCAGAAGACTATAGTTAGCGTTTTTCTTAGTATGCAAGCCGGTATACTTAATGGAACATAAGATACATGTCCATATGTGATACAAATTAATGAAAGATAAATCAAATCATAATGATCTTAATAGCAATCGACTAAAACAAAGTGCTTGAAAAGCTAATGTTGCCTCCATTCACAGAGCACATGAAAGATTGCCATCTTGGGATAGAACTACTACCTTACGTTCAATTTCAAAATTGCCAGGAATGAAAATGTGTATCTCTGTGTTAGCCAAGCTGATGGGTATCCTGTGGATTAGTAGCTTTGAAATTACAATATCAGGCACCTGCCATAATGAGAGGGAGGAATAAGCAAGGATCACACTGCTTAACATTAGAAGGTACTACCAATTACTTACATCCTCTTCAACCAAGTCAATCGGACTTTCGACTCCTCGCCTTATCCTTGCAAGAACCAGTTCCATAGCAGCTTTTGCATCATCCATACAATTGTGGGGCTTCCCCTTCTCCCTAAGTTCATGGTCCAACACTTCCTGTTGAGGTTCATTGTTGCTTAAACCGATATACTTTGGAGGTAACAAACATAGACAACCGAGAGAAAAAGAGATAGGAAAAAAAATACAATATACAAACCATGCATGCAAATTTCAGAACTTGCCTTGCACAAATTACTCAGGGAAGGTCTTTTATTACTAGACCTGCCTGAATATTTGAAGATAAATGAGGTGTCGATCACTCTTGCATAATCTATCTTCAGTGCTGTATGAAACAAGATATTTTTTTAATGGCAAACATAACTAAGTTTCAACACAAATAATTAAATGGTTACGGCTCCACAGCCATGTGAGATAAACGCAAACAAAGCTAGCATAGACATATACCTCGCAAATCATTATTTAAACTGTGTCCAATTAAAATTGTTTCCGGTGATAATATCTTCTTCATGGATTCCTACAAAACCAAACAAGACAACTTCAGGCTAATGATGTACCCTGATAATTCCAAGACACATAAAAGAAAGCATATAATTACCTGCACATCCTCTAAAGAAAAGGTGGCTCCCTCCATATGTTCTGCAGTAATTCCAGTAATCTCAGTCCTGTAATCTACTATCTCTTTGTTGGGTTTTACAAGTTTATCAAGTTTAACCTGCAAAACCACAACTGATTTTAAAATGTCATATCATAGGACCCTCTTATTGATCTAGAAAAAAACTCCCAGACAAGGGAGGTTGGATTGTTTATTAGGACGATGCCAGGAAGCTAAGCAATACCTTTAAATTGTGATCAACAATGCACACCTTCACTAAAGCTTCAGTACCATCTTTACAGAGAACCATTTCACAATCAACGGCTACAATTTCAGGTCTTCCAATCGCCTTAGGTTTCTTATTTAACTTCATGACAACCCAACCCTGCTTCACCATTTTCAATAGTTAACGGCAAGGCAAGATTATAATTGAAATGATCAGAGCAATGTGATTGATAAGCCACAGCATTTCAACCATAGAATAGTACTGAGAATACTTGACTACTACTTCAATTATATATGGGAATGCAAGTACATCAAACTTAACCATAGCCACAAACGAATTAAAGGCCATATTCTTTCTTTCTGCACCAAAATTAAACTCTGCCAATCAACAATGAAAGGTTTGCTGACTAGCAATGCAACATTTCATGTCATAGAAGAAGAGAGAAGGACAATAGCAAGCAGTATAAAACACAGAACATAACTCTAATACGTATTCACAGGTGCATTAGCGCATGTAAAGCACAGTGAAAACTAAAAAAAGGTAGTAACAGTTAACCTCATCATATGACGGAAACGAATAATCTACTGGATACTGTGGATGTTCGAGAGTTAAACGAACAAGCTTCAACGCACCCTCATATACCTACACAAGTAAAAAAAAGTAGATATAAGAAATCCAAAAGCTCAAAATATGTGAAAAGGTTTCAGGAAAACACAAATTAGCAGTATTTAGATAGAAACAAAATGAGTACATTCTAACAGGATAGCACTTGTAAAGCGAGCAACTATCTAATAAATCCTTCAAAACCTTTAGTGTTATGCAAATCATACCTGGCCAGGGCCAGGGGTTCCATTGTCTGTAGATTTATTCATAGATTGCTCCATAATAGCAGAGTTTAAATGGCATTGCACAACTTTTTCCAAAAACTGAAATTGACAAAAGGAAGAGTATTAGTCTTAGTCTATATGAGCATTTGATTCAAGACAAGGAGATAGAGAGTTTGAATTCGAAAAGAAAGCCCATATCAGCAATTACCCTTAGATCATCTTTGTCAGTAAATGTCTCCAAGAAAGCAATCAAATCAGTATTTGATCTCCTACTCGGGTCACTCAAGCTAGACCCGAACTTTTTATCATGAACATCCAAAAACTCCTTCCAACTCCCATGTGTACCCTTCAGACCTTCCTTTTGGACCTTTTTCACGACATCGACAAGAACCTAAGTACACCAGAACCAAACTCTTGTCGTCAAGTACAAACGTACATGCTTACTATTGCAATGCACATTGAGAACAGTACAAACGAAGGGAATCGAAACTCAAACCGCGTCATAGAGGGTGACAAATGTTTAGAACACCGAATTCATATTCATTGACAGAAAAATTGAAGCTTGCCTGTTTGTCCGCGGTCTCCAGAATCTTAGGAACCATTGTTCGGCTGGGCTCCGAAGCAAAACTCTTGTGCGGCTACGGCTAGGGCGACTGAAATTCAACTAATTTTTTCTTTTTGTAAAAAGAGTGGAACTTTATTAATTCGTTTCATAACAGAGCAGTGCATCAGGGATAGTCCCTGACCACAAGTAAAAAGAGCCAGAAAGTTGTAAGAGCATGTACAACAGAACGGTCCTGCGTGAGGTCCTGATCCTGAGGCCCTTGTGCTGACTAGACAAAAGTCAGGGAGTGGGAGTGCAGAAAAGTGGGTGTTCTACAACAGAAAGGACCTTTGAAGCTCTGGGAGTAGGGCTGTGCATGGGCGGTTATCCGACCCGATCCGCACTATTTTAAACCCGCCCGCATATTTGCGGATCGGATATATCCTCTTTGAAACCCGCCCAACTGATTAGACTTCGGATACGGATCCGCCCGATAAATCTTCGGGCGGATCGGGTCTGAACCCGAACATCCGACTTCCATCCTACCTCAAGCTTAAAAGTCAAACCCTAACCATTATCTTTTTTTTCTCTCTTAGTTTTTCTCGGCTTAAATCAAGGGTTCCTTATCTTTTCTTGTTCTCGACATCACGAGTTTTGGCAAAGAAATTAGAGGTGAAGAAGAAAAGGTGATTGACGTTTTGAAAATCAAAGTTAATGTAATTTTGAGTGTTGTAGAAGAAGTTGATGGAGCACCACAGCGAGTGGGACGACGAGATGAACGGCGAGAGCCGCTGACGAGGACACAGCCAGATGAATGGCGAGTCACGACGAGGACACGGCCAAATCGGCGACGAGAGGCACAACAAGGTCACGGCCAGAGGGGGGTAAGCATGGCTAAGACTTGAGGTTTCATTGAAACCGTTTCTGTGTGTTGTGAGGGATTGGATCTGATGAGTAATGGATAGATAAGCTTCAGTGAGTGGTTGGGATATGAGAGAGAGAGAGGAAAGATAAGCTTTGAAAGCTTTGAAATGGTTGAGAGAAAAGAGATGAAAGGACAAGATTGGGTTATGTGCGTGAAGAATGAGTGGATTACAGAGATTCTTGACAAATTAAAAGATAAATATCAATATTTATTAGTTTAGAAGGATAACTTCGGGTTGTCAAAGATAAATATCAATATTTATTAGTTTAGAAGGATAACTTCGGGCGGATCGGTTACCCGCATGATTTTGTGAATCTCAATCGATATCCGCCCGATATTTTGCGGATTTAGTTAATTTTGGCCCATATCCGATCCGATAACATGCGGATTAGTAGTTAGCGGGTCGCGGGTCGGTCGGTTTTGCGGGCGGGCCCGGATCCGCGGGTTTTTTGCTCACCCCTACCTGGGAGTGCAGAACAGTGCTGACTGGATTATTATTTGATATTTTCCTGTTTTATTTAATTCGTTATCAGAAACCGTTTAATTTAGTCATAATTTAAACAATTTTGGAAATAAATAATTAATGACAATCAATAATTAATAAATTCAACACGAATATAAATGAACTTCTAATTTTATTCAATCCCTTTTAATACAACCCAAAACAAAATACAAGTTCAAGAATCATCCTCTGTTGGGTCGACATCTGGTGGTGGGGGTTGGCTTCGAAGATCATCAATTTGGGCTTCAAGGCTAGTGATGAGTCTTCGCACTTGGGTCTTGCAAAACTTATGGTCTGCCAACGCCTCTTCGTCGTACGAAGATGTATCCGTCCTCACCAGGGCTTTGTAGTTGGCGATGTTTGCTTCCCACTGTTGGGTTAATGCTTGTAACATGCGAAACTTATTTTCCTGTTGTTCGCCACGTGAACGTTGAGCCTCAAACCGTGCACGTTCAGCGTCGATTCGTGCACGTTCTAGTTCGGCGAAGGCAGACATTTGGGCCGTGAGGACGACCCCCTTCTTTGCGGCCTTCGCTGCCTTCTTCCCTTGCGGTCGGCGAGGGGGACTTGGGGCGGCCTCAGGGGATGGGGGTGTGTCGCTGAGAGGGACCTGAGTCCCCTCGTAGTTCTCGCTTCCTCCCCATTCTGGTGGTTGGGACTCACCACTGAGAGGTGTGCCCTCCTCCCCTGTGCTTGTAGGTGGGGTTGAGCTGTAAGCCCCAGCCTCATCCAACCGCTGTCGTTGTTGGCGTACTTGACGGCGGACATTTCCCATTGTGCCCTCGTGGGCAGTGAACTTCGAGACGCCCTCGAGCCTCTCCACCCAATGATCCAGGTCGAACTTTAGTGGGTGGTCCTTAATCACTTTCCCTGCACGCTCCCACAGTTCCTTCGCACGTTTCATGTGCTCTGCCTAGTTGGCGCCGCTCGGTTTCTCCTCCTTGGACTACTTCAAATAACCGAGGAACCTCCTTGTCTGAGAGGAACCTTTGCCCCAACGTTTCTTGATAGCTTCCCACCGTCGCACTGGGAAACCTCCCTTCGAGTTGTATTTCTTTGTAACTTCGCACCAGAATGTGGTGCCGGTTTGGGAGTTGCCCTTGATGGCGTCTTTCGAAGAACTCAACCAGCAAGTTATGAGCCAATCGTCCTCCTGCTTGCTGAATGTCCGGCCATCCGGTTCTGGTTCTTGGGGTTGGGCTCGGGGTTGGGCTCGGGCAGCAGGGGCTCGGGCTCGTCGTTGGAAAGGTCCGGCAGAGGATGGTTGGGGGGTTTGTACGTCGGGTAGTGGATGACCCTCGTAGTTGTAGAATTGGGTTCCCATCCCCCATTGTGGTTGTGGTTGGTACGGTGGCATCTGGAAACCTTGTGGGGGCATGGTCCAATTTGATGGCACTTGGAACCCTGGCGCCATTTGATATTGTTGGGGACGGTATTGCCCTGATAAAAATATTTTAAAACAATAAATTAAGTGCTAAAAAATAAACTAATAAAATAAGTGCAAATAATTAATCAAAAAAATGAATGTGATGCATTAGTTCAATAAAATAAGTACAAAAATTACGTTACATAAATAATAAGTTTGCACTAACCTGAACTCGACCCCGGGTTCGAGTTTGGGGAGACGGATCGATTGCCCGTTAGAATGTCTCCGAAACCTCGGGCCAGTTCGTCCTCCGTGAATCCTACTTCATCACCAGCTGAATGTACACGAGACCCAGCTTCGCCCGACATTTTTCACGCGAATAATTGAAACGAGAGAGGACAATTTGGGAAGATGAGAGTGAAATTGGAGAGTGAAAGTAGAGAGTGGTGTGGAAAAAATGAGAGTGAAGAGGGGTATTTATAGGGTTAGTTTTTATTGATTTTTGAATTAAAAAAAATGTAGCCGTTGAAACCGACTGTTGCCAACGGTCGGCCCACGTGGCGCAGCCACAGGCTGCCACGACAGCGAGGGCGCGCAGGGAGTGGGACCGGCCAGCGGCCAGCAAACGGGGCACGCGGCACGCACAGAGGGGGGTGGGAGCGCGGAAATGGGGAGCGGGCGCGCGTTTTTCGGCCTCCATAGCGGGTCGGCCCGCGTGCCGCGATCCGGGCGCGCGCGGAGTGAGGCGCGGGTGCGACCCGTTGTACATGCTCTAATGGTCCTCACTGGGTACCTCTACATCGGGCTCTGAGACGGGTGAACCGTAGTACATGACACGGTATGTAAAATGCCAATTAGGCAGACACGGACTAACGATAAAAATAAAGGATAATTCCATTCTAGTACTTAAAAACTTTCGGATTTTGTTTTTAGTATTCTAAATGTTTTTTGTGCCAATTCAGTACCCTAAATATTTGATAATTCCACTTTAGTACCCAACGTCTGATTTTCCATCCAATGATGTTAACTTTCCATCCAATGAACATAAAATGTCCAAAATACCCCTCATGTTACATCAAATTTTCAAAAATTTGCCATTGTCCAAAATACCATTTATTATTATTTTTTGGGTAAACTTCACCTCACTACCCTAAAAATGCTTGAATTTCACCTCACTGTCCTAACCAAACTTTGTTGCACCTCACTACCCTAACTATCGTTTTAGTTTCAGTTTCATACCTACCGTCAACTTGACATCCATTTTTGGATGGAAAATGATAAAAAGTCTAAAATACCCCTTATTAAAACTTAAAATTTTAAGAGCATGCCACTGATTTTCAAAATTTTATTTTATTTTATATAAATCATTTTTTATTATATAAAAACTATATTATATTTTAAAAAATCAATCTTTTATTTAAAAAATCAGATTTTATTTAAAAAATCAGATTTTATTTTTTAAAATCAGTTTTTATTTTAAAAATTAATATTTTATTTTAAAAAATCAGTTTTTAATTTTTAAGATATTAAAAAAAATCAGATTTAAAATTTTCAAAATATATAAAAATCAGATTTAAAAATTTAAAAATATATAAAAATCAATTTTTACATTTAAAATCATATTATTATTTTTTATAAATTTATTTTTTTTATTAATAATTCTTTTTCCAAAATTTATTTGTAAAATTATTTGTTGTTCTTTTTTATTACTGTTTTTTCATTTATTATAAAATTAAATATTACAAAAAAAATCAAACATCTTAATGTTCGAGTTCATCATCTCATTGTTCTTTCTTCTCAATCCTCTGGGCAGAACCTATACCCAAATCAAACAGCAACACGCCCACAACTGGAACCAAATCATTCCAATCTTAATCTCATTTAAATCTTGTTCATTCAACCAAACAAACTAGGAGCTAAATCATCCAAATCTGGAACAAATAAAAAAAATTGGATCTCCCTAGAATTACTGCTGCACCAACTAACTGTTGCTATTGAATCAAGAAAAAATCACGAAAAATCAAAATATGTTTTTCCTTTGTTCTTCCTCTTCCCATATCTGGTTATCATTATCTTATTTTCTTGAACAAATTCCAAACAAACACAAACCAGTCCATCCACTCAGAGGAAACTCACGATGGCCTCGCCGTTGGAGTCATGGAGTCACGCCATCGACCTTGCCACACCATCGACCTCTCTGGATTTTTGCAGATCTTGAGTCGGCGACCTTGCAAGCTCTCAGATCTGCCACGAACAACCCCAGAGGATCCCAGGCCTCGAAGTCCCCTCGCACGGAGATGAAGAAGCTTCACCAGAGTCGTGACAAACACTAGCAGGCTTTGACGACTGGAGCTTCACCACCACCACAACCACTAGAGCTTTTCCTAGCCTCCATCGAATCAGTTTAGGGCTCAATATCAACAAAGAGAATTGCTAGGACTGATTGGGATTGAGAATCAGAACACGAAGAAGAAGACAAATTGCAATAAGAATCGGAATTAGATTGGTCGGCGTTCATGGCTAATCGTTAGAGAATGAGGGTTTCGGCTGAAGGTGAGAGAGAGTGTAGAGAGAGAGGGTGAGATGATGTAGAAAGGATTAAATGTTAGGTTAGGTTAGAAACAGATAGGAATAAATGGTTAAAGGGTAGTGTGGTCATTTAAAAAAAATTTGGGTCATGTGTTAGGCCCATGACCATTTTCCATCCACAAATGAATGGAAAACTAACGGTAGGTACTAAATTGAAACTAAAATGATAGTTAGGGTAGTGAGGTGCAACAAAGTTTAGTTAGGGTAGTGAGACGAAACACAAGTATTTTTAGGGTAGTGACATGAACTTTACCCTTATTTTTTATTATTTTAAAAAATTATTTATTTAATTCATATATTTTTTTCAATATTCATATAAAATTATATTTTATTTTAAAATATATATATATATATATATATATATATATATATATATAAATATGATTTTAGTTTAGAATATATATAAAAAAACATATTTTATTTATAAAAAATATTGAAAATAGATTTTATTTCAGAAAAATATGTAAAAATTATATTTTAATTTTAAAAATATATAAAAATTAGTTTTAAATTTTTTTATTCTAATATATATTTAATCCTTTACTAATTATTTTTAATATTCAATTATTGAATTATTTTATATTTTACCTAAATTGAAATATTTTTTCTAAAAGTCCAGAACTGGTGCACGCAACTAGTTCTGCACGCGACCCACCGGAGAAGAGGAGCTCGGAATCCAGGACCGCCGAGAGGGAACAAGGAGAACATGCAGACGGAGACCGGAGAAGAGGAGCTCGAAACTCGGGCCGGCGTTGAGGAGCGCGACCAGATCTGGTGTACGCGACCCACCGGAGCTCGCTGGGGAAGAAGCCAGAACTGTCGTCCGAAGAGCTTTGCTCCGGCGAGCTCCTTCTTCTTCGGTTGAGTGAGGTACCGCCGTCTCCCCACCACGAGCTCGTCGTCGCCGCCTCCTCTCCGTCGCCGCCTCTAGTACCTCAGCCACGAGAGAAGAAGAGAGAAGCAAGTAGAGAATTGGCGTGCGGCTGGGTGAGAAGAAAGGGTAAAGTGAAGAGGAACATATGCAAATTTAGGGTTTTAAACTACCTAAGGGTAGTTTTGGTATGTTATAAAAGATAGGGTCATGTGCAAGACACATGACGTTTTTCCATTAAAAAATGGATGGAAAGTTAACGGCGGGTACTAAAGTGGAATTATCAAAGATTTAGGGTACTGAATTGGCACAAAACATTTAGGGTACTAAGAGCACCCACATCGGTGCGGGGCGTGCGCGCGAGGCCGGGGCAGGGGCAGAAGTGGAGGGTTCGGGGTTCGGACGGGTGTGGGGTGCGGTTGGTGCGGGGCATGCGGGGCGGGTGCGTGGGGGAGAAGGAGAAGGGTTCGGGGGGCAGGGGCGCGAGGACTATTCCATCCTCGCTGCCCCTCTGCCTCTCTGTCCACCAGTGGCAGTGTGCCACTTGTCCAAAACGAAAAAAAAGACCGTTGCTGAGCAACGATCTTTTAACGGCCATATCTGTTTTTTTATTAAATACAAAATACAATAAAATAATTAATTCTCCAACACTACAAATACCTCTCACCCCATTTCACCAAATCCACACAACAAAATTCATACTCTCTCAACCCTCACTCTCTCAAATTCATACCGTCTTTGCAAAATCCGATCGATAATGTCAGACGACGATTTCACCCAACCGCCGGAACACCCAGTTTTCAATACGGACGAGGAGGGCAACACCGATCAAGAAGGGGCGAACACCAATCAACAAGATGCGACCACCAATCAACCCGGGGCGAACTACGTACAGATGTTGCAAACCGGTTTCACCCCAACCAGTGATTGGAACCCTAATATGTTCAACCAATACATGACCTATGTTTTCGGCCAAGGTAATTACATATTTATCCATTTCATTAAATAAAATATTAATCATTCCATTATCAAAGTTTGCATTATCCATTTGTACTTTGAATTAAAATATAATTGTCAACGTAGGTGGAATAGGACAACCGGTCTACCCACCGGGACAACCGGCCTACCAACCGGGCCAACCGTCCAATCCAATTGGTCATCTTCCACCGGTGACTGGCGTATTCACACGCCCATTGTTCGAACAATTCAACATGGGGGTCAACTATTTCGGCCACTAACAATTCTCGGTGCCGGCCGCCATCGGAACCCGACTGTCGTTTACTTCATCATCAGTGGGACTGAGCACCCGGGAGACTGTAGAAAGGTGAACCAAATGGCCCCCTGAAGTGTATTTTCTCCTGATCAACGCCTGGCGACGCACAATGCGCAACCCCATACACGGAACCTCTGAAGATAGGAACACGTTCTGGACCACGGTGAGGAGGCGCTTGTGCAAAGCTGGGAATTTCCCAATCGATCAGTGGACGCTGCAAGCCGTCAAGAGCAATTTCAACAAAAGTGCTGGAAGAGTCAGGCGGTATATCACACTCATGAGGAAGGAGAGGAAAGAGCTAGGTCATAGCGGCTGGAACGAAGAAAAGTTTAAGGAGCGGGTGATGGAACAATATCGAATCCACGTCAGGAATATCAAAGGCGAGCCGAAGATTTTCAAGCTCCACCATTGGATAGAGCCATTGGAAAACGACGACAAGTTCTGGGTAGCGGAACTCGGCGAAGTCGGGGTAGTTTGATGACGATTGGACAAGGCCGGCAGTTATAGCAGCACAACCCCACCCGCTTCACTCCCCACTGATGATGATAATGTTACACATTTAAGTAGTGACGAGAAACCAGCAGGAGGATCAACTTCCCCGTTGGGAGGTACAAGTTCCCCAACCCGACGTCCACGATCCCCACTCATGATTCCAAGTTCCCCAACTGGCATGCCGCCTCCACGAGAACGCCCAATTGGCAATAAGGCCGCGAAGAGGAATGAGAAGAGTTTGTCAGACAGGGCATCGTATATCCTCCAAATGGACCAGGGGAGGTGTGAGAGGGTGAAGCTTGCCGTTAAGATTGACGAGAAAATTGATAAATATATGCAGGAACTTATAGAAATGAAGGCTGCGGACACGTCCGATTTCGACCCAGAATAGAAGGAGCAACATTTGGAAATGATGCGTGTATGGATGGATCAATAAAAAAGCTTTAAAAACAACTCGACAACGTTAATGGGGATACCTGATAATGTAATTTTTTATGTATTTTTTTAAGTTATGTACTTTTTTAATTTTGCATTTTATTTTAATGAACTTTTATTTCTATTAATGAAATTTTATTTCTATTTTCTTTAGTAGTTTTCGATTTAAAAATAATGTTAACAATTTAGTTAACAGCTTAATTAATTACACAGTCAACATTTCTGAAAATCAAACCCCCCATACAATCCCCTCTGATGTGCAACACACTTTTTTTAGAGGGGCAGAACCCTGAACCCTGCCCAGTCAGCAGAGGGTTCTGCCTCAGGGTTCAGGGTTCTGCCCCCCCTTGATGTGGATGCTCTAAAAACGAAATCCAAAAGTTTTAGGGTACTAAAATGGAATTATCTCTAAAAGTAAACTACAAAGATTGCTGCTCAAGGTGTAGCCAGAAGTAGTGCTGAATACGCTGTATAAATCGAACCTGCGATCAATGATCTTTGGAGGAGGCAGAACTTGATTCAGGGACCCCTCCTTATACCAGTCCCTGAACTGATGAAATCTAATCACTTCTCCCCTCGGGGAAGCTTCCCCGCTATTGGTTGCTCCTCTCGGGGCTCCCCAGGGGCGCCCTTCTTCTGTCCTCCAGACACCGTTCCCGCCTCGGCTTGGGGCCCTGGTAGAGTAAGCCTTTGGCCTGCGGTGGTGCCAGGTGTACGACCGATTTCCAAGTTCTTCCAGCCGGGAATAACCGTTCTAGGTGGAGCACTCGGTCTTGGTTGGTGTTCCTTAGGTACAGTGCCTGGAGGTACAAATGGTCCCCTTCCCCGATACAAGGGGACCTTATGTACAGTGCTTGAAGGCACCTTGTTCTCCCAGTCCGTGGAGTATGTCTTTACCTGCTTATCCTTCAGATACTCCAGGATTGAGTCAGTTAGTCGGGGGTTGGGGATGATCTCCCTCGGACACTCACGCAGTACATGCCCCAGCTGGCCACAGTTGAAGCAGAACATCGGAAGCTTGGTATATGTGAGCGGGACAACGAACGGGTCCTCAAAATTCTAGGTACCGAAAAGTTAAAGACTGTCAGAGGGGCCGGGTAATCTGATGCCAGAAGCGGACTCTCATTATCCCCCCCCCCCCAACAGACTCCCCATTTATCATAGGGAATAGCCACACACACTACCAGAGCCCCACCCACAGATTCACCACTCGCCTTCGTCTGGACCGCCAGCGGGAGGCCATGAACGTGTACCCAGAGTTGGATACGGTCCAGAGCAAGGGGTTCACGAGCCATTGGGTCCATGTCAACCAGAATGAGGGGTCTGCCACTGACACACCAAGGTTCATTATTGTGCACCCACATCTGTGCCTATACCGTCTCAAAGTAGAAACCGAACACTCCCGGTCCTATATCCTTGATGACCAGCCCTTCAGCAGCCTTCCCCCAGGCCCTTGTGATAACTCGAAGCAATGTCTCCTTTGTAAGAGGTTTCTCTGCCCATAGTTTACCCACAAAAGCAAAACTTTGACGAGCCAGAATGGACAGACTCACCTGAGTACTAGGGACGACCACTTCAACCTCGTCATCCTCCTCCTCCAATGAGCATGCTGAGAGAACCTCATGTAGGCCCATAGCCTCCTTAACCTGTGCCGGAGTGGCATTAAGGCTTCGGAAGGCCGGTTTCTCCGCATGGGAAGAGGCCGGCGTCGTTGTCGTGTCATACCCGACGGAGTGACGAGACACGCCAGAATTAAGGGGTTCCGATCTGGGAAGCCCAGATCACGGAGATGCTCCCTCTCCAGCTCCTCATCAGACATTGGGCCTTTGCCCTTTCGGGGGTCTCTCTGGATCAGGCTCAGGTCCTCCGGGCTTGGGTCCGATGCGATGGGCAGGGTTGGAGAACCTACGAGGCCCACTGGTTCAACCCTTGAACCGCAAGTTACCGCCCTAAGGGATCGAGACGGGTCTGTCAGCGGCGGCAACACTGGCATAGGCGGCGGTGCTCCCACAGGGAGGGAAAGGCTCGAATCCGGGGGAACAGGGGCAGAGACCGGTGGGGGAAAGCGGTCGAAACCAACCTTCAAAGCACCCGAGATTGGAGCCGCGCGCTTTGGCGGAGGTTTGGCCTACACCAGCCTACAACGACGGTGCTTGCTGCTTGGAGTTGAGGAGCCGGCCGAGAACGGGACGACCGCTAGGAGTAGCGGTGCAGTAGGTGAGGCCGACGGTAGGAGGACCAGGGGCGACGACGTCGACAGCGGTGGAAGACACGGTGACAGCGTCGACATCGGTGGTTGAGTCGGCGGGGGTGGTGGCGGAAGGGAGGTAGAAGCAGATGCCGAAGCCAATGGCTGGGTTTTCCTTCGTCGTCTCTCCTTTAAAGGGGAGAGGACCTCCGAAGAGGGGCGGGGCGGAGGCACACTGTCCAAGACGTGCAAGGCAGGCGGGGCGGTAGATGGCACATCGTCAATGGCGGCCATAGGCGGTGATCCAGACGTGAGGGTCATAGCTCCTGAGGATAGGGTTTCTCCAAAGTGAGGCTCAGGTACTGAGAGGGAGAGAGTTATTTTAATTTCCTGTTAAAATGTCTGAAATTCAAGTACTAATTGGGAAATTTGGTAAATTATGCTTCAAAACATGTTATTTCTTTTATATATTTTGTTTGAGAAGGGGGTATGAGTTTGATTAATCAAGAAAAATCAAAGACATACATCCGGTACAAACAACAAAACAAAGTCTAGAGATACAATCCGAAACAATCTATGGTAACGTTCAGAATCCACCACCTTTAATTCGAGATGGTGGTCCGATTCACATGAATAATAAACTAGAACTTCTACAAATAGATGTAGAGCCAGGTAGAGACCATGGATACGCAGTTTAAGCATTGCCACGAAGCTAAATATCGGTGAAGGCGGTTATCCTAGTTTGCGGATGGGCAGCTACGGTCACCCCAAGGAACATGACCCATCCAGATGGGACCTGGATCCGTTTTGGATTGCACTCACGGAGTAAAGTCGGGGAGACTCGTCTGTTTCTGGGCCCAATGGGTTTCCATCTCCCACTGGACCCGGCCTCCGAGGTTAGGATCAGGGTCTACGTCCCTGTCGATGGCGCAAGAAACAGGGATCCAATGTGCTTGGTGGTGCAGATAGTTGCAAGGGGGACAACTGGGAGCCAAGACGTTGTGGCGAGTGTGTGATGGTAGGGCACGACACGGCATTGATCTGAAAAGCATAGGCCGAGATGGTCGTTCACCGGGGGCCTGCAAGGAAAAGCCCACACCTCGACCGAATAGGCACCAAGCTCCCGTTTTTTGGCGAGGTCGTAACACTTCCTGCCAGACCAGATCTGGTCCTCTCATGGTTAGGTGAAGCTACTCTGATAACGGTGGGTACGACAAGCGGAATGGTAGGGGTAGAAAATGAGGGCGACCGACGAGGATGGCCAGTGACAGAGAGGCGGTGTGAAGAGAGGCGGGTGTCAGAGTTACGAGCGAGATATTCCGACGATGGTGGTGGAGGTTTATTCAAGGGTCGGATTGTAGAGAAATCTTGCCGCTGAGGGGGAGAGAAGTTTGCAGAGAGAGGGGGAAGAAGACAATGCTTTGGGAAGCCCGTGACAGCATAAAGTCATGACAAAGGAGGATGAACCTCTGGTAATCGTAGAGGGCCAGCCTCCACCGGCGGCCCGAGAAGCCACTGACGACGACGACTCCTGCAAGACTGATACTCCAAGTTGAGAGGAGAAAAGAACGAGCAAAACCAACAAGACATACAAGCAAAAAACCAGTGACCTCCATAGGGGGAGGTCGCTGGCATTAACAGGAGCCCAAAGGGCGGCGAGGCTATAGAGAGCAAATTTTACGGTTTTCCAATTCTCTCCTAAAAGGAACTTCTGATATTAAGTGATTGAGTTATTTATTTTATATGCTTCTAGTTTAAAATTGGATTTATATGCTTTTAATAATTTTTGGAACAAAAACACCCCTATTGGAATTTAACCTAACTTTGGGAAAAACATCTTTAGTGGTATCAACTACACCAATGAATACTGAGATTAGATTATTTCTTCGCAACGCCGTCGCCAAGATTCCTATAATGGCTATAGTTAAGATTGAGAAATTGTTGTCGGAAGAGTGCGGCGACGAGCTCGCTGGAGAAAGAGCTTTCAAATCATGAATCACATGATTTTTAGTCACATAACCTATTTCTAGAACAAAAATGTTACTTGCAATGGGATTATATAAGAAACACGAAAAAGGATTGATGATTTATCGATTTTGAAAGTTGTGTGTTATGTTCCTGACTTCTGGATCACGTTATGGGACCCGAATACGAGTGGAGATCGAAGCTAAGGTTTCGCGGAGGCGAACCCTTGTTCTTCTTCTTCCCAATTGTGATGAACACGAGCTCGTTAAGAGAGAACTCGAAAACCTCGTAGAGACCAAATAATTTATTCTAATTCTCAGTCTATTTATTTCTTCTTCTCTCTTGGTATATATAGCCAAGGAGGTTACTTGGAGGCCAAGTCCTAATACAAATTTAATTAATAAACTACCAAACTTTCCCAAAACCTAATACAACTCATTAATTAAAAGACAATTAAAAAAAGGAAATAAACTCAAAACAAAACTCTTAGCCGACTAAGAGTACTCAGCCAGCAGCTTTGGTGGGCTTTATCCCACCTTGTACCGGTCCATACAGCCCATAACATCACTCCCCCCTTACACATGGCGTTTGTCCTCAACCGCATAAGGTGAATCCATCAGATTGGCAGCTCTGTCCTCGTCCTCGTCCCCGATCAATTCAAACCAAAAAAGTTTCTAACACTTATGACCTTGGTCGTATGCTTCATCACAGTTGAAGCAAATCCCCTTAGCAATTCTCTCTTGCTTCTCGGCCTGAGAAATTTGCTTAAAAAACGGTCGATTAGCATTTTCCACAACTGATCGTATGCTCGGAGCTAAAGCTTCTGAAGCTTTGGCCTCATCCCGAGCTCGTTTTTCATATAGTTTAGCCAATCCCATAGCCGTAGTTAGGTCCCGCGGTTGTTGTATTTCCACATCGATCGCCAATGTCCCACAAAGGCCACTCAGAAATAAGGTAATTTTCTGATCAGCCTTTAAACCCGACACTTGTGCTGTCAATCGCTCAAACTGAGTTGCATACTCGTCCACATATCCCTCCTGTCATAGCTTCGCAAGTTCCCCCAACATGTTACTTGTCAATATCGAACCAAAACGGGTATTGCAATACAATCTGAAAGCCGACCAATTAAGGTTCGGACACTCTTGTTAAAGCTTCATATACCACATTTGCGCATCGTCCTCCAGATGGAACGATTCCAATAGTACTTTCTCCTCTGCAGAAGTACATTGGTGGAGAAAATATGCCTCACAACGGTTCAACCAAACCGTTGGGTCAGAGTGTCCATCGAACCTCAGAAATTCGAGGCGAGAGAAACGGGGCGTTAGGTTCCCGTCACCGCTATAACCTGCACCGGAAGTCGCGTGTATAGTGTAAGAACCGCCCCCGGTCGAACCGGTGTTTTTTGGCAAAGTTTGACTTTCGGTTGGAAAAGTCAACCGATGACTCCGGGAGTCGTTCGGGACCTTTTAGGGGCCCAAAAAGCTTATCCGTCATCACGGTTAGCTTAGTTGAGCTATTTCCTTTCATTTGACTGTAATATTGTAAAAGTCAATTTTTGGTCAAACGAGGATTTTTTTATCGACAAATCCTAATTAATTAAAGTGCTGGATTTTTATTAGAGGCAAGTGGTCCCTATTAGGACACTTGTCCCTAGTGGATTGGAGGAGAAGAAATGGGTCTCTAAAGACCCATTTACCCTCACTTAAGCCAAAAGAGAAGGTTTGGACATAAGGGGCTTTTTGGAAATTCAACAATTTAGGTCTTTAAGGCATTTGAAGCAACATTTCGGCCTTTATTTCTTGTGTTAGCCGAAAATTAGAGAGAGAGGAAGAGGAGAGAGCTTCCATTGAAGCTTGAAGAAGAAGCAAAGTAAAAGAAGCTCATTTCAAGCCTTTCCTTCACCAAAATCTTCCCAAAAGTCCATCTTCTTCAGCATCTCATCATTCTAAAGGTGAGTACACTATCACAATCTCATTTCAATTCATTTCAAGTTGTGGGGTTTCCTTGGTTTTGCTAGAACTTGCTAGGTTTTGCTTTATTTATTGCTAGATGTTGCTTTAGTGAAGTAGATGATTGTTTTGTGTAGAAATCTATGGTTTTGGGGTTGTTTTTGAGTTGAAAATCTCTTGGGTATTTGTTGGTTTGATAAATCCTATCATGGGTAGTGATGGATTGGAATTAGGTGACTGTTTTGGAGGTTTTGGATGACTGAAAATGGAGTTTTGGGCGTTATTTTCGTGAAAAGGAGGTTGGAGGAAGAAGAAGGACGGAACTGGTCTGGGCCGTCACGGATCCGTGACGGGCACCGTGACGGTAGACGTCACGGCTCCGTGAGGGAGACCGCTCCAGTGTTGATAGTGCCAGAGCGCGGGGTCGGGTATGAGGTCTATTGTGATGCGTCTAGGGAAGGACTGGGCTGTGTACTGATGCAGTTGGGTAGAGTGGTGGCTTACGGCTCTAGGCAGTTGAAGACACACGAGCGCAACTATCCTACCCATGACTTGGAGTTAGCAGCAGTCGTGTTCGCGTTGAAGAGCTGGCGGTATTAACTGTATGTCGAGCGATTTCAGGTCTTCTCGGATCACAAGAGCCTCAAATACATCTTTTCCCAACGAGACCTGAACATGCACCAGCGACGATGGATGGAACTCCAGGAGGAGTACGACTTTGAGCTACTCTACCATCCGGGTAAGGCGAATGTGGTCGCCGACGCCCTGAGTAGGAAGTTGGTTCCGGGCCTTGCCAGCATATCAGTCCGGGAATGGGACATGATGGGGGAACTAGGCACGTTCGGGCTTGAGCTAGAGGAGGTTACTGGTGGCGTGGCCATGTGCTCATTCGTAGCTCATTCCTCATTACTTGCTCGAGTGTTGGAGGCGCAGTCGGAGGACGTCGAGACGCCAGAGATCCGAGAGAGAGTCGTCAGCGGTGACGAGGCGGCAGGCTGGGAACTCAGTGTTGATTGGGGGTTACGGTATCGAGGAGGGTTATTCGTGTCGGGAAACTGTAGAGACGACGTGTTGCGAGAGTCACATCATTCGCGTCTTACAGTGCACCTGGGTGGCACCAAGATGTACCGTGACATCAGTCGGTACTTCTGGTGGAGTGGGATGCAGAGAGCGGTCGCAGAATTTGTATCGAGGTGTCTCGTCTGTCAGCAGGTGAAGGCCGAACATCAGCGTCCCGCCGGATTACTACAGCCACTACCGATTGCCTAGTGGAAGTGGGAGCATATCACGATGGATTTCGTGAGTGGGCTGCCGAGATCGCCGAAGGGACACGACGCCGTATGGGTAGTAGTCGATCGGTTGACCAAGTCGGCCCATTTCCTGGCGATGAGGATGACTGATCCGGTCGACAAGTTGAGCAGCCTGTACATTCAGGAGATAGTGCGTCTCCATGGAGTCCCTGTGTTGATAGTGTCTGACAGGGATCCTCGTTTCACGTCCAAGTTTTGGCCGAGTCTGCAGACCGCGTTGGGGACCGAGGTTCTACTCAGTACAGCACACCATCCCCAGACAAACGGCCAGTCCGAACGCACGATTCAGATTTTGGAGGACATGCTGCGGGCATGTGTGCTAGAATTTAGGGGGTCGTGGGAGACCCACCTACCGTTAGTCGAGTTCTCCTACAACAACAGCTTCCAGGCCAGTATTGGGATGGCACCGTTCGAAGCGTTGTATGGTAGGCCGTGTCGATCGCCAGTATGCTGGGCAGAGGTGGGAGATAAGAGCCTGTTGGGGCCAGAGATTGTTCGAGAGACGACATAGAAGGTCGCGCTGATACCTGAGCGGTTGAAGGCTGCACAGAGTCGGAAGAAGAGCTACGCCGACAGACGACGCCGACCTCTCGAGTTCGCAATCGGTGATCACGTGTTCCTGAAGGCGAGCCCGAGGAAGGGACTGGTACGGATCAGCCGCGGTGGAGGCAAGTTAGCTCCGCGGTACATCGACCCTTTCGAGATCATGAGCAGAGTGGGAGCAATGGCCTATCGTCTGGCGTTACCACCGCAACTTGGGAGGATTCATAACGTCTTCCACGTGTCCCAGTTGCGGCAGTACAATGCAGACCCCTCCCACGTCATTGAGTGGGCCAATATCGAGGTGGCTGACGATGTCTCCTATGAGGAGCAGCCGGTTCGAATCATGGACACACGAGAGCAGGTCCTGCGTGGCAAGGTTATCCGCCTAGTACGGGTGCAGTGGAGGCACCACGGGGCTGAGTCGACTTGGGAGCACGAGGATGAGGTTCGCGCGAAGTACCCCGATCTATTCGACTCCGGAGGTACGTTTGTTTTAAATTTCGCGGACGAAATTCCTTTAAGGGGGGGGGGGGGTAGATTGTAAGAACCACTCCCGGTCAACGCCAGTCAAATCGGCGAAAAATAGGAAAATTTAAAATTTTTGGACCTATACCTAAATGAACCTAAATTTGACCCCGAGGGTCATACCGGACCTAAGTTGACCCCGATATCGACCAAAGTGAGTTCTGGGGCACTCAGGGCAACTTTCTGACCAATTTGGGAAAATGTTGACTTTTAGTTGGAAAAGTCAATCGAGCGACGTTTTGGTCCGTTCGAGGTCCGTTTTGGATCCAAAAAGCTTAGCCGTCATCACAACGGTCTTAGTTGAGCCGTTTCCTTGTAGCCCGTGAAGTTTCATAATTTCTTGGAAAATGTGCCGTTCGGGGCCCGAGACGGTCGAATTTCGCGAATATGACTAAAAAATATCAAGAAGATATTTTCCAAAAGGGGTGGGACCCACTTGGCACATGTCAATTATGTGGTGGTGTTAGGTGATTTTTGAAACAAGACAAAGATGAGAGGAAGAGAGAGGGTCGGCGATAATAGAAAAAAAAGGAGTTTTTGGAGAGAGAAAAGAAGAGAGAAGGAGAGAAAAGAGAAGGGGGGAGTTAGGGTTTTGATATTTCCCGACGATCCAACCGGTGGATCGTCTCAACGATCAAGGAATCGAGCTCCCATCGTCATTCCCTACGGTGAGTACCCTTTCGATTTTCGTTTTGGTACGTTTAAAGTTTAGGGTTTGGGTTAAAACGAGTAGACTATGGATGAGTTGAGGTGTGTGGTTCGTTGGAGGCGTTTTGGAGCGAAAGATGAACGTTTTTTCCGGTGACCGGAGGCTCGGGGGAGCTCCGGCCACCGTGGATGGTGGCTGCCGGAGTTAGGGGGTGGCTGGCCGGAGCTAGGGCCGGCCACCATGGTGGTGAACCGGCCCAGCCACCCACGACCCTTGATGGCCGAGTGGGGCCCACATGCTCGGGTCTCGGGTTTTCGTGTTCGGGTGGTTTAGGACGATCCCTAAGTCGTTAATCCACACCCGGAACGAATTTTGGAATTAAATTGTAAAAGTTGTAAATGACGGGTCTAGAAACTTTAAACGCGAATTAAATTGCTCGGAAGTCGGAAATTGATTCCGTCGATTGCGTTGGGACCCTTTAATTATTCTAAGACCGTAGAAACGAAAACGGGAATTATCGGAGCCCCGGAAGGGCGTTTTCAAAACCCGGGCAGATTCGCCGGGCCGGGCGAATCGGGCATTTCCGGGTCCATTATCGACAATGTCGAGTAATTGGGAAGTTTGGGAGTGATCGACATTGTCGGGGTTGCATTTGGGCGTCAAGTGTATTAAAATTCAGTTTATGCCTGCGAACTTAAAAAGTGTTTTAAATTGTGTTCGTATTAGATCGTGCCACCGACAAAGGAAAGGGAAAGCTAGGCGAGTGATCGTGAGCATGCCGGAGCTTGGTTGTGAGCTTTTGGGAAAGCGTACGAGGTAGGGAAAAGTAGCCGGATCTCGGCCCTGACTAGGGAAAGTTAACAGTAGAAATGCATGTGACACTTGGGTGTCGTGGGTTAAGTAAGCTTATCGAACAATAGAAAGGCAGGCGACACCGGGTGGTGTCGTATGATACGGGAACGTATCGAACAATAGAAATGCATGTGACACTTAGTAGTGTCGTAGGAGCGGTTAACGTATTGATATTAGAAATACTGGAGGCATTTGGTTATGCCCGGAGGTTGATTGTATTGTTTGTGGGTGGCCATGAGTGCCCGTGGGGTGTTGAACCCGTATTTTATTGTTGGGGTCTTGGGTGGCCATGAGTGCCCGTGGGGTTGTTGAGCCCGTGTTTTACTGTTGGTGTCTTGGGTGGCCATGATTGCCCGTGGGGTTGTTGAGCCCGTGTTTTACTGTTGGTGTCTTGGGTGGCCATGAGTGCCTGTGGGGTGTTAAATCTGTGTTGTTGTTGTTTGTTGAACTTTGGTTGTGATTGTGGTTGACTGAGGTTGGGGGCCCGACAGAGATCGGGGGAAGTTGTGTGGGGGTGGGCTAGCCTTCCGACAAAGATCGGTAAGGTTGAGCATTCTTTGATGATGAAGGGCGGCTCCCCTTCCGACTAGCTATCGGAAAAGTAGTGCTGTATATATCGCTAACATGTCGACCGCCTGGCCCGACAGAGATCGGGGGAAGTTGCGTGGGGCAGGCTCAAGCCCATCTGGTTTGCAACCGGCACTGAGCAGTTGGAGTGCGATCCTTTGTGATCTTGTTTAGAGTACGATCCTTTGTTGGGTGTTGCGTGGTTATCTTTTGAGTCTTTGGTGGAGGTCGTAACCGTTGTGTCGGGTCTACATTACTTGTCCGAGTGTTGAGTTGGTTGGGGAAAGTAACAGTTCGTGTGACAGTCGAGTTACTTGAGTTGGGGATAGTAATCCCCGGTGTTTGGTTTGTTGTTGGTGTTTCCGGCAGTGTCTGCTAGTATGCCGTAGTCAGTCTGGTATCCGTGGTGGTGAACGAACGCTCACCCCTAGCTTCTTTTCCTACAGGTACTGGTCGCGAGACGGACTAGGGGAGCTCTCGAAGCTTGAAGAGCTGGGAGCGGGAGTCCGGGTTTCCTTTTGAGTTTAGTGACGTACGCCATGTCTTTTGTCCGCTTGTTTGGACGTGCTTTTGAGTTGTAAATTATTATTTTGATTAACTAAATAGTGGTTTTAAGCGATTTATTTAAAGGGATTGAAAATGGTTTTATTGTTTTACCGTTCGCGTTCCAGGTTCGGTTCTACTGAATTTTGGGCGTGACAGTCTGACTATCGGTAGTGATGATTGTGAAGACCGCTACGGTTTCAAACAGTTTAAGTTTTAAGTTTTTGTTCAATCGGAACGTCGAGGGTAATTTTTGGGTTTAATCTCTTCTTCATAAAAAAAAATGGTTTTTGAATCAGTTAAAAAAAGAAGAAAAAAAAGAAGAGAGGTTCAACTAGACCGGACGGACCAGACCCGGCCAGGCCAGGCCCGACCCAGCTTCTTCCCTCGCTTGGGCCGTGCAGCCCAAAGTTCGCTTTGAGCCCGTTTAATCCAGGCCCAACTGGAGGCTTTGCTATAAAAGCCGAAACTAGGGTTTTTTAACCCATTTCAGTTTCCCCTCCATCGCCGTTCGCTCTCCACACCCGACTATCTCCTTCTCCCCTCAGCTTCTCTGATCATCACGCAAGCCGCCACTGCCGACCATACTTCCCTCACACCACCACCGCACGGTCGACATCCCGCCACCGTCTCGCTCGCCGTCCTCCCCGTCCAGTCCTCGCTACCACCACACGGCTGACACCTCTCCACCGTCTCCTTGTCACCGTCACCGAGTCCCTCCCTTAAGAGATCTGTGCCGCCGCCCTTTTCCCTCTCGAGCCACCGTCACCGTTCACTCGCCGGATTTGTGATGGGACTCGCCGTCCAGATCCGTGCGGAGAGCCGTGCTCCGCCGTACTCTTTTACCTCCCCGTCGCCGTCCCTTCCTCCTACGGTGAGTTCACGACCCGTGGGACCTCGACCGGAAACGGCGCCGCCGGTGGCCGGTCAGAGGTCAACCGAGTTTTCTCCTCTCCGTCCCTTTTCGTTTCCCCGCTGCGTATTTGGTTGGATCTGGACTGCGAATCAATCTTGTGTTAGATCTGGTTTCTAGTCAGTTCGGGAGCAAGTAAAGTATAGAACAAAGAAATTAAGGTGTTCGATGTGTAAAAAGGGGAAATGTTTCAAAATAAAATCAGATTTGAATAAATGAGGAAAAGGGTTTAAGTTGAGTTTTAAAATAAAATCAGATTTGAAATCAAAAGGAAAGTAAAACAAAGTAAAACGGGTTTGATTTGAAAAAGGTTTTGAACTAAAAGAAATTGAAAATCAGATTGTTTTAAAACGGGTTTTGAGTAGTTGATCGGATTTAGAACAGGACAAAAACGGAACGCAGAATCATGCCTCGGGATCCGTGCATGGGATCCGAGCCTCGGAAAACGTGCACCTAGTTCCGAGTTCGGTTCGCGTGTGCTCGAACCCGATTCGTCGTTTAAGCCCGCTCGAGTTAAAAGGCAACTAGTGTTTTTAAATCGAAATCGTCGTAGCGTTTATTTCGACTTTGGAACCGTGTTTGAGTTGGCTTTCATTTTTTTTAGAGTCCGGCTTCAATCGAAGAGAAGTCCGGAGGTAGCGAGCCAGGACGTCAACAGCTAGGAGACGTAGCGGTTGTTCTTCGGTTGAGATAGGGAAAGTAGCGAATACCGGTTTAATTACGGAAAGTTACTAGTATGCATGCTAGGAATTAATAAAACTGGCTAAAGAACTAGTATGCGTATAGGAAACGAACAAGTAGCGTAGACGTATCAAACTGCGAACATTTATGTTTTCTGTCGTGGGTTTTTCCGTGTTGGTAGTTCGGGCCATGTCGTGCCGTAGGATTGATTGCTGAGCGTATCAGTTGGTGTGCTGTGTTGTTTGAACGGTTAATAATTAACGAACATGAAAACGAGTAGAACTGAATTAGTAATGCAAGTTGATGACCGGTGTGGTTATTTTCCTGTTTAATTGATATGTTGAACTATGGGATGGTTGGGGATTTGATACCGGTTAAGCCGGTGGGGTTACCACGTTGAACGTGGGGTCAGTAAGTGATGGTAAGTACGTGACGGTTTGAGTGTGCTTAAGAGTTCAATAAGATTATTGCTCGGTGTTTTATGATTGTGATTGTGTGTGGGCGTGTGAGCCGTGTTTGATCTGTGGCATTTCAATGCGTGATTGTTGTTTGGTTGTGTGTTCCTTGAAGATGGTATTTCGGGTCGTGTTTGGGGCCGACGGGCCATAATATGGTTGGGGCCTACGGGTCGTGTTGCATAGGGCCGACGGGCCACATCATATCATCTTGCATAGGGCCGACGGGTCGGAGCCGACGGGCCACATCATATCATATTGCATAGGGCCGACGTGTCGGAGCCGACGGGCCAAATCATATCATAGTGGGCCTACGGGTCGTGGTTGGGCCTGAGGGTCTTGTAGGGCCTACGTGTAAAACCCGCTTCGTTTCATTAGGGTATTAATTTAAAATCCTAAAACCTTAGGGTAGGTTCTTGAAACAAGTGGCAAAAAAAAAATAAAAAAAAATAAAAAAAAGGAATGGAAGCTGGGCAGGCCAGGCCAGACCCGGTTTGGGCTTGAGCCCGTTTTCTGGTCTGAGGCCCAAAACGGCCGGCCCAAAACCCACCCCCTTTAAGAGACTGAAACCCTAGGGTTTCAGTCTCATTTTTCGCGCAGCCACCCTCACCCTTTCTTCTCTCTCTCTCGATCCAGCTCCCTCTCCTCCTTCGTCTTCCTCGCCGAACCAGCTCCGGCCACCACCGTTTCCGGCCGCCACCTCCCCCACCAGCCTCGTCCCGTCTTCTTCTCCCCCATCCCGACGCCGTCACCGCTCTGGCCAGCCACGCAACCACCGTCCTCGACCTCCATATCTCTCTCCTTCGTCTTCCTCACCAAACTCCCACCGTCCTCCACCAGCTCCGGCCACCGGTTTCGTCCCGAGCTCCCCACGCCATCGTCCCCGTCCCCGTCCAAAGACCGGCCGTTCACCACTGGTTCCGTCCCGAACCCTAGCTCGCCACCGAGCTTCACCTTCCCTTCAACCGAACGCGAACCGAGCTCCCGCCGTCGCCGGCGAGCTCGCCAGATCCGGAACGGGACGAGCCGTCCGGACCCGAGCCGTACGCCGCCGCTCCCACCGCCCGCCACCGTCCCCTTTACGGTGAGTTCTCGGTCCGTGGAACCTCGACCGACCGGCGCCGGTGGTCGGCCGCACCTAACCCGATCCCGTTCTTCGTCTTTTGCTTTCCCGTTCCCGAGTTCGTTCAGATCCGGTCGGGATGGAACGGAGCTCCCGAAATGGAAAGGAACAGAACACAAAAAACGTGAATCTGGTTTTGTTTAGAGGATTACTGTAAAGGATGTTAATCTGAATTTGTAAAGAAAACAAATTTAAGTTATTGTTTTATGTTTCTTATTTCTGATCTATTTAAGTGTGTTAAGGTTTTAATCTGAGTTTTTAAAACCAAAATCGGAATTAAAACAAAAGGACGATCTGAATAATTTGGACGTAAAATGGTTCGTGATAAAAACTAGATCGATTGATTTAATTGGGTTTTAAACGAAGGCCGGTCGTAAAACAAACGTGAGTTAAGTTAAATCGAAAGGGGGGGGGGGAAACGAAATCAAATCGGTTTTAGAAGGGTTTTGGACCAAAAATCTCGAGTTTGGAAACGGGCAGAAGGAAACCGTTTTGCTTTAAAATCAAAGACGGAATTAATTAAAGCAAGGGAGTTCAACGACGGTTCTAAGTTAAAAAGGGGTTTAAACTGGGTTTAGATCAAACCTGGGTTCGGTGCGCGGGTGCTTGAACCCGATCCGTCGTAACCCGACTTTTATCCCGTTCGAGTGTAAACGACAACTGTCGAATCTAAACTGGACAAATCGTAGCCGTTAACTTAACGGCGGAACCGTTATTAATTTGGGGCTTCGTGTTAAATTTAGAATCCGGCTCCGATCGAGGGGGAGCCCGGAAAGCAATTTACAAAACCCGGGCAGATCCGCCATGTCGGGCGAATCGGGCCTTTAAGGGTCCTTTATCGACGTTGTCGGGGTTACGTTTGGGCGTTGAGTTTATTTAAGTTTGGCCTGTTCGTACTAGTTTAAAAGTGAGTTAAATCTGTGTTCTTTTAGATCGTGCTGCGGATCGAGGCAAAGGGAGGCTCGGCGAGTGACTGCGATCATCTCGGGTTTAGTGGAGCGCTTTTGGAGTTGTTTACGAGGTAGGGAAAAGTAGCCGGATCTCGGCCCTGACTAGGGAAAGTTAACTGTAGAATTGCATGTGGCACCGGGGTGTCGTGGGTTATTTAGGTTATCGAATATTAGAAATGCTTGATACGGGAACGTAGCGAATACTGGAAATGCATGTGACACTTAGTAGTGTCGTAGGAGCAGAGAACTTAGCGTTAACTGATTGACTGGAGGCATATGACCATGCCCGGAGGTTGTTTGTGAAACTAGTGATCTTAGGACTGTTGGAGGCATCGTTTATGCCGGAGGTTGTTGTGCGTTATTTTACTACCGAGTCTTGGGTGGCCTTGAGAGCCCGTGTTATTTATTGCTGAGTCTTGGGTGGCCATGAGAGCCCGTGTTGTTGTTTCGGTGTTTTGGGTGGCCGTGAGTGCCCGTGGGGTTGTTGAACCCGAGTCTTGACTGTTGGTGTGTCTTGAGTGCCTGTGTTGTCGAACTTGCTTGTGATTGTGTTTGTGATTGTGACTGTGATTGTGGTTGCCTGAGTGAGAGAGGTTAGTGAGACAGGTCGACCGCCTGGCCTGAGTGGTTCGGCAAAGCGCGTGAGTGAGAGAGGTGACTGAGACAGGTCGACCGCCTGGCCTGAGTGGTTCGGCAAAGCGCGTGAGTGAGACAGGTCGACCGCCTGGCCTGAGTGGTTCGACAAAGCGCGTGAGTGAGGGAGGTTACTGAGCAGCTGGTTTGCGATCCTTTGTGATCTTGTTTGGTGTGCGATCCTTTGTGATTTTGGGGTGTTGTGTGGTGGTCTTTGAGTCCTTGGAAGAGGTCGTGATCGTTGTGTTGGGTCTACATTACGAGTCCAAGTGTTGAGTCTGTCGAGGAAAGTAACGGGTTGTGTGTCAGTTAAGTTACTTGAGTTTGGGGAGGGTGTTCGCCGGTGTTGAGTTGTTGTTGGTGTTATCTGCTTTGTCTGCTAATTATGCCGTAGTCAGTCTGTTATCCGTGGTGGTGAGCGAACGCTCACCCCTAGCTGCTTTTCCTACAGGTACTTGTCGCAGGTCGGACTAGGTGAGCTTCCGAAGCTTGAAGAGCTAGGGGCGGGAGTCCGGGTTACTTTTAGTCTAGCGACGGATACCTCGCTTTTTGTCCGCTTGTGGGACGTTTTATTTTGAGTTGTAATTATCTTTTGTTGAACTAAACTGGTATTTTAAAGTGTTTAATGAAAACAGGTTTCTAGTGTTTTTTTTATGTTTTTAAAACGTTCGCGTCCCTAGTTCGGTTTACTGAAATTGGGGCGTGACACTACGGGTCGTGATGGGCACTGGGTGCCGTGTTTCAACCTCGATGATCTAGGGTCCTTTGGAGACGTTTTTGAGAGTCCCGATGATATGTGTCCTTATAGGGATGTTTCCGGCACTCTCGACGTTATACGTCCTTGTGACGTTATGCGTCTCCTCTGGATCGAGAGGTAGTCCGATGGACACTTGACCTACCGTTTGGATATGATGATGTCGGGCTGTGTACAGTCGGCGGAGTTCAGGGATTGTAGTACGAGACGTGTGTGCTGATGGTTTTTGCGTTGGTTGCGTTGCTGGTTGTTATTGTTTTATTGTGTGAAAGTTATCGTTGAGAGTATTGTGAATTTGGCTATGAACCCCGGTCGGTAGTTAGTCGTGTTGTACTAGTATGCCCTAATTGGACGGTTACTCGTGGTGGTGAGCTGATGTTCATTACCTTAACTACTTTCTCTACTGGGCGAAAGCTCACCCCTTACATTGTTGATTTTCAGGTGTTGAGCGGGGTTTGTGCTAGTAGGACACAACTGAACTTGGGAGCTGGCAAGAGTCCTAGGCTAGTAGGTCTAGAGACGTGCGTTTGTTTTTTTACCGAATTTTGTTTAATGGGTTTGTGAGCTTTTAACTTTGTCAATTGATTTATTATCACTTTTGAAATCTTATCTTTCGTAATTTTACCGTGTTTACTTATTATTTTAAGTTCATGTCTCGAGTCCGATCAAAACCGGATTTGGGGCGTGACAATGATGCTCTCTACCTTTCAAGCGTCCATTTCAAGTGAGGATGATATGGACATCTACCGCATAATGGATCTGAATGCCCTCCTTAGTCATTTGTAGCAGCCTCTCATGGACACCATCCCAACTAGGGAAAACGCTGATTCCTAACCTTTATGAACGTTTCATCATCACATCCTAACCCAGACCAACGTTTGGTTGCACTTCCAGACCTGAAAGGTTTTGAGTTTCTCAGAACATGATACTAGCCGTCCAATTAACGATTTCGTTAACGCGAGAAGGTTAAAGTCGAAAATACCCTTCAGTGCCGAAGGTTAAGTCTGACAAACAGAAGGTATGTCTCTATTTTAATGCATTACTTTGAAATTCAGAGTGATACTTTGGAACATTATAAGCGCCCAACCATGTTCGGCGCTGAAGGGTAGGAAGGATTATTTTGGCGCTGAAGGGTATTTTCGACTATGATACTTAGCCACATGTACAAGTGCTAATTGAAGTTGATGAGCAAAACAATGAACGTAAAAAGCACATGGATTTTCCTTCAGAATAAGAGTTTTAAGGCCACTCAACTTACCTTGCATATTGCTAGCTCCATCATATCCTTGCCCTCGCAACCTTGATATGCTCAAGTTGTATGTGGAAAATAACTTGTCAATTGCCTCTTTCAGTGAAACAACATTGGTGCTACTAACATGCTCAATACCCACAAAGCGTTCGATTACTTTTCCTCTTTTGTCCACATAACGAAAAACAACTTCCATTTGTTCCTTCACGGAAACGTCACGAGATTCATCAACCAGAATTGAAAATAATGAATCTCCAAGATCATCAACAATAACATTGATCGTTAAACTAGCAGCTGCATGTACTATATCTTTTTGAATATCAGGACATGTTAATTTGAGATTTTTATCAGCATTCTGCAATGTTACACCTCTGATTTCATCGTTGTGGTCAGCAAGGAATTGTAAGAGTTCAAGAAAATTACCTCGATTTCTTGATTCTTCTGATTCATCATGACCACGAAACGGAAGACCTCGCCTTAAAAGAAATTGAATACAGTCTACTGAAGCAGTCAAACGAGTGTGATACTCATCACGAGCTTGGTCTGTTCTCCTCAATATTATATTCTCAATATGTTGCTTCAGATTCCTCAAAGCTTCCATATCTCCGAAAGCTTGATTGTGAGCACTATCATGACCTCCAACATGACCATGCAAAATTTCACTCTTGTTCCAATTAGGAAATCCTTTACCAACAAATCATTCTCCACCTGATTGCTTTCCAACACACGGTCTAAAAAGATAGCAACACAAACAATAAGCAGCGTCGTTTGATATGCTATACTCTAGCCAGTTCGGGTACTTCTTAAACCATTCTCGATTGAACTTCCTTGCTTTATTTCCATATTGTGTTGATTGAAATTCATGCTGATGTGGTTGACAGGGACCCCTTTGTATATATTCCATTCGTACTTGATCTCGAATATTAGGAGGATAATCTAGAATAGACGGTCTTTTCCCCGGATCTGTTTCAAGACTTTCATAATTTATTTCTAATTTTGCTGGCACCGCTTTGTCACTTTTATCAGAAAGACCGCCATCTAATCTTGCAGATTTCTCCTTCTCGTCAGAATTGATGGACTCAGATTTTCTCTTGAAATATTTCTCTATAACCATTGTAATTTTGTAGAGAACTAAACTCAAAACTTAAATTGATGTAGTCTCTAACTTTAGACAAAGCCTTAAATAAGAATAAAGCTTTCCTAAACTAATTAGAATTAGAAAATTAAAAAAGAACATAGAAAACAATTAGGAAACAAAATAAAAGAATAAAAAAATATACGCCTAATATTCTCAAAACCAATACACGGCTAAAGTATTTTGACTAGTTATATTATATTGTTAATTAGGAAATAGAAAAGAAAAACCAATACAAGGGGCTGAATAGTTATATTATTAGTTTAGGAAATAAAAAAAAATAGAACAAGGAAATATGAGTTGGTAAAGTAACTGAATGTTTATCCAATTATTCAGGTGAGATACAATTATACAAATAACTGATATTTAAAAAAAATTAACCTTAACCGTATATTTTGAAAAAGTTGAGTGCCCCCTGGCCCCCCCTTATATCTGCCATTGAGTATGGTATTTCTTCTCTTTATTCGAACCACGAGAAGAGTTCGTGGTTCATTTGCCCTGGAGTTCATCCCGTTCTTCTTCTGATCCCCCTTCTGCTTTGTCGAAGGCTCCTAAACGGAACTACCAGATGCTTGTTTTATGAACATGGATGAACATACATATTTTCTTCGATGAATTCGACTTCACTTCTCAGAAAAGTCTATACAGCTCTAGATGATGACATCCTCTGGAACATCTCAGTGATGATGCGAGTTCCAAGCACCTCTTTCTCAATATCTTATGTTTAAAAATTTCTTGCACTATGCTCTGATCGTTGGTCAAGGAGACTTTTAAAACTCTGCCCATGCGTCGCCCAAGCCATATTTACTAGTAAGCCCACCGTGAGGATAAATGGAAGCTTCTCTACTAGTGGTTGTATTGGACGACTTTTGTGATGGAATGGATCCTTCAGACGCATTATCGACTACTTTCTTTTCTCTTCTCTGGTTGAGTGTACTGATAGCAAGTTTCTTCAATTTTATCTGGAATCACCTGTTAACCTGAAAACACAAGAGTTAAGCCATCCTTTATGACTAGAATTATATGAACACGGTTTCACCAATTAATGAATGGAACAATTAGTTTATACAAAAGAGGGGAAGAGTAAAGAATCGGTTCGTTTTACAATTTCATGTTATATTACATATATACGACAACTTTAAAAACTAACAAGAAACTAAAATAAAAGGGGAAAATAATAAAGAAAATGATTTCTAGATTGAGAGAACTAATACTTCCCCGGCAACGGCGCCATTTTATTGGGGGAACATCGTTAGCTTATCCGCATAGAGAATTTTATAAGTGTAGGATAACTAAGAATGATCTAGATATCATTCCCCGGAATTGGTGCCATCTTGTTGATCATTGTGTGGTCGAAAAGCATTAGCAATACATGTATATAATTACAAGCATAAGCGACATTTCATGAAGTGGAATAGTTTACGGCAAAAGTACTGGTCGATTTTTGAAGGGTGAAATGCGTTGTCGAGGCGCATTCAATCAACATGATATGTAGATGACTCGCCACCAGGATCTAACCAGAAGGTCATTCCTCGTTGATGACGTCATCTTGTTGACACGTAAGGTCGCCTCAAATAGAGGAATATATTGTTTATAAGTTCATAGATGAACGCTCAACCAATACTTGAACGAGCAGTATAACGGTAAATTACCGTTCGATCCCACATGGAAGCGGTGTGTACTCCAAATCTAGAAATACTCTACCCTAAAGCTGTCACTACCCTAAGTTAACTTATCTTTATTCCTTTTATTACACAATACAAGTTTCGCTCACAAAATCTATTCGGTGAGTAAAATTGGGGGTGGAGCAACCACGACCCCTATAGGGACTAGAATGAGGAGATATAGAGAGATCGTCACTAACTAGGTAGAGCCCGCATTAAAATAAGAGAGATAAGAGAGAAAACAATGAAAGGTGACTCATTCACATAAGATAAAAATATAAGTATGCGTGAAATTGGTATAATTTAACTTCCATGATGGTCTAGAAAATGCTACTCAAGTTGATGTGCAGAGTAACAAGAAATCTGTATCAAACACCTTAAGAGATTTCCAAAAGTAACTTTGATACAACTATTAGTCGGGTCATTACAACCCGACCACAACAGCCATCCCAACAACTTTTCTTCGTCCTAACAGCTACCTATTTCATGAATGCTAAGCATTCATAAGAATACCATGAAAGCGAAACGAAGGACGTGATCATAAGTTAGGGATGTGTCCCATACTTAGATAAGGGTAGAAGTTCTACCCTCTTTAAAAGACCTACTCATTCGTAGATATCACTATTGAGCGTAGAACTCCGATAATCGCCTACCTGATGATAAAATAAATTAACCATTTCCCCCAACATAGGACAACCTCTTTCAATCCCCAAGTTGTGATTACGGTGCATTCCAACTATGCATCTTGGTATATGGCGTCATCATAGACTGCAGTTCGCCTTCCTACTGTGACTACTCTAGGAAGCCTATTGAACAACAGTCACAACCTTGGTTGACAAGGCGGTTCGTTCCTTTGATAGCATCTAGACTCGGTCTCAGATCGATTCAAAGATTGAATGATATTTCCAACTCTCAATCGACTCGGAAGGTCAATATCGTGCTCATCCACTAAGATCTCCCTTTACAAGCTTTTAATGATAAAAAATAGTTTAATTTTATGCTTTATATGGGTCCTCAAAATAACCAATCACCCTAAAGTAAATCATTTCCTTACTCCAAGCTATCGAATGGACAATTGAGCTATTAATGACTAAACCACCCGAACAATAATCCAACCTCAAACTAACCTGAACCATGAATTCGACCTAACTGGAATTGAAAGAAAATATAAAAGGAAGAAGACTTGAATCATCACCAGAGATCGCGTCGACATACAAGTAAAGCAAATCACAATAGCATTAATTCACCTATCCAAACATCACATGCCATGAAAAAAGAAGTATATATAATAGAATCAGCGATGTCTCAATACAACCAAGAAATGGTACAAGAATATGAAGAAATGGGAGATTAGAGTTAGAGCTTACTCTAGTTATAGACTCTGTCTTCCTGTCAATATTCTCCCCGGACTGTCATCTTGGTCTCTCTCACTCCGAACGACCTTCGAATGCCGAAGATCGATTGCTCTAAGGCGAAGACGTCACCTCCCAACTTCGGACTAACCCTCAGGTAGAAAACCTTCTTATTGGCCTTAAAGATGTGTGGAAGCTCCTAACATCCCGACCCTAAGGCCTCTATTTATAGGCTTAGTTGATCACCCTACACGGATCGAATCCTTCATGACGTAGGTGATGATCCCATCACGGCGTGAAAGGCGGACAAGGGGCTTCACGGTGTGTAAGCTGAGGTGCACGACGTGTATCGCAAAATCGTGGTGCATCTTTTATCACGATGTTGCCATGAGTGCGCTCTAACATGACATGCAACTTCAGTGGAATTGCCTTCTTCAGCTGCTTTCTCTGGTGTTCGCTTAGCTCGACTTCCAAAGGTCCTAGCTCAACTTTCTCCTTGCAGGCTCCCAGCGCTACCTACAAGGGTAAGAACCGCCCCCGGTCGAACCGGTGAATTTTGGCGAAAGTTGACTTTCCGCTAGAAAAGTCAACAGACGACTCCGGGAGTCATTCGGGACCTTTCCGGGACCCAAAAAGCATAGCCGTCGTTACGGTTAGCTTAGTTAGGTCATTTCCTTTCAAATGATGCCTTTTGTGAAAAAGTCAAACTCGGGTCAAACTAGATCGATTTTGGGGTATGAACGAAAAAAAAGAAAAAAAAAGAAATGGACCTAATATCTTGGCCCATGAACTAGGCCCTTTTAACCCAAACTCAAGCCCACGTCTCATATTATCTTGTATTGATATATGAGGAGCTGTAGGGTTTTGGGGGTCACTAACAGAAGAGGATGCGGCTTCATTTCAGCAGAGAAAGGCAAGAAGAAGACATCAACTCCATGGTGTGGGTGGCGGCTGTGATTGCTTGAGCTTCTCCCGTTTGTTGTTGCTTCTTGTTTTGGTGGCTCATCAAAAGGAGCAAGATGACTTAAATTTGGGTGGCGGCGGCATGCTAGTGGCAGTGGAGAAGAGAAAGCAAGGAAGTGATTTTCCGAAATTCTTCTGGTCTTGATTGGTAATTATTGTTGCTGAAATTAAGGAGGACAATTAAAGCTTGGTTGGATCCATTAAGTGGAGACATCTTCTGGTGTAGAGATGACCAATCACATGGTCTTTGTTGTTGGCTTTGAGAACATTTATTGCTTCATGGGGTGATACACAGTAGCACGAATATAAAGGGAAGATACTTTGATTTTGGGAAGCTATTAAGGTCTTGGTCATGGGTAAGGTTTCGACAAATGCAAGTTGAAGAAAAAGGTAAGTTGGTTTTATATAAATTCTATCCATTTGTTAGAGATCCCCGTTCTCGAGAGTTAGTGTCAATCGGAAAGAAAAGACTAAGTTTTGATTTTAGGTGAGCTCGTCTATATTACCGTCTTGCGTTGAGAAATAGGGAATTAGGGTTTGTAATTCGTGAAAATTCGGAAATGGTAGTTAGAAACTTTAATTGCGAATTTAGAGCGCTTGGACCTCGGAATTTAATTCCGTCAAGTGCGTTGGAACGCGTGAATTTAATTAGGATTGATAGAAACGAAAATGGAAATTTTCGGGACACCGAGGGACGTTTCAGATCCCGGGCATTTTCGCCAAGCCGGGCGAAATGGGCCATTTCGGGGCATTTTGCCAAGTTGAGCAATTGGGATTAGTTTGGGTATTTCCCTCTTTAATCCACACTTGAATTAGCATTAATTCGTGTTTTGCTTGTAACCTTAGACTTTGGACCCGAGTTCGACGGAGGAGGAGACTTCGGACGAGGAGGAAGCTAGCCAGGTCGTCCGCTGTTAGGATTGGATCGCTCTTGAGGTAGAGAAAGACACTAAACTCCTCGTTCAATTTGAAGAACGTTAATAGTATGCCTATAGGATAATAATAACCGGAAAGGTCCTAGTTTGCATATAGGATGTGATTCACTAGAATAACCGTCTCTCAATCATAATAATAACCGGGCGAATCATAATATGCATATAGGATGTGATTCACTAGTTAACCGCTTTCAATATCTTGGGAAATTGCCGTGCTGGTAGAATGGCCATGTCGAGCCTTAGGTAATGCTTGTTGATTGTTTTCACTGATGATTGTTCACCCTTAAAGCCGATGCATGTTCCGTTCTTAGGATAAGACAAGAGTCAAACTAGATTAATTGAACCTTGATGATTGTAATGTGAATGGTTGATCCGCGTTATGATTGATTGCGTGAATGTTTGAAGGTAATGTGATTTATTGCGTGAATGTTTGAGTGTGATGTGATTGATTGAGTGAATGTGATATGATTGTGCCTAATGTTATGATCGGGTGATTGATAGACCGATGTGACATGTTTGGTAAGTATTGATGGTAAGCTTGGTTGATAGTATGAGTTGTTGTGTTGTGCCTTGTCGGGAATGGTGTGCCCTTGTTGTTTTACTTGCTGAGGGTGTTTTTGGGCTGATATCCGATCGAGGGGGTAACCCGGTCCGTTACGTTACATTGTTGTTTCACCCCGATGCTACGTGTTCTGGGAAAACCTAGACCGAGAGACATTCCGGTAGGGTATATTATTGTCTTATCTAATGCTACGTGTTCCGGAAAGACTGGTTCCACCCCGATGCTACGTGTTCCGGGAAGACTGAGGCCGAGGGATGTTCCGGCACGGTACTTTATTGTCTTATCCGATGCTACGTGTTCCGGAAAGACTGGTTCCACCCCGATGCTACGTGTTCCGGGAAGACGGAGGCCGAGAGATGTTCCGGCACGATACTTTATTGTCTTATCCGATGATACGTGTTCCGGAAAGACTGGTTCCACCCCGATGCTACGTGTTCCGGGAACACCGAGGCCGAGGGATGTTCCGGCACGATACTTTATTGTCTCATTCCGATGCTACGTGTTCCGGAGAGACTCACTTTATCCCGATGATCTATGGTCCTTTGGGGACATTTCAAGGACTTCCGAGAACGTGCGTTCCTAGGGAACCTTTCCAGAAATCCCGATGATAGTGTTCCTCCGGACCGAGGGGCATTCTGACATGATGTACCAGTCAGTGTACGGATCGGAGTCGTGGAAATTGTTATTAAATATTTCGGTAGTCATGTGCTTCTTTAATTAATCCCCTTGATAAATTTGTTCTCTTTCCATTGATATCATTGAGTGTTATCTCCTCTAAAAGTATTACATTCGTTATTTTCCGTTGTTTTCCTTAAGTGTTACTTTCTCTAAAGCATTGGAACTTTCATTGATCTATATTTACAGCACCTTTTGTTTAATCGTTCTACTTATAAACTTTGAATAATTGTACTATTTGGTTTTATGCTTTAATGGGGGTTTCCTTCACTCTACTGCTTTTTCCTACTGAGCGTAAGCTCACCCCCCCCCCCCCCCCCTTCGTGTTCACTGTTGTTTTACAGGTTTCTTTGCTGAGTAGGCTGTAGGACGTCTCAGGGCTCGGGAGCTCACTGAGGGTCCGAGTGTTATCTTGTTAGAGACGTACTTTCGTTTTGTTCAAAACTATGTCGTATTTATCTATGTTGAACTTTGACCCTTCGGTTGGACTTATTTATGAAATTTACTTGGAGTTTTACTTTATCAAAAATTATCTGTTTATTGTTATTTACCTTTATTTTAGTTCGCGTCTCGAGTCCGGTCAAAACCGGATTTGGGGTGTGACAAGGTACGCACGAAGCAGAATGACGAAAAACAAAAAGGAAATAAAGACGTGTAATTTATGCTAAATGAGGACGAAAACAGTTAAAAACGTGGGTAAGTGTCACTGAATAACACATATAGATGGGACCCTATCATTTATCCCATAGGAAAGTGGTGGGTACCCAAATCTAGAAATACTATAACAAAAAGTTGTCACTACCCTAGGCTAGTTTTTATTTATTTCTTTTATTACAATTTACAAGTTTTGGTCACAAAAGTTATCCAGTGAGTGATATTGGGGTTGGAGCAACCACAACCCCTAGAGATACCACAAAGAGATGGTAGATAGGGACCATCACTATCTACAAAGAGCATGCGTTCAAATCAAGGATGCAAGAATGCAAGTAATGTATGGTGAAAGTGTGTGTGAAGTTGGTGTGATTGATAATTCCGTTACGATGTAGCAAGGTGACTCAAATTGATACACATAGTATAAAGAGAATCCGTGGAAACCACCTCAGGTAATTGTCTAAACGTAATGTATACCGACCATTAGTTGGGTCATGAGACCCCGACCCTTGTGGCAATCCCTACAAATTTCCAAGGCCCATAACAGTTCCCTACATAACGAGTGATAAGAATTCCTAAGGTTACCATGAAAGAGGAATAACAAATGTGTCCATAAGTTAGAGACGTACCCCTTACTTAGATAAGGTTAGAGTTTCTACCCAATTTAAAATACGTTCTCATTCCTAGGTGTCCGGTGTTGATCATAGAACTCCAATAGTCGCCTACTCGGCGGTAAAGGAAATTAATAATCCCACCTGGCACGGGATAACCTCTTTTAGTCCCCAAGCTGTGTTACGATGCATTTCAGATTTTCAGCTAGGCATCATGGTTTGTGACGTCACCTCAGACTACACCTCGCCTTCCTACAGTGACTAATCTAGGGAACCTATTGATCAACAATCACAACTTTGGTATCACAAGACGGTTCTGTCGCATGGATAGCGTCGAGACTTGGGTTAGGTTTGATCTAGATGTTAAAACTAAATATTCACCTTTCAACCTTGAACAATCCCTCAAGTAGAAAACCTCTCTCTAGTGGTCTCTCAAAGTGTGGAAGCTCCCTCAATCCCAATCTCAACCCTTCGATTTATAGGCTTGAGCTAATCACTCTACATGGCGTTTATGGCGTCTTCACGCTGTGTATATGTGTGGCCTCCACGACGTGTACTCAAGTCTTCCACAACGTGGAGGGAAGTCAGTGGACTTCACGGCGCGAAGTAGGACGTCCATGACATGGAGCATGTGTCGTCGATCTTTATCCTCTCAATTTCTATCAAAGCTAAAGAAGCTCGGATTTTCTCTTCTTGAGTCTGCTCTTTTTCCCTTCTCAAAATGGCTACGTGCCACACATGTATTGGCCGGAGGACAATTTCATAGCTAATTTTGACGAATTTCCCTCCGACTAATTTTTTTTTTTATACATTTCAAGCCATTAAAATTGCAAGTTGTGTACTATAATGTCATTCGCCGCCCCACAACAGTCCATGTTGTTCAACGATTCAAATGATTTTGTTGATCAAATCATAGGAATATATGGGAATTGTGGATGCTCGTCTTTTTTGAAGGATTGTGGAGGTTCTTAATGGTTGTCCATGTCATAAATAGAGGATTATCATTTAGTTAAGATGAATCTTCTTGTGAACTTATATAATATTGTTAAACAAGAGTATAAAAAAAGCTAAGGGAATCAATGGTATTGTTCATGATTTAATTTCGAATACGGGTTATCTTCCTCTGCACTGCACGTTCCTGGTACTGTTCTTCATTTAATTTCGAATTTTGTGGCGATGAGAAACAAATTTTCGTACTTTGGAATATTCAAGTTTCGAGGGGTCAGTAACTTTTGAATTGACTAGTTAATTTGCAAAGAAGAAGATGAACACTTACCTTACTTTTTGTCAAATTTTAAGAAAATAAATTTCATATATAAGTGGTGCATGATCTCAAACAATGATATCTCTATATGTTTTCACATCAAATTGATGATTAAAAAATCAATGTAATGAAAACATGTGTTTTGAATTTAAGAACAATGACACAAACAAAACAATGAAACATGGTGGCGTTGGGCTAAGCCAGTGGAGGTTATTTATGTTATTGCATCTGCTGATTATCGAGAGCTCTGGGAAACACCATCTCCTTCCTCTTCAACAGTGAGACTATCTTCTTATTCAAATCCTCACAGTCCACTTTGAAATCTTCCTTAACCTGAATGTAGGCATACACACACTCATTACCACAATAAACAAATTGTTTATCCACAAACATATAGGAGCTGTGTTAGAGTTCCAATCGAAAAAAATTGGATTCGATAAACATTTTGAAACATTCACTTGTCAGATTGAAGTTTCAGGTGGATCGGACTTTAATGTTAACTCAAGGGTTCAATTGCAATTAGATGTGCGAGCGAAAAGCATACCTGAAAATGCAAATTGTAGAAAAGCATAGTGCTTCCAAGGGACTGAAAAGACGAGGCATTCAAGAGAAGCAACCCATCTTCTTTAAAGTTAAGCAGCATCTCAGACATTAATGGACAGTCCTGCCCTTGCTGTGCTGGTATCTGAATCACTAACTCTCCATTTCCGAGCCAATTCAGTGAAATGAGAGGCAGTGCAACATTATCATCACCGGTTTCTTTTGTTGGATCAAGTCTCGTCTCATTTGTACGCACACCAATCTCCGACAATAGCTTCTCTTTCTTACTCATAAGCTGTTGCACTTGATGTTGCAGCTCCGGTATGTACTTCACTACCCGAGCTACTGTTGATGGAATGCTCATTTTTTTCTACAAATATCACAACAAAAAATTACTAAATGTAAATTTTATTGTCACTTATATCGAATTGAGTTACCATAATTAAAAGGTCAATCTGATTAGTGATACAGCCCTAACCTTTAACTTCAACGTTAAATGTACAAAATCTGAACCCCTAATTAAGATGGACTGGATCTCTAATTTATTCATTGAGAGAGGTTTATACACACTTACCATTTGGTCGGAGACCGGAAGTAGAGATCGGAGATGGGAGTAGAGTGAATTCATCTTCTTACGGCGGTCACGCTCGCTGGCGTTGTGATGGAGTTTCTTGATACCCATAACCATATCATCAGGCTTGGGACGACCAAACTGTAGATGATCATGAGACGTGGACAAATGATCATTGGAGTCAGCTAATGCAAACCTTGTCGTTTGGGCTGTTTCATGGTCATAAGCAGTTGTAGAGCAACTTGGGAAATAGTTGTTTCGCTGATGGTAGAGATCATCAGCTGATCCGAAGGACCATCCCCAGTTCGAAGAAGATGGTGTCGGTAGAGCTATCATGGTAGGGCTAGCTAAAGGTTGAGGATGATCAAATGTTTGTTCATGAGGATGTCACAATATTGCAACAAGGTCATGACCCTGTATTTATATATACATCCGTTTCTTTACAACTTGACTTATAATAATGTTTTTTTTGGGTATAATATTCAAGATTCTTTTTGTTATCTCACAGTGTATTCGATAGAGTCAAGCTAGCTCCAAGCTAATTTCTCTTGGTTTCTCGAGACTCCAGAATGAAAATTATTAGTTATAGTCTTCAATATATTCCAAAACCTCCGAATTAATAGTTTTCCAAACTAAAATTTTGTTCCTCCAAGGTTATCTCTCCGTTCTTCGTCGCCTCTATACACGCCGTTTCCGACGATCATAATCCACAATCACCACATCTCCCATGCGTCCCGTCGTTGGTCCCCACCGATTCGCCAAGCCAGATGATGACGTTTGTTTCAGAGATAGTTGTCCCCTCGCCGAGTCCCAGGTGATTGACGTCGCAAGACTTGAGGCCTCAAGTCATGCCCCCGAAACCTAGTTTGGAGGTTATAAGACCGGAGCGATTTCGGAGGAAGAAACGAACCCAATCTCTTTTCTTCTTTGTTCTCCCTTAGCTTGATCCACACTGATTCCAACCCCCAATCTGGATGTGAATCTATCACTGTAGGACCACGGGGAGCTTCGATAGGTCAGATACCCTCTTCGTCGACACACAGAGAACATCAACTTGTTGTTCGTCATGAAAACGGATTGCCGAGTTTATCATGTCGTGTCATATGCGATCCTGCCCTATTGTGGAAGCTCCTGTGCCCACCATGTTCCCTAATTGGAGCGGTCCTCTACTCTTGCCATGTTGAACCTGGTTGGCTCACTTCGGCAGATTCGAACCACTCTTGCACTACAAGTCCACTCCCTGACATATCCCAAGCGGGGAACTCTGAGGATGGTGGAGGACGACGCCAACACGATGTCGCTCTGGAGGATGAATCAGTGTATTCCGCCGGAGGGATTTGAACGTCACCGTTGAACCCCTCCGCATCACCCACCTCCACCAAGCTATCTTACTACGATCTAGCACATGGACAAATCGGAGTAGGACCATCCCCAACAACCACCATCGGGGATGAATTTTTCCGCCCTGGTAGCCCCACACCCAATCAGGGCCTGCCCGCGATACCCCTTCATCTCCGCATCCGATCTACGACCTTCTTCTTAAAGCACTGTCACTAGTATGGAGAAGGTGCATCGCATCTACTCTTTTCAACCCATTCCCCGATGGAGGGCGAACCTTACGACTTGGAGAGGCATAGGCGATACAGTACCTCATGTCTAATCCTGGGTCACCTCTGGATTGTGCAAGGTCCTTACATGCCTCGGAGGACTCCCACGGCTCCGTGACGGCCTACCACCCAGGGAGAGGGGATGAGGACACGACTGCTCCGAATACGATCAAGGTTAGACCCTCTAAGCGGTCTTGCCAGGGTCCATGAGTACCTCCACCAACAACGAGGTGTGTGTGGGGAAGCACACCACGCCCTTCCACGGTCGGTGCACACCCGACCTCATGTTTCACCCACTTCCTGGGTTCTTCCCTATATGTCCGTTATCCCCTCAAACGCCCCTGATCCTTTACTGCAAGCATTTTCAGGTCAAGACATGAAGTGACAACCACTGACGTACTATCATCTATCCTTATAATCGAGGCATTGATCTTACCACTGTTATCTTGGTATAGTCGGGCAGTCTGTTATAAAAATAGCTTTTGATATCTACGGATTAGAATTTAGTCTCACTCTTTTCTTTTCTAGTTACTCCCATTGTACGCTCATTTTCTCTATCTAATAAAGCTCCATTATATGCTTAAAACAAAATTGTTTTTCAAACTAAGTTACATTATGTTTTCAATATTTTTTTCTCAAACACAAATAAAAAGATTTCAATAAAATTTCGAATATACTGTTATGTTTCTCTAAAAAAGTATTTTATTTATTATTACCGTATTTATCATGTTTATATGGAATTTTGAAGGTAATAATAGTATTTTTTTTTAGCATAACTAGAAGATTTTAGTAATAAACTTTTGACAATTAAAAAATGAGCATACAAAGAATTAGAAATACTAAAAAAAAATACTGAGGAGGGCCGGTGATAGTTTCGTTGACATTCAAAATTGCTGACCCTATAAGAAGATACATGGCTATTCTATGTGACAATTAGGGGGTGGTTCCCTATTTTTTCAATGATCGGTGCGAGAGATCCTGATAATTTTCCTCGCCTCGACTTGTTCAAGCACGTGTTGTCTCAACAAGCTTCCAAAGAATTTCCCAAAGAAAGAAAGAGGTTGGGGGTCGGTTAGAGTCTGATCCCCACGGGCCGGGATGTGGCTCCTCTAGGACATCTTGTGATACCCTAGTAGGCACATGAGGACAAACGAGCCTCGCGTTCACCCCATCGGGGCCATATCCCCCCAAGGGGAAATAGTAAAGGCTCCTCCTTTGCGGGTCGGAGGGTGGGGGGGGGGGGAAATCTCATGCTCTATGACTTGTCATTTTCCACGATCTGGGCGCATCGCTCTAGCTGAGAAATAGTGTTGTACCTCCATCCGTTCCCCCATTTCTAGGTGGGGTAAACATGTTGGGGGTACATCAACCTGGATGTGGATCCAGAAAAATACATTTCGAGGCCGAATGTCCCCTTGTCAAACGACCCCGTAGTGTCCCGCGCCCATAGCCTCATCCACCACAAGTACTTTATTGTGGATCAGCTGTCATAGTTGTGCGCCATGCAGAGAATATGTCGTGCACTATTGGGGTTCGCATGAGGGACGCTTCCTCTTGGTCGAGGCATGGTGACCGGTGCAATCCTTGACTGGTGGCCTAGGGAAGGCCCAATTGGATCTGGTCGACGGAGGCAACGCATCACCGGATCGTCCAAGCGAGTTCGCTGAGGTTGGTGATCGCGATCATGGTCATGCATGATGGCTGCGGGGATCATCCAACATGGGGTCGACCAATCATCCTTCAGGGCGCGCGCGATGACATGAGGGTCCTGGTGTTTGAGGGCAGTCATCAAGATTGGAGGCAGGAGGTCCCATTCAGCCCTTAGTAGTTCGTATGAGAGAGGATGGTGGAAGGTCCGTCTTTGGATGATACCGGTGCTCGGATGGCGAAACTACGACCCCCATTACATGGGGTGGACTGTGGTGGGGCGGCGACGCTGCAAGAGAAAGGGATGAGGATCGATAAAGGGGTGGTGGTGGTGCCATGCGAGTAGGAGGGGGAGTGTGACTACGATTTCTACAGTGAAAATAGCGAGAAAAGGGAAAAGAGAGGCAGAAGCCCTAAAAATCCAAAAGGCCGAATTAAGTCCAAATTAATCACCGGTAATAATTGTCTATGCATTCTCCGATCCATGTAATTTCTAGATTTGAAAAATTATATTCTCAATAAAAATATGTATTATTATATTTTTTTTAAACACTATAACTTTCCTTTACCCTATCAATGGAGCCTTCAAAACCAATGCTTGAAACTTGTGCCACCGTCCTCACCCAACCTCTCCCGATAATTGCTCCGTATTCGGTAATGCTTGCTGCTCTATCCCATGTTGCTCATGCTCTGGCTATGACTCCGAGACCCTCCTCTGAATTTGTTCACCCTGTTAAGAAGGTTAGGAAGAAACTGATGAAACCATCGATTTCACCTACCATAGCAATGCTCCCTCCTCCACCGACACCGACACCGACACCAACATCAATAGTGGTTGTGATCAAGCCACCATTATCTGATCCGACGCTCTCATACTTCGATGGTGGTTTCTCTCTAAAGGACCTAGCTTCGCCAATACCTGAATCTTCATTGGTGGTCTTCTCGGTTGGGAGGATACTCCCGACCTCCCTCAAAAAGTAACTAAGGAGATATAAGGCACGACAATATCTATCACAATGCTGCCCGGATTGGCCTTATGTGAGCCGATAGGAAGGATGATTGGGGAACGTCCTGATTCCTAAATCAAACCCCTGTTCACAAGCGGTGAACCGGTGAACATAGGGAGCTTGAACCTTTCTGACTTGGGATAATTGTGCCCTAATACTGGAAATCATCCCCTTCCTCCATCCGATCTACCAAGCCTTCCCACTCATGCAGACATGACGTTGTTACAGGAGACACTCTTAACCCGCACCATCACAGAAGAAGAGGACCTTATCATCGATGTCCCCTTTACCCCGATGGACCCGACTATCCTCGCCCGCCAGAAATTTGGCATGGTTGGTCGCCTTCTAATAGGCCGACCATACCAAAAGAACTTCATGCTCAAGGTAGTCAACGGTCGTGGGGGAGGTCGGTCGGAGGCCTTGTGGTTAAGGATCTCGAACCTGGTGTGTTTGCTTCTTTTTTTTTCATCAAAAGACGCAAGGGACTGAGTTCAAAAGAACGAACCATGGTGCTTTGATGGCTTCCGACTTCTCCTTGGTGACGTGAAGGACTAGTTGCAAAGGGAACTACCCTGTATGAATCACATCCATATATGGGTCCAAGCTTGGGGATTGCCACCCCTGGTTCGAACTAAGACTATGTGGGAGATTATTGGAGCAGCTTTGGAAGAATCGATGGATGTACCATGTGATCAATAGGGCTTCTGTTGGGGCGGAACAGTTCGGGTCCACTTTTAGTTCTCGTTCACCCGATCTCTGCGTCGCACACTGATCTTGCGCTTTAAGGAATACTTGGATCCAATACACGTAAGTCTGACATATGAACGCCTGCCCACTTTTTGCTATAATTGTTTGCGACTCAGGCATGTAGTAGAAGAATGTGATACATAACCCTTGGGGATACCCCGGTTTGATTCCTCTCTCTTGGATAAGAAGACAAACAAGCTTGGGAAGAACTTTTCCATATATTAGAGCCTAGAACCACCATCATCCCCGAAGTTCCCATCGGGTTTTGCATCATTGTCCTGGAATACCCTACCTAAGGAGGCGTCGTATCGAGGCAATGGGCTGATAGTATCCTCGAATACCCTACCTAACAATCCAGTGAGTCGGGTATCCTTGGGGCTTCGTATAGGGACCCCTTAGAGGCACACTAGGTGGAGGCTCACACTCCTCCCTGCATTTTATGCCCTGCCCTACCTGAAGAGGCGGCTAAGAAGAGAGGAGTTGTTGGAGAACCACGAGAAGAATAGGAAAGAGTTGGTAAACAGCCTCGCTAGAAGGAAATTTGAAGAACAAGGGATTCAATGACTATTCTTGCGAGGGGTCCGTGAATTGCCCCAATCTTCCCATCGTTACTAGTGAGTTCGGTTATGTTACTATCACGAAGAAACGAGTCCTTTTCATAGGATCAAGCAGCTTTTAAGCACCACTTTGAACAGTTCTCAACATTACATTTTTTTGTTACTTTTTATTTTCTAAAAAACCGTTTACGGCGAATCGCCATAGGGATTTGTTGAGAGGTACCTTCAAAAAACCCATTTGTATACTGATTCTTTTATTTTAATGAAACAATTTCTTGTGTTGAAAAATCACTGCAAGAAATTATCATAATCTATGAGAGTAATTTATAGGTTGTAACTTATATTCCAAAAATGAAATCGTTGTCCTAAACTTTTAATAACTGATTTAAAAATTATTTTTAAAAGCCACGGAGAGGCCGTCCGGTCAAACTCCCATTTGTTGCTTCCTCTACAAGCAACCCACCAATAATTACTCTAAGCAACGTTCTTGTCACGCCCCAAATCCGGTTTTGGCCGGACTTGAGACGTGACCTGAAGCAATTGAGATAAAAGTAGTAAAAATGTAATAAACTCTTTTTAAAGCTGAAAGCGAGTCCAAAATATTTCTCACTAATTTAATCCAAAATTATTAAATAAAATGTCAAAACTTGACAAGTAACATAAGGTAAATAAAGTTCAACAATATGGACCAACCCATCTCTAATACAACTCTCAAGACATCCGGAAGCTCCCGAGCCTCGAATTTCCCAGGTCTCAAGTACACTTGTACGCACAACAGATAAACAAAAAGGGGTGAGCTTACGCTCAGTAGGGAAAATCATAAACAACTTTAACCTCCAAGTTTAACAATAAAAACTGCTTTAGTTCGATACCACACGTGCTTAAAACCCTTAGACCAAAATATATAATAAACAAATAAAAGTAACGAGAACGATAGAGCATTCTCAAGGATAACGATAACTTCCCAGAGAACAAAAAGAGAACAGTACAATAAAGTAGAAAACCATCACAACGAGAAACGAGTAGACACTATCAATCAATGAAAAGTTATGGAATCAGTGTGATGGAATAATATCGCTTTTCAAACGATAATAGTAACATAAAAGATTCCATGAAGATACTATAACGAATCATAAATCATCAAAATGGGAGCAATTACTATCACACCAACCACTCGCTTTCTCAAGCCTCCGATCCATGGGTAGATTCAGGGATCACATCGGTTCCCATATTCCGATCCACCAGGGTACCCATATCATATCAGATTTTCCCTCGGTCCAGAGGAAGCACATGCGTTGGGGTACCGGAACCAATCCCAAATGGGCGCTTATCGTTGGGATTCCCAGAAATGCCTCCAAAGGACCATATGTCATAGGGAACCAAGGTAGTGCTCCACTGGGACGCACGTCCTTGGGTGAAACCTTAGTAACCATCTTTCAAGAAGTAATCCAATTAATATCCCGCAGGATCTGCTCATAATCAATCCATATCCCGCAGGATCTGCCAATAATCGATAAATATCCCGCAGGATCTGAAAATAATCAATAAATATCCCGTAGGAACTGCCAATAATCAATAAATATCCCGTAGGATCTGGCAGTAATCGAGTCTCATAATATCCAGTAACCAATGCCCTCAGGCTCCAATACTCAACCAATATCTCACTGTATCTGTCAAACTCCACCACAACCACGGCACCAGATTACCCCCCGGTGTAGTACCGAACCAAACACGCATTTCAAACAAGAATAAGAATAAAGGAAACACGACATAACTTGGTCACCAAACAACACTCATCGAATCACTCTTTCATCACAACAAAGACATCCAATACACTCCACACTTACCGTATACTTACCTGCCACGAACCAGCGGTACATCGATCACCTGATTGTACCCCGTGGCACAACCAGTCATACTCGATCATCCGTTCAATCAACAATTATATCAACACAATCACTCAATCAATCGAGTAAGCATTCAACCAATCAACAGTCATGTGAACGATCAATTAAGCATTCAATCATATAAGCTAACTAGTTTCATTAGACTCCTAGTTTATCCTAATAACTAGCAATCAAGCATGTGAACCTAGCACACAACTAATCCGAGAGCTCTTCACAGCCTCTCTACCAGTAAATCAATTCCCAAGTATTGAAAGCAAGCTTCACTAATCATCATCATCCTAAGCATGCATACTAGACTCATCCACTTATTAGTAATTGAAATACGATTATTCTAGTTATTCGCATCCTATAGGCAATTCTAGGACCTTTCCGATTTTATTATCCTAATCATGCATACTAAGCGTTAATTAAGAAATTAAGACTTTCCCTACCTCGTGGTAATCCTCTAAAACTCTGTTGTCAAACTCGGTAGTCACCACTCCGTTCTTCACACGGGTTCCGGCGTGATCTTCGTTCTTCTAGCTCAAGCCCAAGATCTTCCTTCCTTCCTTGCTCGGTACCACGGTCTTGGACCACAAACAAGCTCTAACTAAAAGCTAACTAAGGTGTAAACAAACAAACTCAAAAGACTTCAACCAAAGTTCCAAAACCAAACTCTAGAAGTAGACTAAAAAGGATCGAAAAGGGGTTCAAAGGGACCAAGACTAGTCTGCCACGTATCTGGTCACGGATCCGTGGACTGGGCCGTCACGGATCTCCTCACGGAGCCGTGTCTGGCGCCGTCATGGTCTCCCTCACGGAGCCGTGACGTCCTCCGTCACGGGTCCGTGACGCCTGATACTGTTCACCCGTCTGCTTCCTCCAGCTTCGGATTTTCACGATTTTTACCTTCCAAACCTCCATAGATGACCTTTTAAAACTCCAAAAACAGTTCCTAAATGTCTCCACTTCAAAACCCACCATGGGTGTTCATCAAAAACCCAAAAACACGAATTAAAACCATCATCTATCATCAAAATCCTCCAAAACCTCAATAACCAAACTCAAGCTTCAAAACCCAACAAGTTCTTCCATTCTCCACCAAAACCCATGAACCAAAAGTTGTAGAAACGAAGATGGGTGAGAGATTTACCTTGAGGATGAAGAGTAGAAGAGGAATCAAGTGATTTAGAAGGGATTTGGATAGAAGATAGCTTCAAGCTTCCATTTTCCCCTTTTCTTCTTCTTCAAGCCTCCAAAACCAATTTTCTCATCTCTCTCTCTCTCCCAATTTTGACTGCCTTGGTATTTGTGCTGAAATGAGCCTCACAATGGGTCTTAAACCTAGAGAGGATAGTGTCCAAAATGCCCCCTTACCTTATCTCTTCCCAACCACAACTAATAAGGGCATAAGGGTCATATTACACCCACTTCTTCCCTTCCAATCAAGCATGGAAACTTGTCCATGCGTGGACCACTCCTATCTTAATTAAATTCCAGCATACAATTTTATCGGATTTCGCTCTAAATCGAGTCACAGTTGACCGATAAAAGTCCCAGTTTGACTTCATCCAATATCACAGTCAACGGAAAGGAAACGGCCCAATTAAGCCAACCGTGATAGTGGCTAAGCCTTTTGGGCCCCGGAAAGGTTCCGAATGACTCCCGGAGTCATTGGTTGACTTTTCCGGCCAAAAGTCAAGATTCATCCAAAGTCACCGGTTCGACCGGAGTCGATCGGGGGCGGTTCTTACAATCTACCCCCTTAAAAGAATTTCGTCCTCGAAATTTAAACCGAAATACTTAAGGGTCGAACAGGTGGGAAATACTCCACGCACATTTCACCCTCGCGTTTCCCAGTCGATTCAGTTCTTTGGTGCTTCTTTTGCACTTGTACTAGTGGGATGGTCTAATCTCGTAGGGCCTTCTCCCATGTGTCTAACATTCTAACTGGTTGTTCTTCATAAGGGACATCATCCGCTAAATCGATGTCCGTCTGCTCGACAACGTGGAAAGGGTCCGGAACTGGACCGTTGTTGTCGTGCAAGGCTATAAGCCACGACTCTAACTTGTACAACATCTTAAAGATTCGATAGAACGCGGGGCTAGCTTGCCCCAGGCCGGTTGAACCATAGTAGTCCCTTCTTCGGGCTCGCCCTCAGGAAAGCGTGAACACTAACCGAATAGTTCAAAAAGTCGATGCCGTTAGCACTATAAGTATTCAGTCGACTTCGTGTACCTTTAACTCGATCCAGAAATTACGTAACCTTCACTTACTCGTGATTCACTAGATCACGCTAGTTACTCCAACGTCACCCTTAGTGGTACAAAACCGTCTTACCCAACTTCGCGACAGCGCGTGCAACGATTTACCAACTCAGGAATACCGAGTAATAACACAAGTCGAGAAAACATCTAAACGCTTAAGAAAACTAAAGTGAAGATCTCGATATCTCACACCGGAAATTCTGTCGTCAAAGGTGTCCTGCTGGAGCCTTTTACAGTCTAACCTAGTCGAAACCACACATAACGTAACTCAACCAATTTCTCCTCATTGATCGTCACATGATCAATCCCAAAGGAACTCAAGTACTAACAAGTCAAGACCGACTACAAACAACTTCCAAGGGAGTAATACGTACTCCAAGCAACAAACAAAAGACCTCACTAACACCGAAGGATCTGGAACACTCGTTCGTTTCATCACATTTCGATGAAAGGTAGGCGTACCTCAATCAAGTGAATAATGCAATGCACCGACCTCTATTCGGAAGTCGGCACGCCTCAAAACGTACTACCATTAGAAGCTCACGTTATCCGAAGTGCGGCACACTTGCCCAATCCTATCGACAGGTCACACCTGGTAAATCCTTTCAAGATTCTCAACCTGATACTGATTCAACCATTCATCAAGTATCACGCTCCTAGAATAAGGAGAAACGAACAAATCTCAACGACGGTCGATCACGAAGGTTATCCAACTTACTATAAATCTCTTACCGTCGATACTTGTTCACACTTCTGACCAAACCATCTTACAAGTCGCTTCGTCTAAGTTATTGTATCTGCGATACCACGGTTCTCAAACTCGATGTACGGTTCCGTACAACCACGAACTCTACCAACATCTAGTCGGACGAACGACGCACAACAACAAGGACGGTAGAACCTCGTACTGTCATTTAGCCAAAAGTAGGCGTCCTTCAAGACCCCGAATTAAACATACAACAACCACACTTGACAGCGAAACACAATCCAAGATTTATCAATAAAGTTTATCCCGATCGGTGGTCATTCTTATACCGTTGACACTCGTTCACGAGCTGTCGATCAAACAACTTATAGTCAAGTCTACCCAAGTCATCCCATAGGGAGTAATCATCATGCACTGAGATCTCGATAATTGAACAGTTCAGAAACTAGCGCGGTTCCTTCCATCGTTCCTCGAATATCTCAAAACCAACAATGATTAACTCATAACCTTACCTGTGCCCATGCATGGCACAAAATCCGACCTACCACACAACGCTTCGTTCGGTGCCATCTTGTTACTGGCCTGGAAGCTTGTGGTAGTCGCCCTCGGCTATCTGTTGCCGGGTGTCAACGTGAGGTGCTTTCACTTCTAAGGCGTAACCTTGTGGTTATGCTTAGTCCTCGCGGGACGTTTGGCGTTCGTTCTTCTCTTGCTGACAAAGGTACACCTTGGTACCCAGTTCTCGTTTTTCCGTATTCTTCTCCGCCGAGAAAATTGTCTGGTCAACTCTCGGTGTTATTCGCCTGTTCCGCGTGAACTGGCGGTAAACCGTTTGGTCCCTCCGGGACGAACGTAGGGAGCACACTCTAATCCAATCTCTTAAGTACGACACACACTTGTGCAACTTTTCGCTCGTTAAGCGGGATTTTGAAACAAAAATGTTTCGACGGTTCGAACCTCGTAACTTAAATCCTTTAGCAGGGGTAGAAGGAGCTGTCGATTACGACTCCTGTGGGTACGAGCCCACCACGCTTCCGCTGCACTACTCTGATCTCATCGTTGCTCGGTCGTCTCCGGTGACCAGTCGGACCGTTCACTGGTCAAGGCTGCAGCCTTCCACTGCTCAGCATTCGCTGTTGATGACATTCGATGAACGTCGGTTGTTTCACCCATCGGTTCTTAAAACTCGATCAGTACTCTCGACGAGAGAAAAGAACTTTCAGTACGACAAGCTCTGTTACCCCTCTTTCAAACTCAAACTAACACTAATCGGTACCACCGCACCTCTAGTCGGTGTGTTAAGGTACGGGTATGGTTTACCAGTTTTAATTTCGACCCAAACAGAAAATAACCACGAAAACAATGCGACCAAGTGTAAAGCTCAAGTGTTAGCAAACACCATCCCCAACGTAAATCGTAAACGGGCACTCTAAGCAATCTCAAGATCGGTATCAAGTCCCTCAGCTCGGGCCCGACACTCGCGTATGCTCGGCCCTGCTGAAACAGAAGTCCTTTTCTCGGTGGTGGTGGAAGAATCTGCTGCTGTGATAGCATGTCCTCTTATCGGCTCTCGTAGGCTGACCTGCAGGACGGTTTGTGGATCCAACGTTCCATGGGCAGTTCCGGCCCGGATGTCCAGACTGGTTGCACTAAGGACAAACTGTGCCACCGGGGCAGGTCCAACTGACGCTGCTGCCCCAACCCGTCGTGTCCCATCGGACTGGGTCTGTGGTTGAAATAATCCTGAGGTTATTTGCCTCTTAGTATTGCGACTCCTTGACGGCCTTAGGAAGCCACTCGGCCTCGACCCGTTCTTCCGCGCTCTGGCGGTCTCCTGAAGATGCTTCTCAACGGATAGCGCCTGATCCACTTGTACAGAAAATCCTCGTTCTGAAGGTAACAACTTGATCCGCGACAGACGGGGTGAGTCTTCTCTCGAACGCCTGTGGCGGCTCTCCTCGGTTTGCACCATCTCGGCGCGAAGCGGTACAGGAACGTGAACCTCGTCTCATACCTAGAGACGGTCATCCCTCTCTGTTGCATCTCAAACAATCGATGGTGTTGGTCCTCTCGAACGGATCGAGAGAAAGATATTGTTCCATGAACAATCTATTGAACAGCTAAAAGTCACCTCCAACCCTTATCTGCACAACTGTCACCAGTATCATGCTTCTCTCTCAAGCTGAACGATCGCGAAAATATTCTCAGATGACCATCCGAATACTCTCGAATTAACAAAGTTGCGGGTAATCCACTCTAACCATACCACAACTGTCTCAGGGTCTGAACCCCCGGGATTTATTGGCGTACTCAATCTACGAAAATTCTTAAGAGCCTGGCCGTGTCGCTGTGCACCTGGCCTGACGTCTCGATAGTGACGGCGTCCGCCGTAGGCACAGACTCTGGTTCCGGCACTGTAGTGTCCTGCTGAGCGTTGAGCGCTGCTGGTACTGCGCGAACCACCTCGTCCATAGGGGTCACCTGAGTCGTCTCTGTGACTGGAGGAATGCTCGATAGTGACCCTACCGGTCCACCTCAAAACTCTGGTGCCCTGTGGAAGCCGCACCCTGGCGCTCGCTGTCCCTGCCAGACTAACGACTGGTGTCTGGCTCTGCCCCACAGCGGGGTGACTCCTGGTCCCTCTCGGACTGTAAACACGGGACATCTCGTGTAATCGTTGCATTTAAAACGTAAGTTCATAAATCAATTTAACTCTAGTGGTTCGATTCATCATAAAGGGACGTTCTCATGCGTCTTAAAAGGGATCCCGCCTGGATCGCTAGTACGAGGTCTCGTTTAGAACAACCGGTTCGATCAAAACACAAGTACGTTCACGCGCGTCCCACAAAGATCAAAAAAGACCAACCGCACTTGGCTCAGTAGATATATATATATATATACTACTTTATATATGCAGAAAAAGAAAAGGCCGCAACTTAGTGCGTCTCACAAGAGCAATCAATGGTGTTCAATCAAATCAATCAACTCCCATAGGAGGAACAATCTCAATCAATTCACACAATTGCAAATCAACATGCATACCCCTCGATTGGGTAGCTTCCCAACACTAGGGTCTAGAATCGTAATACGATAAATTTCACAATTTATGACCTCAACTCTTTTCCATAATCTTAATCCCTTACTTTTCCCTTATAACGTTCATGTCGATCTCACGTCGTTACAACCCGATTCAGGCGTCCCCGAATCTCGTTGTAACCACTTGACATCCCTCTATCACGCTCGACTACAGTGGCGCCCCTGAGTCAGCCCGTGATAGTGCAAACACTTCAGTTTCTACCGAAAATTCGACATGACCCGTTTGTATTTTCCTCTAACCATCCGCTTAAGCGGGACATTATATAATAACCTGTACATAGAGTCCTACCCATAAGGTGCACACAAAACATCTCAAATACACAACCTCTTGAACACCATAAATAACCCATGCGGGTCTTAGCAAATAACTCATTATTACCCAGTTAAATTAACCCTTCAGGTTTTACTTAACAATTAACGGCCGTCCTAAGCGGCAATTCCCTCAATAATCATTTAATCAACGTGTTATAACCAACCCGAGCATCGCTCGTTCATCCGATCTAAACCCGATCTTAATCTCAACCTCAATCTCTGTCACGACTTACTTTCCATTTCAAATTTAAGTTAAGCTTCAGCTTCAAACTCAAAGTCAATTTCAAACTCTATCGATTTCGACTCAAAATTAATTTCAACTTTAATTCTTAAATAACGGTGGGCACTTAAACAAGTCGATAATTACCAATAGATTTTCACAAGGTATTCAAAACTTAGAGTTCTCATGCTCCGCAAAGTACACAACACAATCAATACACAAAGTACACAACACAATCAATACACAGACTTCTCATACTCTTCAAAGTACACGCACAATCAAAGAGGGTGCAAGAATACTCGGGTTCTATTCTCTTCTCAAAAATTATCCCCATAGGATCATCTTTTCAACCTTGATTCCTTAAACGATTCTCAACATCATAACTGAGTCAATACTCAAACAATTTCAAAATCTTAACAGTCCAATCCTTCCATAAGTTCACCCTTCGGTCAATCATCACTCCGACAGTAACACTCCAATGAATCCAATCTTCAACCTGATCCATACCTCAATCAAATAACCCTTCCACTTTAACAAACATGAACCGAACAACACGGTAGTAACACACTTAACAGATAATTTACTCAACAGTTAATATATAATAGTTTGATCATTGCTCGTTAACCCAATACTGATCTTGACCGTTCGGTTTCACCAATCACTGTACCTGACAGTTCATAGTGTAAGGATACCACTCAAGCAATGAAACCGTTGTAATAAAAAGATTCAAATTGCAACAACCATTGAAATCAGTAAGACTGGAGTCGGTCTCACTCTATGCATCAATGTTTTTAACTTGCATCACTGAGTACACGACTTAGACCTCCTAACTCTACCTACCTAATTGACGTTGGTCCGAGGTTTTGAAAACAAGTTCAAAATTTAACCTGTTTCAAATGAAACCAGGCTCAGATACCAAATTGTCACGCCCCAAATCCGGTTTTGGCCGGACTTGAGACGTGACCTGAAGCAATTGAGATAAAAGTAGTAAAACTGTAATAAACTCTTTTTAAAGCTGAAAGCGAGTCCAAAATATTTCTCACTAATTTAATCTAAAATTATTAAATAAAGTGTCAAAACTTGACAAGTAACATAAGGTAAATAAAGTTCAACAATATGGACCAACCCATCTCTAATACAACTTTCAAGACATCCGGAAGCTCCCGAGTCTCGAATTTCCCAGGTCTCAAGTACACCTGTACGCACAACGGATAAACAAAAAGGAGTGAGCTTACGCTCAGTAGGGAAAATCATAAACAACTTTAACCTCCAAGTTTAACAATAAAAACTGCTTTAGTTCGATACCACAAGTGCTTAAAACACTTAGACCAAAAGATATAATAAACAAATAAAAGCAACGAGAACGATAGCGCATTCTCAAGGATAACGATAACTTCCCAGAGAACAAAAAGAGAACAGTACAATAAAGTAGAAAACCATCACAACGAGAAACGAGTAGACACTATCAATCAATGAAAAGCTATGGAATCAGTGTGATGGAATAGTATCGCTTTTCCAACGATAATAGTAACTTAAAAGATTCCATGAAGATACTATAATGAATTATAACTCATCAAAATGGGAGAAATTACTATCACGCCAACCACTCGCTTTCTCAAGCCTCCGATCCATGGGTAGATTCAGGGATCACATCGGTTCCCATATTCCGATCCACCAGAGTACCCATATCATATCAGATTTTCCCTCGGTCCAGAGGAAGCACATGCGTTGGGGTACCGGAAACAATCGCAAATGGGCGCTTATCGTCGGGATTCCCTGAAATGCCTCCAAAGGACCATATGTCATAGGGAACCAAGGTAGTGCTCCACTGGGACGCACGTCCTTGGGTGAAACCTCAGTAACCATCTCTCAAGAAGTAATCCAATTAATATCCCGCAGGATCTGCTCATAATCAATCCATATCCCGCAGGATCTGCCAATAATCGATAAATATCCCGCAGGATCTGACAATAATCAATAAATATCCCGCAGGAACTGCCAATAATCAATAAATATCCCGTAGGATCTGCCAGTAATCGAGTCTCGTAATATCCAGTAACCAATTCCCTCAGGCTCCAATACTCCACCAATATCTCACTGTATCTGTCAAACTCCACCACAACCACGGCACCAGATTACCCCCCCCCCCGGTGTAGTACCGAACCAAACACGCATTTCAAACAAGAATAAGAATAAAGGAAACACGCCATAACTTGGTCACCAAACAACACTCATCGAATCACTCTTTCATCACAACAAAGACATCCAATACACTCCACACTTATCGTATACTTACCTGTCACGAACCAGCGGTACATCGATCACCTGATTGTACCCCGTGGCACAACCAATCATACTCGATCATCCGTTCAATCAACAATTATATCAACACAATCACTCAATCAATCGAGTAAGAATTCAACCAATCAACAGTCATGTGAACGATCAGTTAATCATTCAATCATATAAGCTAACTAGTTTCATTAGACTCCTAGTTTATCCTAATAACTAGCAATCAAGCATGTGAACCTAGCACACAACTAATCCGAGAGCTCTTCACAGCCTCTCTACCAGTAAATCAATTCCCAAGTATTGAAAGCAAGCTTCACTAATCATCATCATCCTAAGCATGCATACTAGACTCATCCATTTACTAGTAATTGAAATACGATTATTCTAGTTATTCGCATCCTATAGGCAATTCTAGGACCTTTCCGATTTTATTATCCTAATCATGCATACTAAGCGTTAATTAAGAAATTAAGACTTTCCCTACCTCGTGGTAATCCTCTAAAACTCTGTTTCCAAACTCGGTAGTCACCACTCCGTTCTTCACACGGGTTCCGGCGTGATCTTCGTTCTTCTAGCTCAAGCCCAAGATCTTCCTTCCTTCCTTGCTCGGTACCACGGTCTTGGAACACAAACAAGCTCTAATTAAAAACTAACTAAGGTGTAAACAAACAAGCTCAAAAGACTTCATCCAAAGTTCCAAAACCAAACTCTAGAAGTAGACTAAAAAGGATCGAAAAGGGGTTCAAAGGGACCAAGACTGGTCTGCCACGGATCTGGTCACGGATCCGTGGACTGGGCCGTCACGGATCTCCTCACGGAGCCGTGTCTGGCGCCGTCACGGTTTCCCTCACGGAGTCGTGACGTCCTCCGTCACGGTACCCGTCACGGGTCCGTGACGCCTGATACTGTTCACCCGTCTGCTTCCTCCAGCTTCGGATTTTCACGATTTTTACCTTCCAAACCTCCATAGATGACCTTTTAAAACTCCAAAAACAGTTCCTAAATGTCTCCACTTCAAAACCCACCATGGGTGTTCATCAAAAACCCAAAAACACGAATTAAAACCATCATCTATCATCAAAATCCTCCAAAACCTCAATAACCAAACTCAAGCTTCAAAACCCAACAAGTTCTTCCATTCTCCACCAAAACCCATGAACCAAAAGTTGTAGAAACGAAGATGGGTGAGAGATTTACCTTGAGGATGAAGAGTAGAAGAGGAATCAAGTGATTTATAAGGGATTTAGATAGAAGATAGCTTCAAGCTTCCATTTTCCCCTTTTCTTCTTCTTCAAGCCTCCAAAACCAATTTTCTCATCTCTCTCTCTCTCTTCCAATTTTGACTGCCTTGGTATTTGTGCTGAAATGAGCCTCACAATGGGTCTTAAACCTAGAGAGGATAGTGTCCAAAATGCCCCCTTACCTTATCTCTTCCCAACCACAACTAATAAGGGCATAAGGGTCATATTACACCCACTTCTTCCCTTCCAATCAAGCATGGAAACTTGTCCATGCGTGGACCACTCCTATCTTAATTAAATTCCAGCATACAATTTTATCGGATTTCGCTCTAAATCGAGTCACAGTTGACCGATAAAAGTCCCAGTTTGACTTCATCCAATATCACAGTCAACGGAAAGGAAACGGCCCAATTAAGCCAACCGTGATAGTGGCTAAGCCTTTTGCGCCCCGGAAAGGTTCCGAATGACTCCCGGAGTCATTGGTTGACTTTTCCGGCCAAAAGTCAAGATTCATCCAAAGTCACCGGTTCGACCGGAGTCGATCGGGGGCGGTTCTTACAGTTCTACCGCCACCCGTTGTTTTCAGTAACGTCCCGTCGCCTCCACTGTGTCGGGACCCTCTTTGTGGGAAGGCACCCATGGTTGACACCGAGAGGGAGGAGTTGGAGGAGCTCTTTGATGGGGTTTCGATCCTTATCACGGTGTGAATTCCCGTGATCCCGCAATCTTTTACTACGCCTCTAGGCATGATTCATCATCGTCGGGTGCCCAAGACAAGGGAAGCCGACTCTACTCAGGGGGTAATAGTACCGCCAGACTCTCTCGAGTCTAATTTGGCCAGTCTCCATGATGGTTTCTCTTCGTATTCGCTGGAGAAGAATGAGGAGTTGGAGGTCCTGGTACTGTATTCTTCGGTGAGCCCGTCGGTAATTGCATGCTAACAATTTGCAATGATGGGAAAACTTTGGACTTCGAAGCCTCCCCGTAAGGATGTTCTGCTCCGGATCATCACCAATGCATATGGAAGATCCGTGGAGGGCTTGGTGATCAAATACATAGGCCCCGACGTCTTTGGGTTCTATTTCAAGTCGGAGGAGGCTCGTGCATGGGTCTGGGGCAACGAGCTACGGTGCTTCGATGGACGTCCGCTCATACTCGAAGATTTGGACCCGATGGATAAGGAACCCCCCCGCTTTGGATCAACTACAACTATGGGTTCACATCTATGACCTCCCTCCATTGGTGAGGACCCGAGCGACTGAGGAGACGGTTGGCTCAGCTCTTGGGCTATGTGTCGTTGTCCCGTGTAACCAATGAGGCCTCTATTGGTGAGGAGCGATGAAAGTGAGGTTTTGTCACCTTGTGGAGCATCCCTTGCGTCGTCATCTACTACTACGTTTCAGGGAATTTCATGTCCCGACTCGAGTCTCGCTCACCTACATAAAGCCGCCTTCCTTTTTCTTTAACTGTGGGTTGGTCAGACATGTAGTCTAGGAGTGTGACCGAGAGATGGGTGCTACCCCACGGTTTGATTAATCTATATTGGAGTACCAGAAGGATCGGAGCGTCAAGCCATACGCGACCGATTGGGGGAATCAGAGGTCTCGGAGCTTACCACTAAGGTCAGGACTCGTATCCCCGAGCATTGTACCTAAGAGCGCCTTACCTTGAGGAAGGGGCCCAATCGTATTCTTGAGCATTGTACCTAAGGGTACAGGTCCTCGGGTCAGCATCTAGTGCGAGAAAGTCGATCCCGATTGGAGAAACTTGGTGGAAGGCCAGCTCTCTGGTAGCTAGGAAACCAAAGTTTCAGGTTTCATTCTGCTCGGGCACAGAGATAGAGATGGAGTTGATGTTGGAGGAGTGAAGAAGTGGTCTGCTGGTGAACCCTGAGATGATCAGGCGAGGGCTGGTAAGTAGCCTTTCCAGGAGAAATGTTAGGCTTCAGGGACTAGCTCCGGGAAGGGTCTTTGGTGAAAGTCATGCCTCCTACAACTGATGTAGTTCAAGTTGAGTCGCTTCACCCCCAGATGCAGCATGTAGGCACTATCTTGTACAAGACTTTCATTTTCATTTTCCAACCCCTCAACTTTCTTTCATGCTTATGTGGCGTTTCAATACCGTTTATAACGATTATATTGTTAAAACAACTGTGAACAATCATTTTCTATGTCAGTTTTTCTTTAATAGTCAAAAAATATTAGTCTCGGCACACTCATTTGTAGTTGATTTTGAATTTGAATAAAATTACACCACTCATTCAAAAAAACAATTCTTTTGAAAATAGACGTAACAAATATTCATAGGGAAAAAATATTGTCATGTGCGTACATAAATTGTATTGAAGTATATTGTAATGTAGAAACTTATCCACATTACAACACACGCAAACATGTGCCAAGAGGCGGCTGGCTAATAAAGGACGCGTGGTTCAGCTACCATTTTTGTGTGATGCACACTTTCATCTTATGTTTTGCTCGAGGAAAGCAGAATCTTTTGACACCCTATTTTATTAATATAAGTAGGGGGACAATACCGCACATGTGTCTACAGTAATATCTTACAGTTTAAGTCTATTTTATCTAAAGATGTGACGATATTGTGACATGGTCCCGACCCTTTGTTTATATATAGGTTCGGTCCTATAGTGCCATATTGTAACATGCTAACAACTCATATGTCAGTATGTAAAAACATTCAAATAAAGAGTTTAAGTAATTACATCTCTCTTTTCTCCAAAATCTTAGCGGTCGTCAAGGGGTTCTCCACTATCTCTGACGCCGGTCAAATCGAGTCTAAAAGATTATTAATCGAGTCTTAGAGACTACATCGAGTCTAAGAGATTATAGTTTGAGCTTTAAAAACTGATTTGAATCGTTTATCAAGATACGCGTCACATGTTGGTATTTTTGGCTCCAAACTAAAGCCCATATATATCTCTAATTGAGCCCCATGGCCTTAAGCACACAAGAGATCTCTTAAGCCCATTTGATTTGTCTTGTATTGGTATATGAGGAATAGTAGGGTCTTGTGAGACTAAAACAGAGTGTGGCGGCAGCAATTTGGACAAAGACAAGAAAGCTTTTCTCTTTTGTTCATCTTGGGTGATTCTTCATCAAATCATCCGCAGATTAAGAAGAAATGTGAGTGGAGAGATGACTATTTAGTTGTTGAAATTAAGGAGAACAAAAAAGTATGATTGGATGACATCTTTTAGCTAAAGATCAGGTGGTCTTTATGGTTGGCCTTTGAGAGCATTTATTACTCTTTGGTGTGATGATACACATAAGCACAAAGTATAAAGGGAAAAGAAACTTTCATCTTGAATGTTAGCAAGGTCTCGTTGTGGGTATGTTTCGACATAAGCAAGTTAAAAAAGGAGGTAACTTGATTGATGCAAATACTATTCATTTATTGGAGATCCCGTTTCTTTGAGCTAGGGTCAACCGGAAAACAAAGACTACAGTTAGTTTTATTTGTTCTCGTCTTGATTGTCATTTGTGTATTGAGAAATAGAGAATTAGAGTTGTAATTCTCGGATTGTTTCTCAGGTAATACAAAGAGCTCGTCGTTGTCCCGTGGATGTAGGCACACTGCCGAACCACGTATTTCGTTGTCTCTGTTTATTTCTGCACTTTGATTATTGTTCCGCGTTATTTTTTATTGCTATTTGGTATTTCTCCACAGCATCACTATCGTCATATTTTTGTCCTCTATTACTGTTTTGAACAATGGGTTTTGGAAGCTTTGTGAAGTGTTCGATGACCATGTTCGTGGTGTGGTATTATCGAAAGGTGGGTTCGAGACAAACTCGACTGGAACTAATGGTTTCCCAGCCGAACACCCGTATGAGCCGATTGAAGAACGTCTTGTATCAATATAGTCAGTGGATTTGGGATCCGGGGGGAGGAAAGGAGGGAAAGGGTCGGAGGTGGTGGCCTATCCTCTGAGACCCGGGGCGGACGATGCTGAGACGTCTCGAGACATCAGGAAGAGCAACGCAGCTTTTTTCATTGTTGTATTACGATTCTGTTTTTAGATTGAATTACCTTTTTGTTAGTTGTTTTCTGTTTAGTTTGGACTTGCATTATGTTTTAGGAATTTTGAAATTTCGGTAAGAGGATGTCCTCAGGTGTTGTCTACGATCAAAAGTAGACTAGTTATATGGGTCCAAGAGAGTCGGGTCCGTTTCAAAGTATCAGGACAATATTCTGGTGCCCGGGGCCTTTGGTCCCGCTTTGTATTCTTTGATTGGTAGTAATAATGCACTTCCTCAAGTTACTCATTTTTTTTAAAAAAAGATGTCAATATGTGTCTTTTCTTTTAATCGAAGAGACCTTTATTTATCTAATTATATGCTGTAATAACCACTCCCGGTCAACGCCAGTCAAACCTACGAAAAACAGGAAAATTTAAAATTTTTTAAGCAGACACTTAAATGAACCTAAATTTGACCCCGAGGGTCATACCGGACTTAAGTTGACCCGGATATCGACCAAAGTGAGTTCCGGGGGACTCAGGGCAACTTTCTGACCAATTTGGGAAATGTTGACTTTTCGCTGGAAAAGTCAACCGAGCGACGTTTTGGTCCATTCGAGGACCGTTTTGGATCCAAAAAGCTTAGCCATCGTCGCAACGGTCTTAGTTGAGCTGTTTCCTTGTAGCCCGTCAAGTTTCGTAATTTCTTGGAAAAAGTGCCCGTTCGGGGCCCGAGACGTCCGAATTTCGCGAATCTGATTGGAAAATATCTAGGAGATATTTTCTAAAAAGGTGTGGGACCCACATGACACATGTCATGAATGTGGTGGAAGGAAAAAGGGAGGACAACTTTACCCTTGACTTAAAGAAAAGACAAAATGAAAAGGAGGGGTATTTTGGTCTTTTTGCTATGTGTTAGTTTTGAAAAAAATACAAAGATGAGAGATGGAGGATGTTCGGCCATTTTGTGAAAATAGGAGAGTTTTTTTAGAGAGAGAAAAGGCAAGGGAAGAAGGAGAGAAAAGAGAAGGTGTTGTTAGGGTTTTGCCATTTCTCGATCGTCCGTCCGGTGGATCGTCTCAACGATAAAAGAATCGAGCTCACATCGACTTTCTCTACGGTGAGCACCTAACCGATTTTCATTTTGTTAAGTTTGAAATGTTAGGGTTTGGTTAGAAATGAGTAGTTTATGGTGGAAATGAGGTGGGGGTTTGTTGGAGGTGTTTTGGAGCGAAAAGATGAACGTTTTCCGGTGACCGGAGGCTCGGGGGAGCTCCGGCCACCGTGTATGGTGGCTGGCCGGTTTTGTAGGGTGGCTGGCCGGAGTTAGGACCAGCCACCACCATGGTGAGCCTGGCCCAAAAAGCCCTAGCCACCCACGACCAAGTTTGGCTGGGTGGGACCCACGTGCTCGGGTGCTCGGGTTTCATGTTCGGGTGGTTTAGGACGTTCCCCGAATCATTAATCTACAACCGGATCGAAATTTGGATTTAAATTGTGAAAGTTGTAATTGACGGGTTTAGAAACTTGAAACGCTAATTAAATTACTCGTAAGTCGGAATTCGATTCCGTCGAGTGCCTAGGAACCCTTGAATTATTCTAAGACCGTAGAAACAAAAACGGGAATTTTCGGAGCCCTGGAAGGGCGTTTCCAAAACACGGGCAGATTCGCCATGTCGGGCGAATCGGGCTTTTCCGGGTCCATTACCGACAATGTTGAGTAATTGGGAAGTTTGGGAGTGATCGACATTGTCGGGGTTACTTTTGGGCGTCAAGTTTAGTGAATTTCAGTTTATTCCTGCAAGTTTAAAAGTGCCTTAAAATTGTGTTCTTATTAGATCGTGCCGCAGACAGAGGAAAGGGAAAGCTGTGCGAGTGACCGAGATCACGCCAGAGCTTATTTGTGCGCTTTTGGAGAACACATACGAGGTAGGGAAAAGTAGCCGGATCTCGGCCCTGACTAGGGAAAGTTAACAGTAGAATTGCATGTGACACTAGGGTGTCATGGGTTAAGTAGGTTTATCGAATATTAGAAAGGTAGGCGACACCGGGTAGTGTCGTATGATACGGGAACGTATCGAACATCAGAAATGCATGTGACACATAGTAGTGTCGTATGAGCAGTGAACTTATCGATATTAGAATTACTGGAGGCATATGACCATGCTCGGAGGTTGATTGTGAAACTGTTGATATTAGAACTGCTGGAGGCATTGGTTATGCCCAGAGGTTGTTTGTGTAATTTGTGTCTTGGGTGGCCATGAGAGCCCGTACTTTACTGTTGTGTCTTGGGTGGCCATGAGAGCCCGTACTTTACTGTTGTGTCTTGGGTGGCCATGAGAGGCCGTATTACTGTTGTGTCTTGGGTGGCCATGAGAGCCCGTGTTTTACTGTCGGTGTGTCTTGGGTGGCCGTGAGTGCCCGTGGGGTTGTTGAGCCCGTGAGTTACTGTTGGTGTGTCTTGGGAGGCCGTGAGTGCCTGTGGGGTTGTTGAGCCCGTGAGTTACTGTTGGTGTGTCTTGGGAGGCCGTGAGTGCCTGTGGGGTTGTTGAGCCCGTGAGTTACTGTTGGTGTGTCTTGGGAGGCCGTGAGTGCCCGTGGGGTTGTTGAGCCCGTGAGTTACTGTTGGTGTGTCTTGGGAGGCCGTGAGTGCCTGTGGGGTTGTTGAGCCCGTGAGTTACTGTTGGTGTGTCTTGGGAGGCCGTGAGTGCCCGTGGGGTTGTTGAGTCCGTGTTTTACTATTGGTGTCTTGGGTGGCCATGAGTGCCTGTGGAGTGTTGAACCTGTGTTGTTGTTGTTTGTTGAACTTTGTTTGTGATTGTGATTGTGGTTACCTGAGGTTGGAACCCGACTTTGTGTCGGTGAAGTTGCGTGGTGTGGCTAGCCTCCCGACAGGGATCGGGGGAAGCGGAGAGGTTGTGGGCTAGCCTCCCGACAGGGATCAGGAGAAGGATTGCGAGGTTGGTGGTGTGGCTAGCCTCCCGACAGAGGTCGGGGGTAGGGGAGAGGTTGTGGGCTAGCCTCCCGGCTGTGTGTCGGGAGAAGTTTCGTGGGTTGCGCGGGTGTGGCTAGCCTCCCGACAGAGGTCGGGGGTAGGGGAGAGGTTGTGGGCTAGCCTCCCGACTGAGATCGGGAGAAGTTGCGCGACAGGTCGACCGCCTGACCTGACAGGGATTGGTAAAGGGCGAGAGAGAGAGGAGGTTACTGAGCAGCTGGCGTGCGATCCTTTGTGATCTTGTTTGGTGTGCGATCCTTTGTGATCTTGGGTGTTGCGTGGTTGTCTGTCGTGTCTTTGGAGGAGGTCGTCAATCGTTGTGTCAGGTCTACATTACGGGTCCAAGTGTTGAGTCGGTTGAGGAAAGTGTTAGTGTGTGTGCGTCGGTCGGGTTACTTGAGTTGGGGATAGTGATCCCCGGTGTTTGGGTTGTCGTTGGTGTTACCGGCATTGTCTGCTAAGTATGCCGTAGTCAGTCTGTTATCCGTGGTGGTGAGCGAACGCTCACCCCTAGCTGCTTTTCCTACAGGTACTGGTCGCAGGTTGGACTAGGTGAGCTTCCGAAGCTTGAAGAGCTAGGAGCGGGAGTCCGGGTTTACTTTTGAGTCTAGCGACGTATACCTTGCTTTTTGTCCACTTGTTGAGACGTATCTTTTGAGTTGTAAATGATCATTTTGATTAACTAAATTGGTGATTTTAAAGTATTTATTTAAAAGATTTGAAAATGTTTTATTGTTTTAAACGTTCGCGTCCCGAGTTCGGTTTTACTGAAATTGGGGTGTGACATATGCAAAGAGAATACAAATGAGTGTAACTGATAATATATGGTCGATTACATAAGAATAGGAGAAGAACATGTTTCCATGACGAGATAGTGGGATGTTTTATTCGTTGACCTTTTAACAAGAACGAGTTTAGAATACTCGAGTTGGGAAAATAACATACAATATCCTGGGTAATGGCTCCCAAAGGGGAAACAATAGGAGCATGCGAATTCCTCATTTGAGTGATAACCTACGTGTTAGACCGAATGACGACTTTGGTCCAGGCATGAAATTTAGCACATGAGAGGGCCGCAACAATCGTATGCACCTCGATCATAGATGGGTCTCAAGCAGAAAAGATAATGTCGTTCCTGGAAGCCAACACTTAACCCGTTGTTGATCTGGCAATTAGTCCCCTGCCTGCCTGACTGGTGTCTGAGAAGGCCAATCCATCAACATTAATAGTTATCTATCCTAGTGGGGGCGGGATAAAGGTCCCCTTGCTTGACGGTCTTGATGGCTTTTTGGTGGATCGGTCCTAAGAGTTTTCTTCCGCCCATGCTGAGAGGTTAGAGGATGCAACTGATCATACCTTTTTTTTTATCAGCAATTTTTTTTATAAACCAAACAGTTACAAAGTGTAGCTGATGGTAAAGGGCAAGCCCTCAAGTACCATTACAAACAACGGGTCTGGCCAACTTGGCTCAGCCACAGAACAAACACCCAACTAGGGGTAACAAACCTAAACCGAGGTCTCAGTACCAAATAACGACAATTAGCAAACATTACAACACATATGGGTCGAGCCCAACCAGAAACTACAGGCCCAACAGGGGCAAACAGAGCACCAAGGCCCAAACTAAACCAACAACACAATTAAACGAAAAACAGAGAAAGAGAACGAAACCCTAAACGGATCACCCCAACTCGAGTCTATCGCCCACCGAAGTCGTCGAGTAGCAGCAACACGCATCCAGCCCCGCACCGCCGTCTAGTCTCACCCAGTCACCAGAACTCAACTTCTCAGCATGAAGCACAACAACCACAACCGGCCGGAACAGGGATCACCACCGATCCAAACAAACCAGAGAGAAGAACACGAGAACGAACCACCCAACGAACAAGATAGGCAAGGGAACCAAACCCGGCCACTCCGGCTAAACGACGACAGTCCTAAAACAACACCACCAATGACCCTCCACCTTCCAATCTCCAATCCCCAACTCTCCCAGCCCCAAGAAAAAGGTCCCAACTCTTTCCACAAGTTACACCGACCAATTACCCAGTACCCAAAGGTATGGGACATCTCTCCCTCACCCTAAGATACCGAGTCCAACCCCCGATCCACTATCCACAACCTTCAAATCGCCGTTAGGCAGTACCCAATAATGGCCAACACAAAACTATTGGGCCTCGAACTCAAATCGAGACGAGGGAAGGAAGGAAGGGATATTGAAGAGGAAGAGAAGGGTCAGATCAAAAGGAAAGGGAGTAGGAAGCAAGATCAGGTCTGTATCTCTCAGATCTCAATCGAGATCTCGTCGGTGGCCAACACCAACACGACGACCCGAGGGGAGAGGACCAAAGGCCACAGACAATCAGATCTGGAAGGTCGGAGTAAAGAGATGAAAAAAAGTAAGATTATAGGGAACCTTACCAGGGACCAAACCGAGAAGAGAAGAGGAGACGAAGCTACTTCCAAACCAGCGCCAACAACCCACAAAAGAACCTCCATCCACAGCACCCGCTCTTCCAAAACCAAAGCCAAACGTGGCCATAACCCTCGTCTCTCCGACGAGGCCCGGATAAAACCGAGAAACCGGTGAGGAAGAAACGGATCTGAACCGGCGAGCCCCACCGCCAGAGATCGAGAGCCAGGAGAAGAAAAAGTACCCAAACGACCAAAACGGACCCATAACTCGTCATCCACGCCAGGGGGAAGAACGTCCCACACGGATCGGAGCCGTCGCCGCCGAAGGGAGAGAGAGACCGCAACGTTGAAAGAGTGAGACGACAGGGAAGCGAGGGGAGCGAAAGGGTAAGAAGCAAAGGAGAAAATGAAGGGAAAGGTGGGTGCCGCCGTCAACCAACCAGCCACAAGAGCGAGGCAGTCGACGGCGACGAAGAAGAGCTCAGATCTAGGGTTTTTTTGTAGAGAGAGGCCAGAGAGAAAAAACTCCACATGATCGTACCCTTATAGTAGACAAAGTAACTTCATTCTAGACCTTTACATTTCATGCTTTCCAAATTTCCCAGATGTTAGCCTTAGTGCCTGTAGTTCAATCATAAATGTCCAAATGTATATATCATCGTTAGCAATAAAATTAAAGCGGCTTTATATTACTTATGTGTTGGAGTAATATCGATGTGTGCTCTGATCTATGCCCACAATGCGAATAAAACCATAGATTGAGATAGATCACACTCGATGGGTCCCTAGTCAACAAAGCTTTACTAGAAGCGACTAGTATGAAAGATGGCTCTTTATGGCTTACGTTATGTTAGTGATTGGAATGAGATTCCAAAGTCTGATCATAGATATCATGTGGGACATGATATTGGATGACCTGACATGAAAATGTTCCATAGATCAAGTCATGAACATATTCATTGTCGTAGCTTGTCATGTATCCTTAGACCAAGGAGTCTTTGTGATTGTTATGCAGTAAACAACTGAGTTTGACCTGAGCCTAACGTTGTCCGTAACAGAGCTTCCATAACAGCCACGATTGGATTGGGGACGGACTGCACAAGTGACACGAAAGACGGCTAAGGGATTTATCCCTCATACTACGGTATGGGAAAGATATCGGTTCTCGGCCGCTTGATCGAGAGTGACTGAAAGAGTAGCATGGCCATGCACATGATACTGGGTATCATATATTCAGTCATCTCACATATCAAGGAATAGTGATTAAGAATAATAAGGATGACAGATCTATGCCTTATCTCAATCAGGATATCAGAGATAAAAGGATAATGACAGGGACGACAGAAACGTTAGAATCGACAGGGTCGATTCGTTATGCAGTGCCAGAAAATACTAAAGTCTCATTAGTTTCCACTTAAATAGGATCAAGTAAAATGGGTTTTTTCATTCCTCTATTGACATGCATAAACCTAAGGGTCACACCGGAGGGTGAAACTCATTGACACATTTATGGAGAATGGCCAAAAGGGAGTTGTCTCGGGACATGACCAAAACTGGGTTTTGGGTCATGTGCCCATAAGTGAATAGGACTTTACGGATCAAGACAAGGCTTGGAGTCTTGGGATTGGTCACGTTGGAAAATGTTGGACATTTCCGGTACGAAAGGCTTGGAGGCGATGAGCAAATCACGGGACCTTGTTGGAAATAGCCACATGCCATGTTCCAAGAGGCCCATGAAAGGCCCATGGAACTAATTAATCAAGTCTTGATTAATTAGTACTAAGTAAGCAAGACAAGGATTAAGGTGTTGGTGATTCACCACCTAACCCAATCTTGTCTTGCCATACTTTGTCCTATTTACACCGTACTTGTCACCATGCTTGTCTCATTCCTTTAGTTGGACAAGTATGAGGTTTGTTATGTTTAAGTCATCTTTTTTCAACATAACAAACACAAGACAAGAATAGGAAACACATTTTTCTCTCCCTCTTCCCCACAATTTCGGCCAAGGGTTGTTTCTTCCTCTATTTTTGTGTTCTTGAGTCCTCAAAGAGAAGAACTACGTGGCTTTGATTCCCATGTGGATACGTAGGCGTCTTGGAGACTCAAGCCAATAATTCATTACCCGGTGTTCTTGTTTTGGTAAGAAATAGTGCTGAATTTTTCTCTTGTGAATCCATTTTTTGTTAGTTGTTTCATGGCTTTAATCGTCTCTTGGTTTTCATTGATTTTCCGCTGCGAGTTGGTTCATCTCCAACCCTACTTTGAGACCCAAAAACAGAGCCACTCTAGAGTCTCAGTTACCTAGCTGGACTCTGCCCCTATCGTGAGGACCCCCCGACATTCAAAAAAGGTAAGCTCGGGCGGGATCACTAGAAGGCCTCCGAAGAGGGACCAACAAAAGTTAGCAAATGGACAGTAAATACGAAGATGACTAATAGATTTGTGGTGCGCCCACACATTGGGCTATGCGGAGGTATATGGACATACCGACTACGTAGACGGTCCGCTACCTACAACAATCTTGAGAGGGTCAGAAGATGCGCAGTTGTGTGGGGATTTGCCAGAATCCGACCTTAGGGGGAGATATGTCAGGGCCCTGTTTTGTTCTCTGATATCACTAAGTACTTAATACCTTTCACGAGTTGTGTAACATCCTTCGGAATCCTTCGCCAATTACTATTCTTCCTACGCACGGGTGGTCGAGAGTGGGACGAAAACGATATCCTCATGATCACCTGGAGGGAAAATATAAAGAATGATGAATGTATCCCATCTCTAGGTGCCTGGTATGATCAAGACAACATTCGGAGCATAAACAAGAACCGGAGAATCCAATCGGACGATCGGAACATCACCCTGCAACCACGGCTGAGGTAGAATCTGTGTATATGTCCCTGACCCAACTGCACGTCGCAACCCTAACAACATAAGGCCCTAAGTCGTGAAGATACTTGACCATGTGGAACTCTGGTTATTCCTTATGGATGTCGATAAGAAATCCCCTTTCAGGTAATATCTGTCTTTAAGCACCCTAGCCACCAAAAACCGTGGTTAGAGGAAGAGATTCCACGCTTGTTTACCTAGAATTACGAGGTTCGTAGTTCCAAAAACTCATCCCTACTTCAACCTTCGGTCTGCATAATTTATCCCAGCCCTAGAAAGTTATTGGGTGTCCACTGGTTGTCGAGCACTCCCCTCCTAACCCCTCTTCCCGGACCAAAACTTTGAAAGTGCTATGTGAATCTTGTCAATGATCCCTCGTGGTACCTTGAAGACAAACATAACTTAGACTGGGATGGAGATGAATGTTGGGTCTCGAGGTAGGGTTGGAGATGAACCAACTCGCAGCGGAAAATCAATGAAAACCAAGAGACGATTAAAACCATGAAACAACTAACAAAGAATGGATTCACAAGAGAAAAATTCAGCACTAGTTCTTACCAAAACAAGAACACCGGTTAATGAATGATTGGCTTGAGTCTCCAAGACGCCTACGTATCCACATGGGAATCAAAGCCACGTAGTTCTTCTCTTTGAGGACTCAAGAACACAAAAATGGAGGTGGGAGCTTGCCAAACCCGAAATTGCAAGGGAAGGGAGAGAGAAGTTGTGTTTTCTATTCTTGTCTTGTGTTTGTTATGTTGAAAAAAGATGACTTAAACATAACAAAACCCATACTTGTCCAACTAAAGGCATGGGACAAGCATGGTGACAAGTAAGGTGTAAATAGGACAAAGTATGGCAAGACAAGATTGGGTCAGGTGGTGAATCACCAACACCTTAATCCTTGTCTTGCTTACTTAGTACTAATTAATCAAGACTTGATTAATTAGTTCCATGGGCCTTGGTTGCATGGGCCTTTCATGGGCCTCTTGGAACATGGCCCGTGGCCATTTCCAAAGAGGTGCCGTGATTCGCTCATTGCCTCCAAGCCTTCCATTCCAGAAATGTCCAACATTCTCCGACGCGATCAATCCCAATACTCCAAGCCTTGTCTCGATCCATAAAGTCCTATTCATTTACGGACACATGACCCAAAACCCAGTTTTGGTCATGTCCCGAGACAACTCCCTTTTGGCCATTCTCCATAAATGTGTCAATGAGTTTCATCCTCCGGTGTGACCCTTAGGTTTATGCATGTCAATAGATCAACGTGAAATCCCATTTTACTTGATCCTATTTAAGTGGCAACTAACGAGACTTTAGTATTGCCTGACACTGCATAACGAATCGACCCTGTCGATTCTAACCTTTCCGTCGTCCCTGCCATTATCCTTTTGTCTCCGATATCCTGATTGAGATAAGGCATAGAGCCATCATCCTTACTATTCTCAATCACCGTTCCTTGATATGTGAGATGACTGAAGATATGATACCCAATATCATGTGCATGGCCATGCTATTCTTTCAGTTACTCTCGATCAAGCGGCCGAGAACCGATACCTTTCCCATACCTCAGTATGAGGGATAAATCCCTTAGCCGCCTTTCGTGTCACTCATGTAGCCCGTCCCCAAGCTAATCTTTGCCGTTATGGAAGCCCTATTACGGACAACGTAAGGCTCAGGTCAAACTCAGTTGTTGACTACATAGCGATCACAAAGACTCCTTGGTCTAAGGATACATGACAAGCTACGACACTGAATATGTTCATGACTTAATCTATGGCACATATTCAGGGCGGGTCGTCCAATATCATGTCCCACATGATATCTATGATCAGACTCCGGAATCCCATTCCAATGACTAACAGAACGTAAGCCATAAAGAGCCATATTTCATACTAGTCGCTTCTAGTGAAGCTTTGTTGACTAGGGACCCATCGAGTGTGATCTATCTCGATCTATGGTTCTATTCGCATGGTGGGCATAGATCAGAGCACACATCGATATATTACTCCAACACATAAGTAATATAAAGCCGCTTTAATTTTATTGCTAACGATGATATATACATTTGGACATTTAGGATTGAACTACGGGCACTAAGACTAACAATCTCCCACTTGCCCTAGTTCCAATCTAAACTCCAATATGTCCCCATTGACTTTACATGTCTAACATGTTCAGGCAGTGACACTGCCTTAGTCAAAGGGTTGGCTATGTTATCATCTGTTGCAATATAGGTTATCTTCACTTCACCTCAGTTCAGTATTTCTCTGATGAGGTGGATACGCCGCAGTACATGTTTAGATTTGTTATGCGATATGGGCTTTTAGCTTGCGCAATGGCCCTTGTGTTGTCGCAAAATGGATCCACCGGGCTGGATGGGTTTTTAATTACACTCAGCCCTGCCATGAATTTCCAAATCCACATAGCCTCCTTAGCTGCCTCTGCAGCATCCATGTACTTGGCCTCCGTCGTAGATTCGGCAATGGTATCTTGCTTTACGCTCTCCCAGCTAAAGCTCTGCCATTCAGCGTAAACACATATCCTGACTGACTTCTAAAGTCATCATGATTTGTCTTGGAAAACTAGCGTCTACTCATCCTTCGACGACTAGTTCAGCATCATCTTTCCCCCGGGTTAGAATGATGTCTACTGGTACAACATAAGGCTTAGGAGACGTCCAGTCTCATACATGTCATGGCATATATGATCGTGTTAGTCTTAGTGCCCGTAGTTCAATCCTAAATGTCCAAATGTATATATCATCGTTAGCAATAAAATTAAAGCGTCTTTATATTACTTATGTGTTGGAGTAATATATCGATGTGTGCTCTGATCTATGCCCACCATGCGAATAGAACCATAGATCGAGATAGATCACACTCGATGGGTCCCTAGTCAACAAAGCTTCACTAGAAGCGACTAGTATGAAAGATGGCTCTTTATGGCTTACGTTCTGTTAGTCATTGGAATGGGATTCCGGAGTCTGATCGTAGATATCATGTGGGACATGATATTGGACGACCCGCCCTGAATATGTGCCATAGATTAAGTCATGAACATATTCAGTGTTGTAGCTTGTCATGTATCCTTAGACCAAGGAGTCTTTGTGATCGCTATGTAGTCAACAACTGAGTTTGACCTGAGCCTAACGTTGTCCGTAACAGGGCTTCCATAACGGCCAGGATTGGCTTGGGGACGGGCTACATGAGTGACACGAAAGACGGCTAAGGGATTTATCCCTCATACTAAGGTATGGGAAAGATATCGGTTCTCGGCCACTTGATCGAGAGTGACTGGAAGAATAGCATGGCCATGCACATGATACTGGGTATCATATCTTCAGTCATCTCACATATCAAGGAACGGTGATTGAGAATAATAAGGATGACGGCTCTACGCCTTATCTCAATCAGGATATCGGAGATAAAAGGATAATGACAGGGACGACGGAAAGGTTAGAATCGACAGGGTCGATTCGTTATGCAGTGTCAGGCAATACTAAAGTCTCGTTAGTTGCCACTTAAATAGGATCAAGTAAAATGGGATTTTACGTTGATCTATTGACATGCATAAACCTAAGGGTCACACCGGAGGATGAAACTCATTGACACATTTATGGAGAATGGCCAAAAGGGAGTTGTCTCGGGACATGACCAAAACTGGGTTTTGGGTCATGTGCCCGTAAGTGAATAGGACTTCACAGATCGAGACAAGGCTTGGAGTCTTGGGATTGATCGCGTCGGATAATGTTGGACATTTCCGGTATGGAAGGCATGGAGGCGATGAGCGAATCACGGGACCTCGTTGGAAATGGCCACGGGCCATGTTCCAAGAGGCCCATGAAAGGCCCATGCAACCAAGGCCCATGGAACTAATTAATCAAGTCTTGATTAATTAGTACTAAGTAAGCAAGACAAGGATTAAGGTGTTGGTGATTCACCACCTAACCCAATCTTGTCTTGCCATACTTTGTCCTATTTACACCTTACTTGACACCATACTTGTCCCATGCCTTTAGTTGGACAAGTATGGGTTTTGTTATGTTTAAGTCATCTTTTTTCAACATAACAAACACAAGACAAGAATAGGAAACACATTTTCTCTCCCTCTTCCATGGCCATTTCGGGTTTGGCTAGTTTCCACCTCCATGTTTGTGTTCTTGAGTCCTCAAAGAGAAGAACTACGTGGCTTTGATTCCCATGTGGATACGTAGGCGTCTTGGAGACTCAAGCCAATCATTCGTTAACCGGTGTTCTTGTTTTGGTAAGAACTAGTGCTGAATTTTTCTCTTGTTAATCCATTCTTTGTTAGTTGTTTCATGGTTCTAATTGTCTCTTGGTTTTCATTGATTTTCCGCTGCGAGTTGGTTCATCTCCAACCCTACCTCGAGACCCAACAGATCGATCCTGCACCCAGGCGCATAGGATTCTAATCATCCTTTTCAGCTCATCAGGTGTCTTAGGACACCGAGTCTTGCTGAGATAAATGCCATGACTAGTGGGTAAGAGTACTTTCTTTGAATAGAGCATTAAGAACCTACTCAATGCCTTGTTCACATAGGTTCCCTGACTTAAATCCAAGACCCTCTTGGTGCGATCTCTACATATCTTAATCCCTAAGATATAAGAAGCATCGCCTAAGTCATTTATTGAAAAACACTTCCTCAACCAAGCTTAAGTCTCGTGCAAGGTTGGGATGTCATTTTCAATGAGAACCAGAAAGGTAATCTTGCTCCCACTAGCCTTCTTATAAACGCAAGATTCATCCTCGTTCTTGATTAAGCCAAATCCAATTACAGCTTCATCAAAACGAAGGATGCAATTCCGAGAAGTTCGTTTCAATCCATAAATGGATTTCAACAACTTATAAATCTTTCCCTTCTTCTTCGGATCATCAAAACCTTTGGGCCGAGACATACAAACGTACTCAGTCAAATTTCCATTTAGGAAAGCGGTTTTGACATCCACTTACCATATCTCGTAATTATGATACGCAGTTATGTCAAAAAGAATTTGGATCGATTTTGACCATAGCCACTAGGGAGAAGGTTTCCTCATAGTCAATCCATTGGATCTGCCTATAACCTTTCGCCACCAGTTGAGCTTTGTAGGTCAGAGGGTTGCCGTCCATGTCCATCTTCACCTTGAAGATCCATTTGCATCCGATGGTCCTCACACCATTGATGGGATCGACCGGTTCCAGACTCGGTTGTCCGACATGGATTGCATTTCCTCCCTCATGGCTCCCAGCCATAACTCGGAGTCGGGCCCATCCACGACTTCTTGAAGGGTGGCTGGATCATCGTGATCCACCATGACTTCATTGTCACCTCCGGATACCATATCTTGGAGGTGGAAGATTGATCCTTTCAAATCGCCTTGGACCTTCCAGAATTGTAACAGGAATTGGTTCTTACTCTACGACAATCTCTGGCTCCTTTCTACTGGGTTGTCAATTGGTTTAGACAGATCTGTACCATCCTGAATTTTTTTGAGATGCAGAGTCCTCCCAATGACGTCTTTGGAAACAAAACTTCTTTTCCATAAAGACCCTACCCCAAGCGACGAACACCATGTTCTCACTGGGATTGTACAAATAGTATCCCCTTGTTGCTTTGGGATACCACACGAAGGTGCATATCTCAGATCTTGGTTCGAGCTTAGTCGAAACCAAATGTTTCACATAAGCCTCGCAACCACAAATCTTTAGGAAGGACAAAGCGGGCATCATCCCATACCATTTTAAAATGGTGTCCCTTCCACACCCTTGTCGAAGCCCGATTCACTATGAATGCGGTCGTCTCTAGAGCATAACCCCAGAAAGAGATTGGGAGATCAGTCCAACTAATCATGGAACAGACCATTGTCTAACAATGTCCGATTTCTCCGTTTGGCTACACCTTTCAACTACAGTGTCCCAGAAGGAGTCCATTCCAAAAGGATCCCATTCTCTTTTAGATGATCTAATAACTCTGTGGTCAAGTATTTTCAACCTCGATCCAATCGAAGTGCCTTAATACCTTTGTCGAGCTTGTTTTCTACAACTTTAGTCATTTTACCATCAAACAAACCTTGCACCTATCGATCGAATGGAATTCGAATGAACCTGAAAGTCCGCACTTCTGAAGTGCTGATATGCGCTTCTTGTTTATGCGGCCCCAATGACAGTGCCATAACATAGTTAGGTTTAAATCGTTGGATTTAGACCTCTTGGTATTAACGTAATATATAGAACTTGAGGCATTGTTACCCATATATAATATGTACAATCCTCCAACCAAGTCAGTACTGGTATAAAACATATCATTGCATAGAACATTGAAAACTTCATTTCCAATATTAACATTATATCCTTCCTTGTCAAACACGGATACATATATAATATTCATACTAAAAGTAGGTATGCAATATACATTATACAATACTAAGAGAAGGCCACTTGGCAAAGCAAGACTCAGGGATCCTACAGCAGTTGCCATAACTCTGAGGTCCACTTCGTTCTTTCCAAACCTCTCCTACTTTCAGCCACCATATATTAGTGCATGTGTGAGATTCAGTCCTGGTATCTAATACCCATGAATCTTTGGAAGTAGAGAGATGTAGCTCTATAGAGTTAATACCGGATGAAGGGACGGTCCCACCGCCCTTCCTTAGATCATCCAGGTTTCCTGATGAAGGCGCAGTCCTACTGCCCTTCTTCAGATCATCCATGCTATTTGATGAAGGCGCAGTCCCACTGCCCTTCTTCAAATCAGCCGTGAACTTCCTGTAATCCCGGTTCCAATGACCAGGCTGTTGGCATTAGAAGTAGACATTCTCATGTGTCTCATCTTTCCTGCCAAGTGCGCATGGGCCCCGCCCTTGCGACTTCCAATTCCCTTGTTGACCATCAGAATGTCCTTGGATCCCAGATCACTGATATATTCTTCTCAGCAGTTATTGACACTTCATGTAACTCTGATATGGTCTTAGAGACAGCCTTGTCAAGGACATATTCTTTGCGTTCAGACTTGAGGACTATCCTCAAAATTCTGTACCAGTCCAAATAGTTTGTCCCATTTAGCTTGACCCTGTCAAGAATGGTTTTTAATGACAAACTATTATTTTTCGCTGAATTTGCAATTTGATCTACAACAGATAAAATTCAATCAGTAAATTGAATAAATTTTATGAAAATCAAGCTTAAACACCAACAATCGATTCTAAACCTTTAGAATCTGAAACCAAGATCCTTAATTCACTCGATTAAGCTGAACTAATGCTCACCACTTAATCGAGCTATGTAGGTAGGACTCCATCCAATAACATCCAATGTGACTCTTGGCTAGGGTATGCACTTATGTACACGGCTTACCCTATCTGCTACCCTAGCTCAACCTCAGGCTGAGAATCGTAGTCGGGTCCACCAATTTTCAACTATGGCCCGTCACTATGCAGGTGCTCCGCTAATGCGCACGACACCCACATATGTCGTCCAAACCTACTACCCCGCTTTCCCGTGGATGCTCCGCTAATGCGCACGACACCCATAGGACGGGGAGGTAGTAAGGTGATGATAATTGGGAGGTATCGGACATGACCCGTTTTTACTTGTCCGGTTGTGTTTAAAACTTTGACACATCCTAGATGCGATGAGCACATCAACTACATTCCAAATGCAATGATGCCTCAAATTACATCCAATGTAATTCTTCCTTCGAACTCGTCAACTACATCCAATGTAATGACGATTCTAAGGGCTCACACACAAGGATTAAAATTCCAATTTTATCTTTGCATGTGAGGTGATATGCTCAGTAAATAAAGTTAAACATGCAATTCTAAAACACATAGAATTAGTCATGCATAAACTAAACCAAGCATAAAGCGATAAATGTGCACATAATAGCCCCCTAAACTAACTCCCACTAGCTTCTTGAGCTCCACCGACTCCAAGCCGATGCCAACACCCGAAAAGCCACCAAATGACCTTTTCGCCCTTTCTTCGTCTTGAGTAAAAAATTACAATTTAATACACGACTCGCAGGTCGGGAATAAATAAATATTAAAAACAAGTGGTTCGACGACCACACCTTGAAAGAATAATTACACGCTAACTCTAACGGCTCGCAGGCCGTGAAAAGCGATAAATAATTAAATCGAGCTCGGGGCTATTATGTACACCATGCCAACATCACATCACACATCGTGTTATCAAACAATCATGTTATCAAACATCATGTGATTTTCCGGTTTTATTTAAGAGCCAAGTTTCGAAAATTTTTGATGCTCGGTTTATCGAAACCGTTCAAAAATGAAACTTTTGAACATTTGATCTTCGAGTTCGTCATGACGGTTCCAAACTCGTCATAACTAACAAAACGGTTTAGCCTTGGCATATCAACCATCCAATGGTCATGCTTGGCCTAGCTCCGTCCAACGGAGCCCTGTTTGGTCTCGGTTTCGGCTCCCCGAGAGTCCCGCTCCCGAGACCCGAAAAATCTAAAAAATTTAAAAATTTCCAGACTTGAAATAATTTTCAAAAATTCATTTTACATGCATTAAATCCATAAACAAGAATTTAAAACATGTTATCAAACAATTTAGCAAAACAACATGCAAAAAACGAAACTTTCAAGCAAAACCAAAACTTTAAACAACGTCTTGTGAATCCCGAAGGTAGCACGGCTCTGATACCACTGTTGGGTCTTGAGGTAGGGTTGGAGATGAACCAACTCGCAGCGGAAAATCAATGAAAACCAAGAGACGATTAAAACCATGAAACAACTAACAAAGAATGAATTCACAAGAGAAAAATTCAGCACTAGTTCTTACCAAAACAAGAACACCGGTTAATGAATGATTGGCTTGAGTCTCCAAGACGCCTACGTATCCACATGGGAATCAAAGCCGCGTAGTTCTTCTCTTTGAGGACTCAAGAACACAAAAATGGAGGTGGGAGCTTGCCAAACCCGAAATTGCAAGGGAAGGGAGAGAAAGTTGTGTTTCCTATTCTTGTCTTGTGTTTGTTATGTTGAAGGGAGAGAGAAAGTCCTATTCATTTACGGACACATGACCCAAAACCCAGTTTTGGTCATGTCCCAAGACAACTCCCTTGTGGCCATTCTTCATAAATGTGTCAATGAGTTTCATCCTCCGGTGTGACCCTTAGGTTTATGCATGTCAATAGATCAACGTAAAATCCCATTTTACTTAATCCTATTTAAGTGGAAACTACCGAGACTTTAGTATTGCCTGACACTGCATAACGAATCGACCCTGTCGATTCTAACCTTTCCGTCGTCCCTGCCATTATCCTTTTATCTCCGATATCCTGATTGAGATAAGGCATAGAGCCGTCATCCTTATTATTCTCAATCACCGTTCCTTGATATGTGAGATGACTGAAGATATGATACCCAGTATCATGTGCATGGCCATGCTATTCTTTCAGTCACTCTCGATCAAGCGGCCGAGAACCGATACCTTTCCCATACCTCACAGTACGAGGGATAAATCCCTTAGCCGCCTTTCGTGTCACTCATGTAGCCCGTCCCCAAGCCAATCTTTGCCGTTATGGAAGCCCTATTACGGACAACGTTAGGCTCAGGTCAAACTCAGTTGTTGACTACATAGCGATCAGAAAGACTCATCGGTCTAAGGATACATGACAAGCTACGACACTGAATATGTTCATGACTTAATCTATGGCACATATTCAGGGCGGGTCGTCCAATATCATGTCCCACATGATATCTATGATCAGACTCCGGAATCCCATTCCAATGACTAACAGAACATAAGCCATAAAGAGCCATCTTTCATACTAGTCGCTTCTAGTGAAGCTTTGTTGACTAGGGACCCATCGAGTGTGATCTATCTCGATCTATGGTTCTATTCGCATGGTGGGCATAGATCAGAGCACACATCAATATATTACTCCAACACATAAGTAATATAAAGCCGCTCTAATTTTATTGCTAACGATGATATATACATTTGGACATTTAGGATTGAACTACGGGCACTAAGACTAACAATGAACACATACCAAATCATCACCTCCCGGTCTTTAGGGGCAGGAGTTTTCCACCCATTACTGGGTGTGTCTAGTTATCGGGTCTCCCAAATACCGCAGGCTTTGGATCTTGAATTTCTCGGCCATGTTTGGGACTCCCAAGTATAAGGAAGCCTCCAAGGTCTCGCCGATATCAAGAAGATGGCAACATGCAGCACGAGTAGTCGTAGAGGTATTGGTGTTGAAGAAAACTTATGACTTTTGGGTGTTCAAGACTTGTCTAGATAACGTCCCAAAGGTGGTGATGATATTCCATATACGTGTTTACTCCTCTAGGTTAGCTCTTTAGTAGGTGTAACAATCATCAGCAAAAAACATATGAGAAATACTTGGAGCTCTGCGAGCCACAGTGACATTAGGAACCCGCCTTCCCCCCCTGCGCCACACTCAATGATCAGGAGAGTCATTCCATAAAAAATAGAAAGAGATATGGGGAGAGGGTGTCCCCATAGATTATGGCCTAGGTTAGAGAAAAAACCAGGGTTTCCTTACCCTCTACGCTAACATATAGGTGAAAAATCTCATGTAAGCCACAAGAAGTGCCATTCATTCACCTGAAAAACCTAGATGTTGTATAACTGCCAGAAAGAACGACCATTCGACCATATCATATGCTTTACTCATATCGAGTTTTAGTTTCATGAAGCCATTCGAACTTTGGGTCTTACATATGAGGAAATAGATGATCTCGGACAAAATAAGGATGTTGTATTGAATAATCCTACCTGGTATAAAATCCCATCGGGTGGGTGTGACAATATTATAGAGAAGGGGTTTAAGTCGATTGGCCAGTACGTTCGATAATATCACGGAAACCACATTACATAGAACTATAGGGCGTGGGTATGTGACTACCAGAGGATTGTTTTCTTATTGGAATGAGGACAACATTGGTAGCACGGAGTCCTAGGTCAAACGTACCTCCATGAACGGTTTGCTGCACAAACCGGATTACCTTACCATGCACCATAGGCTAATAATGCTGGAAGAACCGTGAGTTTAGGCCATCAGGATCTTGTGCTTTATCGAGACCCATTTGGAAGACGACGTCCCTAATTTAATCTTTTGTGACTAGGTGGAGCATGGTGGTATTCTTAGTGTAAGACATAGTCATCCCTTGAAATCTAATAGGGAAATCGTGTTAGTATGGAAGGCTTGTGGTGAAGAGGTTGGTCAAATACTCTATCACCAATTCCTATATATAGGGTAGCTATAGCTATCCAGTAAAAACCATCCTTATTGTGCAAACTACGAACCAATCTAAGTCACAGGATGCGGTCAAAGTGACGTCAGCAGAGCGCGCGCGATGCTGACACGTGGCAGATTCGCGTGCGCCTCCGCCCGCGCGCGTGAGCGTGTTGACCACGCGCGCGCACGGTGCTAATAGTTTGGCGCGCACAGTGCTAATAGTTTAGCACAGTGCCAAACTATTAGCACTGTGCACCCAAACTATTAGCACTATGCGCGCCACGTGTCAGCACTGTGCGCGCGCACCAGGAGCGTGCACGCCCACGTGTCAGCACCTGATGAGTTCGTAGTTTGCAGAATAAGGGGTGGTTTGTATTTGATACCAACCCTATATATATATATATATATATATATATATATATATATATATATTTGGTATCAGGTACAAACCACCCCTTATTGTGCACACAACGAACCAATCTGAGCCATAGGATCCCCCCAAAGTGATGTCAGCAGAGCGCACCAGATGCTGACACGTGGGAAATAAATATATAAAACACCGCACCTTATTGTGCAAACTACGAACTCACCAGGTGCTGACACGTGGGCGCGCGCGCGCACAGTGCTGACATTTTGCATTTGTACTAAACTATCAACACCGTGCTTGTAAACGATCAGCACCCGCGCGCACGCGTGGTCAACCAAGCTCACGCGCGCGGGCAGAGGCGCGCGCGAAGCGGCCACGTGTCAGCATCGCGCGCGCTCTGCTGACACGTGGCAGATTCGCGCGCGCCTCTGCCCGCGCACGTGAGCGTGTTGACCAGGCGCGCGCACGGTGCTAATAGTTTGGCGCGCACAATGCTAATAGTTTAGAACAGTGCCAAACTATTAGCATTGTGCGCCCAAACTATTAGCACTATGCGCGCCACGTGTCAGCACTGTGCGCGCGCACCAGCAGCGCGCGCGCTCACGTGTCAGCACCTGGTGAGTTCGTAGTTTGCACAATAAGGGGTTGTTTGTATTTGATACCAACCATATATATATATATATATATAAATATATATATCATTATTAGCAATAAAATTAAAGTGGTTTTATATTACTTATGTGTTGGATTAATATATCGATGTGTGTTCCGATCTATGCCCATCATGCGAATAGAACCATAGATCAAGATAGATCAAACTCGATGGGTCCCTAGTCGACAAAGCTTCGCTAGAAGCGACTAGTATGAAATATGACTCTTTATGACTTACGTTCTATTAGTCATTGGAATGAGATTCTAGAGTCTGATCATAGATATCATGTGTGACATGATATTGGACGACCTGCCCTGAATATGTGCCATAGATTAAGTCATGAACATATTCCGTGTCGTAGCTTGTCATGTATCCTTAGACAAATGAGTCTTTGTGATCACTATGCAATAAACAACTGAGTTTGACCTGAGCCTAACGTTGTTCGTAACAAGATTTCCATAACAGCCAAGATTGGCTTAGGGACGGACTGCATGAGTGAAACGAAAGAATGATAAAGGATTTATCCTTCATATTGAGGTATGGGAAAGATATCGGTTTTTGGCCGCTTGATCGAGAGTGACTAAAAAAATAGCATGACTATGCACTTGATACTGGGTATCATACATTCAATCATCTCACATATCAAGGAAAAATGATTGAGAATAATAAGGATGTCGGCTCTATGCCTTATCTCAATCTGGATATCGGTGATAAAAAATAGTGACATAGCCGACATAAAGGTTAGAATCGACAAGGTTGATTCGTTATGCAGTGTCAGGCAATACTAAAGTCTCGTTAGTTGCCACTTATATAAGATCAAGTAAAATGAGATTTTACGTTAATCTATCGACATGCATAAATCTAAAGGTCACCCTAGAGGATGAAACTCATTGACACATTTATGGAGAATGGCCAAACGGGAAGTTGACGCGGGACATGACCAAAACTGGTTTTGGGTCATGTGCCCATAAGGAATTAGGACTTTACGGATCGAGACAAGACTTGTAGTCTTAGGAACGATCCTATCAGATAATATTGGACATATCCAGGATGGGAGGCGTGGAGGTAATGAGCGCGTCACAGGACCTCGTTGGGAATGGCCACGGGCCATCACCCGTGAGGCCCATTGGCGACCCATGCCACCAATAACCCATGGAACTAATCACTTGAGTCTTGATTAATTAGTACTAAGTAAGCAAGACTAGACTAAGGTGTTGGTGATTCACCACCAACTCCCATCTAGTCTACACCATGTTTACCACCATGCTTGTCCTCTTTACACCATTCTTATCACCATGCTTTTCCTATTTACTATTATTCTATTATGTTGATGGGAGAAGATGACTTAAGAGTCATCCTCTCTTCCTTCCTACAATTTCGGCCAAGGGTTCTTCCAACCTCCATTTTTTGTTCTTGAGTCCTCTAAGCTTAGAACTACTTTGCTTTGATTACTTGGAGGATACGTAGGCGTCTTGGAGACTCAAGCCAAATCATTCTTTACCTGATGTTCTTGTTTTGGTAAGAAATTAGGCTGAATTTTTGTCTTGTGCTTCTAATATTTGGTTGTCACGCCCCAATTTCAGTAAACCGAACTCAAGACGTGAACCTTTAAAACAATAAAACATTTTGAAACCTTTTACATTAAATCACTTTAAAATCACCATTTGTTCAACAAAAATAATATTTACAACTTAAAACACGTCCCAACAAGTGGAAAAAAGTATGGTATCCGTCGCTAGACTCAAATAAACCCAGAACCTCGCTCCTAGCTCTTCAAGCTTCAGAAGCTCACCTAGTCCAACCTGCGACCTGTACCTGTAGGAAAAGCAGCTAGGGGTGAGCGTTCGCTCACCACCACGGATAACAGACTGACTACGGCATAATTAGAAGACAATGCCGGTAACACCAACAACCAACTCAACCCCGGGGATCACTATCCCCAAACTCAAGTATCCCGACCGACACCCACACACTGATACTTTGCTCAGCCGTCTCAACACTCGGACACGTAAGGTAGACCCGACACAACGATTGATGACCTCCTCCAAAGACACGATAGACCACCACGCAACACCCAAAATCACAAAGGATAGCACACCAAACAGGATCACAAAGGATCGCACTCCTGTCAGCTGCTCAGTGCCGGTTGCTAACCGGCTGGGCTCGAGCCTGCCCCACGTGCTTTGCCGATCCCTGTCAGGCTCCAGGCGGTCGACCTGTTGGCGATATATACATCGCTGTTGTTCCGATAACTAGTCGGAAGGGGAGCTACCCTCTATTCGCCTAAAAACGCTCACAACCTCCCGAGACTCGAACTCGGTCAGGCTAGCCAAAGAACGCTCGCAACTTCCCGAGACTCGAACTCGGTCAAGCCAGCCAAAGAACGCTCGCAACCTCCCGAGACTCGAACTCGGTCAGGCCAGCCAAAGAACGCTCGCAACTTACCGATCCCTGTAAGGTAAGCCAGCTAAATCCCACACCACTTCCCGACACGAAGTCGGTTCGCTAACCTCGGGCAAACACAATCACAATCACAAGCAAGGTTCAATAAACAGCAACAAGACCGGTTCAACACTCCACAGGCACTCATGGCCACCCAAGACACCAACGGTAAAACACGGACTCAACAACCCCACGGGCACTCACGGCCTCACAAGACAAACCAAACATAACTCACGGGCTCAACAACCCCACGGGCACTCACGGCCTCCCAAGACACACCAACCATAACTCATGGGCTCAACAACCCCACGGGCACTCATGGCCACCCAAGACACACCAACAGTAACTCACGGGCTCAACAACCCCACGGGCACTCATGGCCACCAAGACACACCAACAATAATTCACGGGCTCAACAAGCCCACGGGCACTCATGGCCACCAAGACACACCAATAGTAACTCACGGGCTCAACAACCCCACGGGCACTCATGGCCACCAAGACACACCAACAGTAACTCATGGGCTCAACAACCCCACGGGCACTCACGGCCACTCAAGACACACCAACAGTAACTCACGGACTCAACAACCCCACGTGCACTCATGGCCACCCAAGACACACCAACCGTAACTCACGGGCTCAACAACCCCATGGCACTCATGGCCACCCAAGACACAACAGTAAAACACGGGCTCTCATGGCCACCCAAGACACAAAAATACACAAACAGCCTCCGGCATAACCAATGCCTGCAACAGTCCTAATATCAACAGTTTCACAATCAACCTCCGGGCATGGTCATATGCCTCCAGTACTCCTAACCTCGATAAGTTTGCAATCAACCTCCGGGCATGGTCATATGCCTCCAGTAATTCTACTAACGCTAAGTTCTCTGCTCCTACGACACTACTAAGTGTCACACGCATTTCCAATAAACGCTACGTTCCCGTATCATGCCTTTCTAATATTCGATAAGCCACTTCACCCACGACACCCCAGTGTCACATGCATTTCTACTGTTAACTTTCCCTAGTCAGGGCCGAGATCCGGCTACTTTTCCCTACCTCGTGCGTGTTCTCAAAAAGCCAACCAACAAGCTCCGGCGTGATCTCAGTCACTCGCCTAGCTTTCCCTTCCCTCGGTCTGCAGCACGATCTAAAAGAACACAATTTTAAGGCACTTTTAAACTCGCAGGAATAAACTGAAATTCGATAAACTTAATGCCCAAGCTTAACCCCGACAATGTCAATCACTCCCAAACTTCCCAATTACTCGACATTGTCGATAAAGGACCCGTAAAGGCCCGATTCGCCCGACATGGCGAATCTGCCCGGGTTTTGGAAATGCCCTTCCGGGGATCGAAAAATTCCCGTTGTCGTTTCTACGGTCTTAGAATAATTCAAGGGTGCCTAGGCACTCGACGGAATCGAATTCCGACTTCCGAGTCAATTAATTATCGTTTAAAGTTTCTAAACCCGATAAATACAACTTTTGCATTTTAATTCCAATTTTCGATTCGGTTGTGGATAAATGGTCCGGGGAACGTTCTAAACCACCCGAACACTAAACCCGATCACCCGAGCACGTGGGCCCTACCCGGCCCAACTTGGCCGTGGGCCTAGGGTTTAAATTGGGGCCCGGCCACCATGGTGGTGGCTGAACCCAGCTCCGGCCAGCCACCCCATGGCCCACCGACCACCACCCACGGTGGTCGGAGCTCCTCCCGAGCTTCCGGTCATCGGAAAACATTCTCCTTCATCACCAAACGTCTCCAAAACATCTCCAACACTCCCCCAACATCAAAACAACCTTAAACTAATAGTTTTACACAAACCCTAACTTTCGAAACTAATCAAAACGAGAATCGGTTCGGTACTAACCGTAGAGGATGAAGGGGGAGTTCGATTCCTCCTTGCCTTGAGACGATCCCATGGATGAATGACGTGAATAGTTCGATTCCTCCCAAGCTTCCTTCTCTTTTCTCTCTTCTTCTCCTTCTCCTTCTCTCTCTAAAAACACTAACACAATTTCTCTTTTTTTTTCTTTTGAAACATGTGGCCGGCCACCCCCATGTATCTTCTCTTATTCCCCCCCCCCCCAAAACTAACACCACCACATTATGGACAAGTGTCAAGGTGGGTCCCACACCTTTTGGAAAATATCTCCCAGATATTTTCCAATCAGATTCGCGAAATTCGGACGTTTCGGGCCATGAACGGGCACTTTTTCCAAGAAATTACGAAACTTCATGGGCTACAAGGAAACGGCTCAACTAAGACCGCTGCGACGACGGCTAAGCATTTTGGATCCAAAACAGTCCTCGAATGGACCAAAACATCGCTCGGTTGACTTTTCCAGCGAAAAGTCAACATTTCCCAAATTGATCAGAAAGTTGACCTGAGTTCCCCGGAACTTACTTTAGTCGATAACGGGGTCAACTTACGTCCGGTATGACCCTCGGAGTCAAATTTAGGTTTAAAAATAAGTGTTTGCTGAAAGTTTTTAAATTTTCCTGTTTTTCGCAGGTTTGACTGGCGTTGACCGGGAGTGGTTATTGCAATTTACCCCCCTTAAAGGAATTTCGTCCGCGAAATTTAGAACAAACGTACCTCTGGGGTCGAACCGATCGGGGTACTCCGCTCGAACATTGTTCTCGCGTTCCCGAGTCGACTCATTCTCGTGGTGCCACCACTGTACCCGTTCTAAGCGGATGACCTTTCCGCGCAGGACCTGCTCACTTGGATCCATTTCCCAAATTGGTTTCTCCTTATACGGGGTATCACCCGTTACCTCGACCTCTGTCCACTCAATGACATACTCAAGCCCTCAAAAGACCTGATACACCGCGGGCTAACCCGCCTCCGCCGTGGTTGAAACACACCAGTCCACCCTTCGGACTCACCTCCAGGGATACATGGTCACTGATTGTTGACTCGAGAGGTCGGCGACGTCTGTCAACATAGTTCCTGCTGACTCTGCGCGGTCTTCAACCGCTCACGCTTCGACACGACCGACTCAGCTGTCTCTCGGTCCAGTTCTAGACCCAGTAAACTCTTATCCCTCACTTCTGCCCAGCACACGGGCGATCGACCCGGCCTACCATACAACGCTTCGAACAGTGCCATCATGATACTGGCCTGAAAGCTGTTGTTGTAGGCGAACTCGGCTAACCGTTCACGAAACCCATCGTGACGTGCCCCCATTTCCACTGTGCAACCGGCGGTTGCTGCAATAATCCAGCGGGACGCTGCTGTTCGGCTCTCACCTTTGACACGTGAGGCACCGCGATACTAACTCCGCAACCGCCCTCCGCATCCCGCTCCACTACAAACCTCCACGATACCGTAACTCCCGATTTTCACGACGATCCCAGCCCTTGGCTTCAACACCGCCGGCAACTCTCTCCTGGATCTCCGTCGTCTCGACATCCACCGACTGCTGCCTCCATCCCCCGGCCAAGCCGGGTGGGCTGAGTCACCAAGAAGTACATGGCCACGTCGCCAGTAACCTCTTCTAGCTCCAACCCGAGTGTGCCCAGTTCCCATATCATGCCGCACTCTCGGACTGATATGCTAGTAAGACTCGGGACCGACATCCTACTCCGGGCGTCGGCAACCACGTTCGCCTTAGCCGGATGGTAGTGTAGCTCAAAGTCGTACCCCTCGAGTAGTCCCATCCATCGCCGCTGGCGCGTATTCAGGTCTCGTTGGGAAGAGATGTGCTTAAAGCTCTTATGATCCGAGAACACCTGAAATCGCTCGTCGCCAGTAGCAGCCGATATTGGCCCGGCACTTCGCTAGCCAATCCATTCCCAAGATTACCATCAAAGGTTGTCATTTGTAAGCCTCCTTCCCACGGATACACGCACAAGCTCAGTCGCTGCCGATCGTCACGGATCCTCGCAGTCTCTCTAAGACCTCGCTCCACTACCGTCGTCGTGCCTACCAACTCCGAACATACCCGGTCCTCGGGGTGAAGACTCGATCCAGCATCAGGGCTCTTGAGCCCTCTCTCGAACCTCCTGTATCGGTTCGCTTCTCCAAATCCGAAGGCACGACAAACCCTAGTCAACACCACCCCACCAACAACCGGCGTGTCCAGACGCAGGGGTGGACTCAACGGCTCTAAACTCAGCCCAGACCTCTCAGCACAACTCGACGAACGAACGAGTGTGACATCCCGGCATCCAATAAAACTGACGCCCAAATCGGAGACCGACCACCCACTCCATTAGTCACCCCGGTAAGGTCTAGTGCAACCCTCACACGGTTTTCTATGCATTTACTTATAACTTTCCGCAACCAAACCAGTGTTCGCTACTCGTCCCTTGTGGGAAAAGTAGTAAAGGGGATGAGCGTTATGCTCACCTCCACGGACACCCGTTCGATTATGGCATACTAGTAACGTACTAAAGACTTACCGATTTAACCAGGGCAACCACTACGTCAAAACCTGATGTCAAACGTCACACTGCTCACGCTAACAACACCTCAAGTACTCGCTCAAGTAAGATAAACCTCGACACGGGAAACACGTCCTCAACCAAGAAAACACCATTGCTCACACTATCAATACCCCGATTACCCGATCACATAAGGAAACCTCAAACAACCCACTCACGTGAAGGAAACCTCAAACAACCCATTCACGCGAGGAAACCTCGAACCCCCGTTCACATAAGGAAATCTAGTTCGTATGGTGCCGCAGCGCACCAACCCTAACTCCTCTCTGTGGCGTGACTCTCACACCGAGACGCTGTATCACTACCGTAGGTTATCGATGAGTCTCGAACCCAAGACCTCACCCGTTAACACCGAAATTACGACCTCTACCACCAATACAACCGTGAACACCGCCACAAAAAGCCCAACACTCAACTGCATGATCAATACGGTGGAACAGACAGGGGTCACGGATCCGTGGCAGACCCCGTCACGGTTGGGGTCACGGAGCCGTGACGAAGATCTAAAATTTGCCAGAACTCTCTGGTCCGTCACAGATCCGTGACAGGATCCGTGACACTCGCGCAGACCTGTTTTCCAAACTCGGTTCTAACTCGGACCTTAACCCGTTTTAACCCTAAAATTAGCCTCAAACGAAACACACGCTTGACCACCAATTTAGCAAACACACGCGCCACGACTCACATACAAAACCAGTCATTCAACCCTCAACCAAAACAGAAGCCGACGCGGCCAAACCACAACACAACAACACTCGCCCACCGGGCCAACCAACACCGAACCACGCCCACCGGGCCAATCAAAATCAAACACGCCCTCAGGGCCAATCAAATTTTAAAACGCGTCCACAGGGTCAACCAATTTTAAAACTTTCTCCACTTCATTGAAAACCTCATTTCTTGACATCAGGTAGTTACAACTCGGTCCATGCGTCCCCGAACTACATTGTACTCACTTGACGTCAACACCGTCACGCTCGACTACAGGGGCGCCCTTGAGTGGAGTCGCGACAGTTTAAAAATATTTCACGCAGCAACGCACAAACAGTATGCCAGTAACCCCGTACTGCACATACACACAAACACAAACAACACTCACCACACGACGGGTCTACACACGGTTCCGGCCTGCATACCCAACGCACGCCGGGACTTTACTGACTCGACTCTCCCCAACTACTTGACCTACAGTCCGAGGTGTAAAACCTCGAGCTCTGATACCAAGTTGTCGCGCCCCAATTTCAGTTAACCAAACTCAGGACGTTAACCTTTAAAACAATAAAACATTTGAAACCTTTTACATTAAATCACTTTAAGATCACCATTTGTTCAAAAAAAAAAATATTTACAACTTAAAACACGTCCCAACAAGTGGACAAAATTATGGTATCCGTCGCTAGACTCAAATAAACCTAGAACCCTGCTCCTAGCTCTTCAATCTTCAGAAGCTCACCTAGTCCAACCTGCGACCGGTACCTGTAGGAAAAGCAGCTAGGGGTGAGCGTTCGCTCACCACCACGGATAACAGACTGACTACGGCATAATTAGCAGACAATGCCGGTAACACCAACAACCAACTCAGCCCCGGGGATCACTATCCCCAAACTCAAGTAACCCGACCGACACCCACACACTGATACTTTGCTCAGCCGACTCAACACTCGGACACGTAAGGTAGACCCGACACAACGATTGACGACCTCCTCCAAAGACACGATAGACCACCACACAACACCCAAGATCACAAAGGATCGCACACCAAACAAGATCACAAAGGATTGCACTCCTGTCAGCTGCTCAGTGCCGGTTGCTAACCGGCTGGGCTCGAGCCTGCCCCACGCGCTTTGCCGATCCCTGTCGGGCTCTAGGCGGTCGACCTGTTGGCGATATATACAGCGCTGCTTTTCCGATATCTAGTCGGAAGGGGAGCTGCCCTCTCATCGCCTAAAACCGCTCACAACCTCCCGAGACTCGAACTCGGTAAGGCTAGCCAAAGAACGCTCGCAACTTCCCGAGACTCGAACTCGGTCAAGCCAGCCAAAGAACGCTCACAACCTCCCGAGACTCGAACTCGGTCAGGCCAGCCAAAGAACGCTCGCAACTTACCGATCCCTGTCAGGTAAGCCAGCCAAATCCCACACCACTTCCCGACACGAAGTCGGGTCGCTAACCTCGGGCAAACACAATCACAATCACAAGCAAGGTTCAACAAACAGCAACAAGACCAGTTCAACACTCCACAGGCACTCATGGCCACCCAAGACACCAACGGTAAAACACGGACTCAACAACCCCACGGGCACTCACGGCCTCCCAAGACACACCAACCATAACTCACGGGCTCAACAACCCCACAAGCACTCACGATCTCCCAAGACACACCAACCATAACTCACGGGCTCAACAACCCCACGGGCACTCATGGCCACCCAAGACACACCAACAGTAACTCACGGGCTCACCAACCCCACGGGCACTCATGGCCACCAAGACACACCACCAGTAATTCACGGGCTCAACAAGCCCACGGGCACTCATGGCCACCAAGACACACCAAGGGTAACTCACGGGCTCAACAACCCCATGGGCACTCACGGCCACCAAGACACACCAACAGTAACTCACGGGCTCAACAACCCCACGGGCACTCACGGCCACTCAAGACACACCAACAGTAACTCATGGGCTCAACAACCCCACGGGCACTGATGGCCACCCAAGACACACCAACAGTAACTCACGTGCTCAACAACCCCACGGGCACTCATGGCCACCCAAGACACACCAACAGTAACTCACGGGCTCAACAACCCCACGACACTCATGGCCACCCAAGACACAACAGTAAAACACGGGCTCTCATGGCCACACCCAAGACACAATAGTAAAACACGGGCTCTCATGGCCTCCCAAGACACAAAAATACACAAACAGCCTCCGACATAACCAATGCCTACAACAGTCCTAATATCAACAGTTTCACAATCAACCTCCGGGCATGGTCATATGCCTCCAGTACTCCTAACCTCGATAAGTTCGCAATCAACCTCCGGGCATGGTCATATGCCTCCAGTAATTCTAATAACGCTAAGTTCTCTGCTCCTACGACACTACTAAGTGTCACACGCATTTCCAATAAACGCTACGTTCCCGTATCATGCCTTTCTAATATTCGATAACCCACTTCACCCACGACACCCCAGTGTCACATGCATTTCTACTGTTAACTTTCCCTAGTCAGGGCCGAGATCCGGCTACTTTTCCCTACCTCGTGCGTGTTCTCCAAAAGCCAACCAACAAGCTCCGGAGTGATCTCAGTCACTCGCCTAGCTTTCCCTTCCCTCGGTCTGCAGCACGATCTAAAAGAACACAATTTTAAGGCACTTTTAAACTCGTAGGAATAAACTGAAATTCGATAACTTTAACGCCCAAGCTTAACCCCGACAATGTCGATCACTCCCAAACTTCCCAATTACTCGACATTGTCGATAAAGGACCCGTAAAGGCCCGATTCGCCCGACATGGCGAATCTGCCCGGGTTTTGGAAATGCCCTTCCGGGGCTCCAAAAATTCCCGTTTTCGTTTCTACGGTCTTAGAATAATTCAAGGGTCCCTAGGCACTCGACGAAATCGAATTCCGACTTCCGAGTCAATTAATTAGCGTTTAAAGTTTCTAAACCCGATAAATACAACTTTTGCATTTTAATTCAATTTTCGATTCGGTTGTGGATAAATGGTCCGGGGAACATTCTAAACCACCCGAACACTAAACCCGATCACCCGAGCACGTGGGCCCCACCCGGCCCAACTTGGCCGTGGGCCTAGGGTTTAAATTGGGGCCCGACCACCATGGTGGTTGCTGGTCCAAGCTCCGGCCAACCACCCCATGGCCGGCCGGCCACCACCCACGGTGGCCGGAGCTCCTCCCGAGCTTCCAGTCACCGGAAAACGTTCTCCTTCATCACCAAACGTCTCCAAAACATCTCCAACACTCCCCCAACATCAAAAAAACCTTAAACTAATAGTTTTACACAAACCCTAACTTTCGAAACTAATCAAAACGAGAATCGGTTCGGTACTAACCGTAGAGGAGGACGAGGGGAGTTCGATTCCTCCTTGCCTTGAGACGATCCCATGGATGAATGACGAGAATAGTAGCAAAACCTCCCAAGCTTCCTTCTCTTTTCTCTCTTCTTCTCCTTCTCCTTCTCTCTATAAAAACACTAACACAATTTCTCTTTTTTTTTTCTTTTGAAACATGTGGACGGCCACCCCCATGTATCTTCTCTTATTTTCCCCCCAAAACTAACACCACCACATACCGGACAAGTGTCAAGGTGGGTCCCACACCTTTCTGAAAATATCTCCTAGATATTTTCCAATCAGATTCGCGAAATTCGGACGTTTCGGGCCCCGAATGGGCACTTTTTCCAAGAAATTGCGAAACTTCACGGGCTACAAGGAAACGGCTCAACTAAGACCGCTGCGACGACGGATAAGCTTTTTGGATCCAAAACGGTCCTCGAATGGACCAAAACGTCCCTCGGTTGACTTTTCCAGCGAAAAGTCAACATTTCCCAAATGGATCAGAAAGTTGCCCTGAGTTCCCCGGAACTTACTTTAGTCGATAACGGGGTCAACTTACGTCCGATATGACCCTCAGAGTCAAATTTAGGTTTAAAAATAAGTGTCTGCTGAATTTTTTTAAATTCTCCTGTTTTTCGCAGGTTTGACTGGCGTTGACCGGGAGTGGTTATTACATTGGTGGTTATTTCATGGCTTACATGGTCTCTTAGTTTCAATTGTTATTCCACTGAAAGTCGGTTCATCTCCTACCCTACCTCGAGACCCAACAGTGGTGTTAGAGTCGTGCTACGTCCGGGATTCACAAATGTTTTCTTGTAGTTTCGGTTTTGCTTGAATTTTGCATATTTTTTGATAATACGATTTAAATTCTTTATTATGGGTTTGTTTACATGAAAAATGTAATTTTTAAAGTTTATTCAGATATGGAATTTTCGAAAAAAATTTATTTTTCGGGTCTCGGGAGCGGGATTCTCTAGGAGCCGAACCCGAGACCAAACGACGCACCGTTGGACGGAGATAGGTCGAGCATGACCATTGGATGGTCGAAATTCCGTGCCAATCCATTTAGTTAGTCATGAATATTTTGGAACCGTCTTGGAGAACTCAAAAATCAAATGTTCAGAAGTTTCAATTTCGGACGGTTTCGATAAACCTAGCATTA